>JARHVA010005914.1:542500-1060657 GCA_037957365.1 Torreya grandis | reverse complement strand
TCTATGTTTATTGTGATTCATTACATCCATGGCCAATATCCCACCCTTTGGATGCCAATCATAATATAGTTAAGGTCTCATCCCTAAGCTCAGTAATGAACAAACTATGTTTGTAATGGAACACCATAAGACCCAGGAGCTTCCCTCAACCCAACATGGTAGTCTAAACCCTCTCATGTTCAAAAGGGAACAAGATTTATAAGACTATAACCAATGGACTCGATATCCTTTTAACTATTCCAAGTTTAATTCATCTGAGGATGTTTCATCTCAGCCTCATGTCATGCCTCATTCACCCATTTGAGGTGATGAGGATATCCTTGCATAGCTAGGACCTAATGATTTATGTGTGATTATTGAAAATTACCATAAACATCTTCAATTGAATTAAATTTTTCCTTCTCCCCAGGAGTTAATGGCATTCTTCCTCTAGAAATAGAGCCCACACACACTCAATGTTGAGTGCCTTAACCAGTTCTCATGTGATTTACCTACCTCTTTCCTAGCTGGAGACTATAGAGAAAGAATATCCTCATATCCATGTTTGAGGTCATAGGCATTCTAACTTTTTGAGGTATACCCATCCTGGGGGTTCCTCCCATCCTCCTATTCCTTCTTTTAGAGTTTATGATGAGCATATTGATTTTGATCACCACTTGTGAACTAAAGATCAATGGGATGTGTATCAAGATCATCAATGACCATTGATTGTCCCTTTTCTGATGGGATATGACCAGGATCATGGAGATCTTGGTCATCATAACCATTTCTATGATAATGCCACATCTTCCCATCATCCCTATGGGGATCATCATACCTCTTGTGGCCATTCCCCACCCTATAGTAGAAATTATTTCCATCATGAGCATCTTCCCCATGGTCATAGTCATGGTGATGCCTATGGGCATATGAAACACCATCACCATCATGAACCACCTCTCAGAGTTTTTCACTATACTACTATCAACCGTGCTAATGAAGATCTTCATCAAAATCCTCTAGCCCCATGGGTGCGTGTTATTCCCCTTCTTATTCCTATCCTTGAATTGCCTAAGTTTAATGGGATGTGGGACTCTAGTCCCATGTAACATATTAAAACATTCATAATGGTTATTGTGGATTGGAAATAGGATAAATTCATGATATTGAAGCTCTTCATTCATTCTCTAGGAGTTAAAGCTCTTGTCTAGTTTCAAAATCTGCTAATAGATTCTCTCTCTAGTTTTTAACCCCTTCTGGATGACTTCCTCCAATATTTAAATATTTTTAAACCCTTTAACCTCATCATATAGTCACTCATATCCATGGTACAATCCAAGGGTCAGTCAAACTTTGATTCACCAACTTTATGATATGTTCATGCAAGAATTGAGGCTGGAGGTTCACCTTGAGATCTTAAAGCATGAACCTACCTCTTATGAGATATTTTTTAATGAGTTTATAAAGATAAAAGTGTTGGAAGTACATGAAAGAATGTGGCCTGTCCCTTCCCAAAATTCATCCTCTTCATGTGATTACAACTGTAATGTGATTGGTGATGATGTCACTGATTTTCCTCCTAAAAGAAGGACAAGAAGGAAAACCACAAGGTGAATGCCTTGAGAAAGAAGATTTTTAAAATAAGGCTTCTAAATTAGGCATATCAAATCAATGAATGGTGTTTCCTTATGACCCCAACAAGTTTTGTAATTTCCATCGATGAGGGGGCATGATGATAACAATTATGCCACCCAAAAGTTAGGTGGGCAAACCTTGCCTACATCATAGAGTTCTCTACTTGTAGAACCCAATTTAAAGTTAAATTTTTTCAAGGAACCTCTACATGACCATGAAAAGGAGAAGAAGAAGAAGAATAAAAATAATAAATCAAAGGCTAAGGCCCCACATTCCCCTTCTTGCTCTTCCACCTCTTTTGACTCCTCTTCCTAGGCTGAACCAAGAGGGAAAGCCAAGAATGAGAGTAGCAAGGTCATTGATACTATTGACATAGCCTCTATTAGGTATGATTGATTTATTAACATGTGATATAGTTAGGCTACCAACATTATTGGAGAGACTAGTGTTGTTGGACCTCTCGTCCAGCCCATGGGGGTAGGGAACCCCAAAGTCACATTTTAATTTTTTCAGAACATTTCATCCCAAGCTAAACAAAATCTTTACTCCATCATAGAGGATTTACAAGGCCTATTGGATGGGATCTCCATTTTATACCTTCTTCACCTTTACCCTAAGCAAAGAGGCCTCATCTTTGATGAGCTTTGTCTCTCTCGTGAGGGTCAACTATAGGATGATGTTGAAGTTCTGTTTAACTTTGACACATTTGAGCACCCTCTCTCTCCCATTCTCTCTTTTGACCCCACCTCTTTGTTAGATATTTTGATTTTGGCCAAGAGGGATTGGTTCCATCTCTATATCAATACCTCTATTGATGACTATCATGTTAAGAGGTGCATCATGGATAAAGGATCCATGTTAATTATCATGCCATTGTGTGTATTCAATGAGCTTGGGATCAGTTGGAAGAAGCTCTCCAATTCTAACCATAACTATGTTAGTTTTAACAATGACATGATTATGTTGATGGGAAACATGAAGATTTGGGTTAAGTTTGGCCCCAAGATAGTCAAAATTAACTTTTATGTGTTAGACCTTAATCTTTCATACACCATGATTCTTGGCCATTCTTAAATCATTGCCATGTAGGCAATCATATTATCCACATTTTACATGATCTAGTTTGTGCATAAAGGTGAGGTTCATACCATCGAGGCTGACCTAGATCCTTGGACATTACTCTATGCAAATATAGATCCCTTAGGTGAGGCTTTGGCTATCTCCTCATAGGGTTCTATGGACTCCCACACACCCCCTACTTTTGAGTTTCACTTTCTCAAGGATGAACATTGTGATCTAGTTAAGTAACAAATAACATTCACTCCTTCAGATTTTGTCACATGTCTACTAACTCTCTCTCCTACCCCATGATGCCATGACAACCAATCTCTTTTTAGATCCCTACTCTAGGACATCTCCCTAGATGTTGAGCTTCCCCTTGCATTATGTTTTTCCCATCAGAGTATTAGTTCTCTTAATGTGTCTCCTACTGAGGCCACTAGAGTGGTTGAATCTAATATTGAGTGTTATTTTATCCATGGTATAACATGAAACCCAATCAATGAGAGGAGATCTTACAAAAATCTCATGCCCATGCAACCGATGCACTGCCATCCTCTTACTTGTTTGGGTTTAGAGGTCTTGTTCACCAATAATGACCCTACCCATGGAACTCCTATGTTTCAAGCCATAACTGATAAAACTAGGGATATGGATGCTCCATATATTTTTCCCTACCTTATCCCTCTTGTTTTGTATATTTTTGGGCTAAATAGTGACCTACCTCAAGGGTAGGCCTCGAGATAGGGTAAGGTGGTAGTCTGTCCTTAGGGGTAGGCCTGGGCCTAGGCTTGTGGTGCTTTGATAAGTCTTGAGAGCTTATTAAAAACAACCTCCCTAATCCCCCATTCGGTGGATCACCCCTTTCATGGCATCCATATTTAGACCCTTATAGGTCTCCTTAGTAATCTGGCTTGTGCACTCCTCTTTAGATGCACCTTAGGATAAAAGTAGAGTCTTTTACTTCTTTTAGTTGGTCGAGCTATTGCTTGCTTGTAATTAACCTCTACCAACTCCCTCTCTCCTTTTCTATAGTTCTTATAGGTGGTGTAGGTTAGTGGTTGTTGTTTCTTAAGACTTCCTATATCATTCCCTTTCTAGTCTTCATCTCTCATGATCCTCTTACCACCCCTCCTCACCTCTCATTGCAGTTGGCATTAATACACTCTCTCACAATTGACCATTGTACATCGGTGTTGGCTCTATTAGCTGAGATGCCTTTCATGCCTTTAGCACCTTGAATCCACCTCATGTTTACACAATAGTGAAATTTGACCTTGGATCATTTGTGTGCCTATGGGAATGAGAAAAACATGTTTAGATAATCTCAACAACTATTTTTCTCATCTTCCTCCCTCTTGTTTCATTCTGGGTAAGTTCTAGGCCCTTTCTAGGCTCCCTAGGCCTAGTTTTGGCCTCTTCTAGTCCAATCCATGGATTTTTGGATAAATCCATGGCCTGGATAGGCTAGATCATGGCTTGGTAGTCCCCTAGGTCATGGCCTAGTCTAGAAGTTTATTTTTTTGCCCTTTTTAGGCCTCTATTTTTCCCCATTTTGGCTCTTAGAACCCTAGAACCTTCATCTTAGAGGTTTTGGCCCATTAAAGATGTAATGGTGGGGTCCATTTCTCTCTTGGAGGCATCCTTGTGTGTGTTTTGGGATTATTATAATATTTTGACCCCTAAGTCCTCTATCCTATTAGGCCTGTGTACTCTTTACTAGATGTACCTTATGGGCCCTTTTTGGATGTTTTACCCATTTTTGCATTTCAGACTGTGAAACCTCCATCTTAGGGGTTTTATCACATTCTGAGTACGTTGGTAGTTTCTATTTTTTAATCCAAGGTTTCCTTGGGCCTTCTCTAGCCCCATTTTGGTCTTTAGGACCCCTTTGGAGTCCCCATTGACCTCTTGGGCCCATGTCCCATCTCATGGTTGCCAAAGGATATAAGTTACTTGATGTGCTTCTTTTAGTTAGTCATTTCTCTAATTTTCCATAGTCTATCCATTCTAACCCCCCCCCTCTCTCTCTTTTAATCGTCATGGTTGTAGGTAGGGTTATTAGCTAGTTATGGTCATTCAAGACTTGCTCTAGTCTTGTTGATTGATCTTCATCTTCTCCAAACTTCCCCCGACTTTCCCTTGTTACCTCTCATCATGGATGGTGTTCGTAAACCACTATGATTGTGGCTAGGTTTCATTATTTGTTTCCTTTGTGCAACTTTCTCACATCACTCCATTTTGAGATCGCCTTTCAATAGTTTTTAGTCTTGAAATATTGACCCCCATCATGGTGCACCTCTCAATGGTGATTCAAACCAATGGAGGTAGTCAGGGCAACCTAGGACTGGTAGTTTCAACTTGCATTATTTATTATTAGTGGGGCCATGAGCTTATTTCAACTAGTTTCTTCCTTACTAGTGAGACGAATAATGCCACTAAGTATCACACAATCATTGGCACCTTGACCAATACCCATGAGTTAGGAATGTGTTATATGTAGTTATTCTCTGACTCGCTCTTAGCCATGTCTCAATTCACTAGTGTTTAGGCCATCCTTAGCTTTGAGTTTCTCCTCCTCTTCGAGGTGATGTGTGATTTACTCTCTTTCTTTGAGGACATCCAGTTTACCCATATCCCTCACATGGAGAACACTAGGGTTAACACCCTAGTGAATGTCTTTTTGGATAGTATGATTTGATTTTATATCACTTGTGTCCCTTATTTGTAGGATTTGGAGCTAGAGTTGGAGTTGGTTTTTACATTATGCAACATTTTCACTCTTACCCATGGATCAAGCCATTGAATTTTTCCACCACCATCCTTATCTTATAAGTACAAGTAATGTTTTCTTTTACCTTTTTAGTTCTTAATTTCCTTTGCTTTGGTATGGCTTCTAAGTACTACATAGTACTCCTTGTTCATTTGAACATCAAATGCTTGTACATTGGGGGCATATGTAATCATACTTCCCTTGACCCTACTCCTCCCTATGATTACACATTATCTCATGTGCATACTACAAAACTTGTTCCTACCACTTTGAGACATTTTATACTCACTTGGACCTCTCTCACATCATATTATTACCCTCCATACATCCTTAGTCCATCTTATCCCTTTTGTATATATGACAGGCCCTCTAAAGAGCCCCTGGGGGATTTTGAGAGCCTATTAATGAGCCTAAGCCCCTGTTTGACCTAGGCCATGAATTATGTGAAGGAATCCCATGGACTAGGCTGCATGTTTTCTTCATAAAATCCATGACCTAATTAGAACATGTGTAAAAGTGCTATTTTGGACCCAAACGGTAAAAAATGACAAGTTTTAGGTCTTTTGACAAATTAGGGTTGGGATATAGACCGCATTCTCATTAAATTTAGCATGTCTCTTAATCACTTTATTTCTCTAATATTTCCATTTTATCAGTCTATTTTAAGCTTGGCTACCTCCTTGAATCTCTCTTGATTCTTTCTTGGCACAATAGCTTCCATTATGACAAGGGATGACCTACATTACTACAACTATTTTTGGTGTTTCTCTTTGGTATTTATAGTGTTCCTAAATATTTTGGGTTCCTCCTTACTCCCTCAAGACTCCATTTCACCTATTTTATGCTCTTTGCATTGGCTCTTCCATATATTGGTGGCTTCTCTTTCACCTCTTCCATAACTTTGGCTCTTGGTCTGGACTTAGCTTACACACAGCATAATATTCTTCCTTTCTTGCCTCTTAGCTTGGATAATTGGTTGGTATAAATTATGCACATCTCTTTGAGTTGGTTATGAGGGCACTGTTCTTTGAAAATTAAACTCTTTATTTATTTTTAGTAGTACACATTCCAGGGTTTGATTTATTTAGTGATTTAGCTTGTTTTGGGTATCACTTATAGTAGTTTATGAAGTTTATTACATTTGTATATGGTTAGAGAACACTTTCATTGATTGAAACATATCCTACTACATGAAATTCTCTCTTTGGAAATATTTATTATTGCATACTAGACTTGTACATGTTTTTAAAAAACTATAAAATTCTCTCTCTCTCTCTCTCTCCTCTCTCTCTCTCTCTCTCTCTCTCTCTCTCTCTCTCTCTCTCTCTCTCTCTCTCTCTCTCTCTCTCTCTACATTGTTAGAAAACAATAGTATTGATTTGGAAATATAGTTCAAATATAGAACAGACATGTTATTGAACCCTTTCTTGAAAACATCTTTATTACTTAAAACATCTTTCATTTGGCTTCAAAGTGCCTTACCCTCTAGATTTACATTTTAGTTTTTATCTCTCTCCATTTGGTATTACTATTTTTGCTTTGTTTATGCAATTAATAATCTAGTATTATCTACTTGTTTTATTGTGGTTAGACCTGCTAGAGTTACTTGTGTACTTTGTGCACCTTTTCATGCTTGCCTCAACCTATTTTTCAAGTTTGTCTATAGCTTGGTGCAAGTCAGAAAACCAAATAACCACTATAGACCTCCTATAGCCCAAAGAATCCCTGAGCCTTTTATCCTCTTAGTGGTTTGTTTTAGCACCCTATCAAACACTGGTCGTTACATTCATATTCTTGGAGCTACACTTTCTTGTTGCTGACAAGTGAAATTATCATCACTTTGGAGAATGTTTAGCACATCTTTCAGATTCCTATTATTGGAGATATGTTCATAGTGATGGATGGGATGGGTTTAGGTTATATATGGTGGGAATATAGATTCATCAAATTACATAGATTCATGAGTTATATATATTTACCTTATAGGTACCTTTAGGTGGTCTTGGAGGTATTACTTTGTTACATTTCTAGTCTTATGATCACATTACTATGGTTCATCCATTTGGTAGCTCTCGTTAGAGATGGGATCATCCTAATATATTTATAACTCGATGGATACTACCGTAATGGAGGGTGTTGAGTACCATGGAGTACATAATGATTTTGAATAGGTTGACACACACTATTACTTGATGGATACCTTATATGAGATATGGGACATGGCTGAGGATACTCAAGAGTTATGATTTGTTCAAGTTAGTATATCTATATGGGATTGGTTTAATGATGCATATAATAAGTTTTAGTAGGAGTAACTAACTCTTCAACTATAGTTAATTTAGGATATGCCTCTAGTGTTGTATCAATTGATGGAGAGTGATACATCAATGATTAAATTAAGTTTGAGGCTAAGGCCTATAGGTGATAATTTAGATCCTCATTTGACAACAAAGTGAGATCCTATTGTCCCCTTATCATAGGTGATGATGTAAGATGCATAATAGCCTATATAAAGTGGTGGACTAATGCCCAATGGGTTTCATTTTTTATTTTTATATTAAATTATCTATTTTATGTGCCCCTACCACATAGTGTAGGGGATGGAGATAAATGAGATGGAGGAGGAACATCACCTTTATCAAAACTGGCATACCAATCTATAACACAACCATATGGTAAAGATGTAAAGTTTGTTGTAATTATTATAATTTCTATAGTAAGGCATGAATATTTTTATAATATATATTATTTTTTCTTGTTTGATATTCATTTATATTTTTTAATAATGTATTCATATAATGTGGAATTATGGTTGATGTATATTTTTATACAATAATAGATGTGGGCATCTTTTTGTAGATGTAGTTAGTATCATCTTAGTCGAGAGAATTGATTAGTTTTATAAAAACACACACATTTATTTGATATATGTGTGTTCAAATTTACAAAAAATGTTTTAGTTTTTAGTGAGCATGATGACTTATAAGTAGAGTTCGATAAATGACCTACACTGAGTTAGGATTCTGATTAATCTAGAGATTTTATTTCTCAAAAAATTTCTTTATATCTTGAGCATACAAGTGTCATGGTTTGCAATGTGATACTTTATAAGTGGATTAGATGATATAGCTCACAATAATTATAACATGAAGTGGTCAGACTAGATGGGGCTTGTACTTCATGGGTTGTGTGGTCAATCAGTAGTGACAACTCAAATTATGGGGACACCCCTACCATTGATTGAAATTTTTACTATAAAAAATGATTTTTGATATATATATATATATATATATATATATCACAAATCATTTTTTATAATACAAATGCCATTTTTTATATGTTATTTGTATTAAGTATTTTGTATTTAGAGATTTAAAAATGTGAATATTATTAATATAAATATCATGAAGTATGAATTTATAATGTGTTGATAATAAGAATTTGATGTTAGGAGAATTAATTGTTAGTATCATGTACATGATATTATCACTCAAAATCGGTTTACAAATTTTTTGGAAAGATAAAGTCACTATGATCTAGCTGACAAATCTATTATTGAACAATTTGAAATGCTTCAACTTCTAATTATTGTATCACTTTGTTCACATCTAATTTTGGTTATTTTAGAGATATTTTATTCACTTATTACTTCCCTATTTTTTTAGAGAAGATATCTAGATGTACTTGTAACATACAACTTTGGAGCATTAGTTACTAGAGTCCTTCTAGTATCACCTCTATGGAGAGATTGAACTTAATAAGAATACCATGGGATAACACAGTCATGGTATAATTTTAAATATAACAAGGATTTCATCTAGTGGTTTATTTATGAAAAATATAATAGACCATTCTTTCCTTGTTAGGAATCTTTTGCGATGTCTCGGTCTTCATATAATAACTACTAGAAGAAGTAGAAGAAGAAGAAGACCCTATATTTTTATCAAATGTAATAATTTATCTATCCAAAAAAATTTAAAATTTTGTCAAAAATCATAAAGATCATTGTCATGATTCCCATTAATACCATGATAAGTGTAAAATGGTTGACCGTTTATCTTTTCAACTCTCTATGGTGGATTATTCTAGTTCAGAGGAAGAGCGATCAATCTCTTATCTAATAATGTATGTAAAATATCATGTGGTCAATCTTTAAGGTGATTAAGTGAAGTGATTGTATATTAGTAAAATTATATGTTTTTAATTTGGATCTACTTTGTAAGTTATTTTTTCCCCTTTATGTAAGATATTTACTATTTGTTCCTTGCTATGAAATATTGGTTTAGAATAATGTATTGAAGATGGTTGGTGAGCCTAGTTGGTTAATTAATTTCCTTTGTAATTATCTTTAACAAAAAAATGTCCATTTAGAGAAGATTTATTTAATTATGTGTTATTGTTTACTAGGTCACACACATCTTTATGCACATCCATATATAATATATTGAAAGAAATGTAAGGCTTATGTAATTATATTTATTTAAGTGGAAAACAATACCCTACTAAATATTAATTTTATTCCAAGTCTGAGGGTCTATATCTCAAATAATGTAATGCATTCTTAAATTATATAGCATAATATTGAATAAACTCATCATCATGTTGATTTGAATTCTGTAAGTGTTTTAATGTTAATTTAGTCACTTCATGCATGTGATAATCTAATAAGAATATGTCTTCTAACTTGTTGAAAGTGAGTAGAGAACCATTAGGACTACTATATAACTAGTCCCAAGCATCTCATGATAGACTTCTATGGAAACATTTTAACAACATGCATCCATATTTAGCCAAATGACTAAAATAATGCACATATTATGTTAAATGGTTGGGAAGGTCTCCATGACCATCAAATAAAGGCAAGATAGGCATGTTAAACTCTTTTAGATGAGGATAATTGAATACATATCGTGTAATAGGTGGATCCCAAATTATAATATCTTTAATATTAACATGACATGATAATAATTTAAAATTATTATTCGACACTTACTTTTGGAGGTCTCCTATAACATGCATCATAGATACAATATGGCTTGTAAAGTGGGTTGAGGTTTGTAAAGATGCACTCAAAGGTTATAATTTACCATCTACTTAAAAAATAGGTATAATAGAATCATCATGAATGTCATTGCATTGTAATACTACATCATTTCATACATTAGAACTATTCTATATAGGATCATTCATATCATTTAATGTTTTTGAATAAGAGATTGTGTCGTTTTGAATTTCATGAATATTTGTGTATAAATAATGACTATTGCATGACTTTTTATAAAGAGATAAATAATTATTATGCTCATGTGTATCTAATTGTGTTTCTAGAGAGACAAGGAATAACAATAGTTTCTTATATAGAGGGAATAAAGGAATCACATTTAAATTTTGTATTATTTGCATGATTAAGAGATAGGTAGAGAAGACTGAATTCCAATTTTGGTAACATCTGTATCACATAGAAAATATAAATGAGAAGCACATTCAACATTTTTCATAATCACATTCAAGTTTTGAAACATTTACATCATCTAGAGATAATAAAGAAGAATTACATTCAACTTTTGTCACATTTGCATCATCTAGAGATAGGGAAGGAGAAGCACTTATGGTTTTTTAATATTTTCATCAATTATAGAAAAATAAATATAAGTATTTTCACTTTTATGTATTATCTATAGAGAGATAAAGAGAAGAATTTTCAATTTTTTTTATCATTTTCATCTTCTATTAAAGGAGAATAATTTTCAACTTTTGTAATATTTGCATTATATAGTAAAGGAGGAAAACATTCAAATTTTGTAACATGTGCATCATCTAAAGAGAGAGAAAGAGAATTAATTTCAACTTGTGTAACATTTTCATCCTCTAGTAAATAAGGAGGACATTCAACTTTCATAACATTTACATCATCTAGTAAAGGAAAAGTACGTTCAACTTTTGTCACATTTTAATTATCATGTAAATAAAAAAGATATTCAAGATTTTTTACATTTGCATCATCTAATAAAGAAATGCATTCCAATTTTGTAATACTTGCATCATCTATATCATGAGAAGAATATGCATATGTAATAGTGTCATCATGACTTTGATTTATACCATATTTTTTTCTTTATGCATGTTTGTATTATAACATTGAATGCGCAATAGTGTTTTTAAATAAAACATATTTAGATTATAATTATTGTAACATAGAATGAGTGGGAAGATGAATATTAGCCTTATGTTCCTCTTGTGCCAAGTTAAGGTTAAGATATGGTTCTAAATGAGGTGTAGGGTAATTATGCTCATCTATTTTGAAAGTGGTATAGTTTTCCTCTTAGACACTATATTCAAAATCAGGATGATAATCATTGCCTTTGCCAACATATTACTCATATACATCATTAACATCATTGATCATAAAATAATCATCATTATTCTATTCCTTGGAATAATCATAGGGTATAAACTTGATGTAAAATATGGAATATAGGATATGAGAACCATTAAATTTAGAAATACGTGCATTAGAGTGATCATAAGGCATAACGTTGTTAGAAAATAGAATATCTAAGGGGTGAGATATATTAAGGATTATACTATAGGTAGTCATTTTAAATCCTAATATTGAAATAAAATAAAAATAATAATGGTTATTCCAAAAATACATTCCCACATGCAAACCATAAGATGTGCACAAAAATAATCACAATCACAGTAGATCTATTAGGTGTTTTTCAAAGATAATATTTTTTTAATTAAAATCATAAAATAGATGAAAACCATAAAGTAATTTAAAAATAGGTACACTTTTTGTCCCCTAAGAAAAAAGCTACTAAAAATAGAAAATTTTAAACTCCAAAAAAATCATAAAATAGTTTGGCAATTTTTTTTTTAAAAATCCATTCAATGTATCTAGAAAAAATCTCAATTTTTAAAAAAAATAGAGCTGTTGTGGATGAAATATGATCCAAGAAAAGGTAGGATAAACCCCAATCCAAGAAAAAGAAACCCTAATGGTAAAATAAGGGTGAAAAACCTTAGGACAAAGACAAAATTCTAATTTGCACAAAGAATAAGGGGAAATCAATGATCAAATCTAAAACCCTAAAACAAAATTATGATATCATAGGAAAAAAGGTTGAAACCCTAAAAGAAACATAGGGTTTTATAAATTTTAAATAATAAATGAATTCACCAATATGTTTTACATAAAATTATATTAATGTGACATTAACCCTTTGATTAGATAGAACTAATATAATATAAACCGGATTATGAATCTATAGAAATAAGTATTCAATTTGATTTGACAATAATATTTTTGATAAAAAAGTTTGACAATTATGATGACAAATGGAAAGGGATAGAGAGAATTGTCTTATTTGTCACATTTCCTTGCCTTGTGCAAGTTGACTAATTGACTCAAGACTGTGTGCAATGACTTTAATTTGTTTTCTTATAATATGATGACTAATTTTGACTTAGGATAGGATTGACATCATGTAGATAGGTACACTAGTCGATTATATTCCCATTGGTCAATTATGTCCATTGATAATGAAACTTGGAAAATTACCTGAATGTTTCAAATGATTCAATGATTTATATTTTTATGCCTTAATAATATCTTTTTATTATGATAAAACACCTAAAATATCAATCCATATTTTCCTACACAAACACTTGTAATATCAAACAAGGGGAATAGGCCATTAGGATTGAGTTGGACTGGCCTTAGTTAATCCCAACTGATATACTAAGCACTACATTAAATTTACAATGTTATAAAGAGGACTCAAACTCAAATTTATATTTCCCACCTATGTATGTGTGTGAAATGGTGATATGTATATCTAAATATTTTTTCTCCTAACTTACTCTTGGTACAAGCATGCAAATATAATAATACTTCAGATATAACGCTAACAACTCAATATAGTTAACATATAACTTTATATAGCTTTTGAAATGTGAAAATTCTTTCTATAAACACCTTCTAAAAAATCTATGAATATAATAATTTATTATAAGTTGATCAAAAACTTATTAATGCATACAAGGGACCCAAAATAACATAAAGGGAACTCCAAAGGAATGGCTATAAAATGGGTATGTATCGAAAGAGAAATTAAAATATCAAAGTAAAAGATCGTAGGGAAGGGGATATGATATAAATTTTTTCTTATATATTGTCTTATGCTCAAATTTTCCTCGAAACATCAAATGGGTTTAGATGTGCATATTTTCAGATGTATTTTAAGTCATGTGGATTAAAAAAGGATGTTATAAAGTCATATAAAATCATAAATTAAAAGAGGGAATTTAATAAAAATGTGACATTTAGTGTTTAGTTCTTAGCTAAGACCTATATAATGAAAATTATTAAAATATATTATGAAACAAGTGTTTTGCCAAAATTGGGTGTCTACAATAAGGTAGTGTGGCAACTCGGAATGACTGATAGAATAAATATGCCTTAGCACCATAAGTCTAACCCAAAGCATATTGATTATTCTATCACTCTATCTTCGACAAATAATCTCTTAATCAAGGGTGATATTAGTGGCTAATCTTCACCATTTGGCTTAAATTATATTTATGTCATTTTTATAAATGGTTAATTTGATCAGTGTGTATAGGTACCAAAATTATTCTTTTATCATTTTAATCTAGATTAAAATAGGGCATCTATATACACATAAACTTTGTATTAGACACTTTAGAAACATAAACTTTGACAAAATTGTGAAATGAACATGCATTTGACTCTATAACACTTTTTCCCTCTATTTATCTATGTATTTATTGTCTTGAACACCTCTATTATGTAGAAAAACTTATTGAATATTAGCTTAGTCTATATAAGAGCTTATTATAATCCTAGAGAGACCTTTTCCATGTCTTAGTTTGTTAATTTACACTTCCAAAACACTATTAGTAATGGCTGGATAGTAATAGTTACCAAAAGGGGCTACCTCTACTGACAATGTTTAGGCACACTCAAAAAATATATTAAAATTTGAGAAGTCTCCATCAAATCATCCTAGACACATTTCATGTGTTCAGAGGTAAATTAATGAAGATTCATCTATAATTAAAAATCATTCATAATTTTCTTATCACTTGGTAGGATTAGGTCACATCTTGGAAAGTTTAGGAATAAATTCATACTCTCTTGAGACATTAGAAAAATGATAAAAAAACTCAAAACCTTCAAGGAACAACCCTGTAAAAATAGATATATCTAATTATTAATGCACGAAGTCAAATTTGCTTAGTGTCAATTGTCTAAGATCAAAAAATTGCATTAAACTATAGATTATTCATAATATTACACACACACACACACACACACACACACAAGTGGGATAAATATGTGAAATTTGAACTCTATTTGGAGTATTGGAATGTAAGCAGTGCTCATCTATTAAATAGGGAGTAGTTTCGGTTGTCCAAAAAAACTAACCCCTTATTTAGGGTATCTTGTGGTTAAATACAAAATTAGAGTTTGGAAAAAGGAGAAGAAAAACATACATCATTGTGTATGATCAAAGGCATGCATGTACAAAAATGAAGCATTTTTGGGTGCAATCACAAGGGTATCAAGAGTTATGAACCTAAACAATGTATAAGGACACTATTGGTAATGTTGTAACATCCCCACTGGGATCGACCTAGAATAACATAATTTTTTATTTAATCAATGTATTCTATCCTTAGATTTCACCATGAGATTCTAAATAGTGGTCTAGCTAAAACACATTATCTTAATTGTAAAATAAGCACATAACAACTAACTCTTACTGATCACTAAATCCGTATGAAATAAAACATAATTGAATATAGAAAGTAATAATAGATGTCCAACCATGACTAGTACCAACATGTAGCCACTATTACCAAAGTAAAATAAGTAAATAATTATTATTATAATACAATGTAAAAGATACATGGCTCCATAGAGCAAGAGTTCTTAAACTTCAAGATCTATGGTAATCTCAAGTGTAGTCTCCAAATAAGTATTGTTTTTAGAAGGGAGAGTGTCATTCGAGTCCTTTTCCACACCAACCATAGACCATTGATCCCCTGCATAATCTCCCATCAGGGAATAATCCTCTCTTCATGGATGAGTAGATAGTGATGGTATAGGAATCCAAAGAGAGAAGCTAGTACCCATGTGCTATATGATTTATAATAATATAAAGTGTACCATAAAGATATCCGTTCCAACAAGATATCACACAAGCATGTAAATAATACATATGAAATGACAATTTATAATTAACATAACTTTGGCCAAAGTTTTCAATAGTTATTGATCTCTAGGATCAATCAAATTCATAGACACCACTTGATTAGATTACCTTCATTTAGCGTTGGTGATGTTAGTAAGATAGTGAAGTCTGTCTCACTACTTATTTAGTACCAACAATGTGAGATTTGGTTAACATGAATATAACCAATAGATTCATACAAATTACTTCCTACTAGCAGTCGTAAAACATAATAAACACATGAATAATCAAAATGCATATGTTTAGTCTGTAAAACATATAAATGAATCTCCCCAATATTATTTATCACATAAATAATAAACAAACAAGTATAATTTATCACAATTGGGTATAATCTATGTTTAGATTGCATATTACTAATTTACATAAGTAGATAAAAATACAATATGTTCTATGATAAGCATTAAAATCACAATCCACCATGTTATGTACATACTACTCAATTTCAAATAGCCAGTCATAATAATTTCAAAAAATAAAATAACTCATAATATAATCTTTCATTTAAACAATTATTATATTTCTAGGAGACTATATTCATATGGTTATAGTTTCCTGACCTTCAAGATCTTATTACTTATTTTTAACAGTCAATAAAACTATAGTTACAAGCACATGACCTAATACACCACTTTATGTTGTATATTTATATAAATACTTAAGTCCACATATAGATATATTTCCTATACATAAGCACTTGTCCATATTAACTATTCTCATATTATGTATCACATACATGTACTCCATATTAACTATAATACTTGTTCATATTTTTTTGGCATTTGATCAAATTTAGATCTATATTTTTTTGCTGATCTAAGGCATTTTTTTGCTGATCCAAGGTGTTTTTTTATTGATCCAAGAATTTTTAACTAATTTGAGGATTTTAGAACATCAAAAATTATGTTTTTTGAGTTGAGGTGCCATTTTCAATACCCTAAAACTCCATTATTTCAAATATGGTCATCACTCTTACTTCCTTCAGTCAAAACACAAACTTGGGCACCATTTTTTGTTGTTAAATCCTTCACATTGGGACTCAATTCAAAAAAATATAGCCCAACATTCATTTTGGTTCCTCCCTATAAGTTTGGTGCTTATTTTAAAGCATGAGTTTTCATTTGGGCACCCATTTCGCTCTGAAATATTTCAAACTTGCAAATAAATTTAGAGGTCATACTTATTGTCTTCCAAAACAAGATTCGATTAAAAATTTTGCCCCAAAATTATAACTATTTTATTAATTTTTTAATAGCTAGTTTTTAATTTTGTCCTCAAGTGGAATTATTTCTATTAAGATGCACATGGGGGTTAGTAGAAGGATTGGTTAAGACTTGGAGTTGTGATTGGGATGTATTTAGTTCAGTTTTGGTTCCAACAAGTGGTTGGAAGGCATATTTTACCTTTCCCAAGGATACTTTTTTAAGTTTCAAGTGCAAGTTTTTAGTCAAAAATCCTATTTACAAGAAATTGTATTGTTAACATCTTGCAAACTGTAACTCAAAATTGAGTACCATCTTTTGAAAAAGTGTTTATTTTTTTATTTCTCATGCATTGGATCAATTTTCCTTGTAAAACACATGACTTTATAAAGTTCTGAAAAAAAAATTGGGGAGGGGGGCGGGGGGCGTGGGCGGGCGCGTGGGCGGGGCTACCTAACATAGTGAAAAGGGGGGTTGTCATTGTGTTGGTTCTTATCCACACATCTTATATTTTTCACACATGCTTTGTGCATCATGGTTAACACATTTAATGGGGTTAATTATAATCATGAACTGAGATAAAGTTTCACTTTTGGGTTTTCATCATAGATACTAGTAATGAATTTCATAAATCTATTGTAAGCCTAACTTTAGAGAACTATTTATCTTAGAAGCAAGGGATATAGAATTATTTCCTAGAGCAATATATACTACCCTATCTCTTAGTACTTACTACCTATGAATAAAATAATGCATGGTTTAACAATAATGGCATGGTCTATGGCCTAATATGTCTAACTATATCTGAGGATATTATGCATCATATTGAGCATACTGAGTGCCCTTTCACTATATGGACCATCATCTAATATTTATATGGAGACATTGGATCTATTAGGAATATAGAATATAGAGAAATAATAATGAAATAAATACAATTAAAATTTAGAAAATATAACAGAATAGAGACATAGATTTAATGTGGTTCACCCAATATGGGCTATGTCCACACAAAAATTGTCAGTCCTTATTATTCAGTCCAATAAATGAAGGTAAAAACCTATAATACATCCACTACAATATCCTCTTCAATCTTTATCTCTTACCCCCTGATTACAGTGCCCTACTTGACATAGTGAAAAGGGGGGTTGTCATTATGTTGGTTCTTGTCTGCACATCTTCTATTTTTCACACATGTTATGTGCATCATGGTTAAAAAATTTAATGGGGTTAATTATAATCATGAACTGAGATAAATTTTCAATTTTGGGGTTTCATCATAGATATTAGTAATAAATTTCATAAATATGTTGCAATCCTAACTTCAAATAACTATGTCTTGGAAGCAAGGGATATAAAATCATTGCCTAGAGCAAGATCTACTACCTTATCTCTTAGGACTTATTTTTGAACCAACTATCTATGAATAGAAGAATATATGGTTTAACAATAATGACATGGTCTATGGCCTAATATGTCTAACTATATCTGAGGATATTATGCATCATATTGAGCATACTGAGTGCCCTTTCACTATATGGACCATCATCTAAGAGTTGTATGGAGACATTGGATCTGTTAGGAATATATAATATAGAGAAATAATAATGAAATAAAGATAATTAAAATTTAGAAAATATAATAGAATAGAGACATAGATTTAATGTGGTTCATCCAATATGGGATACATCCACACAAAAACTATCAGTCCTTATTATTCAATCCAATAAATGAAGGTAAAACCCTGTAATACATCCAAAACAATATTCTCTTCACTCTCTCTCTCTCTCTTACCATTGATTATAATGCCCTCATATCAAAGGAGGGTTATAAATTAGGTCAAAAATGTACTAAATTAATTTCTACCATTAGATCTAAAACTTAATAATAAATGGCCCAGATTAACTATGAAATTACAATATTTTATAATGCATTTTTCACAAAATTTTGCTTCGAGGGTACTACCCCCAAACCCTCACTAAGGGGGCTCAAAAATATGTCATTTCCCCCTAGACCCCCATGGTAACCCTAGTGGGGGGTTATTCCCCCCCTGACACCCCCTGTCGAGAACTGGGCATTAAAATAAGATCAAGCTCCACCATCCAACAATCTCCCACTTGGAGACTGATTGTTGCAACTCCACCGCTACAACTCTTACTTGGAATTTTCTTTGAAATTTGACCCTGGCATGTTTCTCATCTTCTTTGTTATCTTTTTAGACCTATTAAATCTGAATAACTCTCCAACTTATCTTTAGTGACTGCCTTTGTTAGCATATCTATAGGATTCTAACTCATATGGATCTTTTCCAAATTCAGTTGACGATCCTCCAAAATTGAATGAATGAAGTGATACCTGAGTTGTATATGTTTGGTTCTTGAGTGGAATGTCAATTTCTTTGCTAAATGAATCACACTCTGGCTATCATTTTATAACCTAAAATCTTCCTACTTGTGCCTTAACTCTTCATGAAATATTGCATCCATATCATCTCCTTTCTAGCTTCTATAGCTGTAACATATTCTGCCTCTATAGTTGACAAAGCAACTATCTTCTATAATTTTTAAATCTAACAAACTTCTATGTCACCAATAGTGAATATATAGCCTATGGTGCTCCTCCTACCATCTAAATCCCCATCCATGTCTACATTAACATATCCTTGTAAGGTAACATTTGACCCTTCATAGCACAAGTGTCTATCAATGGTCCCTCTCAAGTACCTGAAAATACACTTGACTACATCCCAATGCTCTTTTCCTAGATTATACATAAACCTGATGACAACTCCCACTGCATGAGCAATATCTGGTCTAGTGCACACCATAACATACATTAAACTTCCAACTGCTAAAGCATATGGCACTTTAGTCATATAATTGATTTGCTTCTATGTTTTAGGATATTATTCCTTACTTGATTTGAAGTGCCCTCCCAAAGGTGTACGCATAGGTTTTGCATCTTGCACATTGAACCTGATTAACACCTTCTTGATGTATTCTTCTTGAGATTGTCAATTTCCTATTTTTCTTGTCTTTTGTTATTCTCATATCAAGTATTTGATTTGTAGCACCAAAATCATTCATTGCAAATGAATATGCTAGTTTTCTTTTTAGGCCATTTATATCATGCATGCTAGACCTTGCAACAAGCATGTCATCTACATACAATAATAAGATAACGTAGATGCCATTATCTAATCTCTTAAAGTAAACACAATGGTCAAAATGACATCTACTATAACTTTGTTCTATCATAAACATGTCAAATTTTAAATAACAATCTTGGAGCTTGTTTTAGGCCTTACAAACTCTTCTTCAACCTGCACACCATTTTATCCTTACCTTTCAATTCGTATCCTTGTGGTTGTTCCATATATATTTTCTCCTCCAAATCACCATGAAAGAATGCAATCTTCGTATCTAACTATTCAAGGTGAAAATATTCTACTACTACCAAACTTAAAATAGTTCTTATAGAAATCATTTTAACTACTAGAGAAAATATTTTATCAAAGTCAATACCTTTTTTTTGTGTAAACCCCCTTACAACAAGTTTGGCCTTGTACCTATTTTTGCTTCCATCTTCTTCCTTCAACCTGTAAACTCATTTATTTTTTAATGCTCTTTTACCTACAAGCAACTGAACCAAATCCCAAGTTTGGTTGTGTACCAAGGAGTTCATCTTCTCTTTCATGCCTTGCACCCACTTCTTTATGGTTTCTACCTACATTGTTTCTTCATAGCTTTTTGGCTCACCACCATTGGTCAATAATAAATAATAAAGTGAATAAGAGTAATGTTTAGGTAGTCTACTTACTCTAATAGATCTTTTAACTACACTTCAAGGACTTTGAGGTACTTGTTATAGTTGTTGCATATTCTAATTTTTTTGGCACTTTCAAATTTTCATTTCCAATAATTTCATCAAGTACTACATATTTTTATTTGACTTTTTCTATTTATTTTCTTCCAATTGATCTCTATACATGACCTTTTCATTACAGATCACATCTCTACTCTTAATGATTTTAAAATTTTCAATATCCCATAAATGGTAACCAAAATCATTAACTCCATATCCAATAAAAGTACATTTATTGGATTTTACCTCAAGCTTAGTTCTATTTTATTTATCAATATGGTCAAATGTTTCACAACCAAAAGTCTTTAAAAAAGAATAATCTACCTTTTCCCTTGTCCATGCTTCCTTTAGAATGACACCATCCAAAGGACTTGAAGGTCCTCTATTCATTAAGTAAATAGCAATATCCACAACATCTACCCAAAATTGTAAGGACAACCCTGTGCACAATCTCATACTCCTTCCATGCTCCATGATTGCCCTATTCATCCTTTCTAACACACCATTTTGGTGTGGTGTTCTTAGAACCATCTTCTCTCTATGAATCCCATGGGATGAATAGTTATTATCAAACTCCTTAATTTAGTATTAACTTTCATTGTTTGATATGACACACTTCAACTTATTTCCTATCTCATTTCCAATCAAAACTTTCCATTTATTAAAAGTATCAAAAACATCATATTTCTTTCATAAGCAATAAACACAAGTTTTCCTAGTTGCATCATTGATAAAAGTAACATAATAAGAAGATCCACTAAGGGATGATACTTGAGCCGGTCCCCATACATCTGTATGCACAAGCTCTAACTTTTTATCTTTATTTGTCCTCCCAGCTTTAAAAAATTTGACTCTCTTCTATTTTACATACACATAGTTCTCACAAAAATCTAAATCCACCATCTTCAAATCTGGAAACAAATTCTTTGAGTGGAGAACTTACATCCCTTTCTCACTCATGTTCCCAAGTCTATGGTACCATAATTTTATATCCACTTCTATATAGCTATAGAAATAGAAGAGTTAACATTAGCTTTAGATAAATAAAATGTACCTACCTTCTCTCACTTTTTTATTACCAATTATCCTTTAGTGACCTTCCATGATTTTTTTGTGAATATAACTAGCAGCCCTCACTTCCTAGTTACTAAAATTAGATTTATTCTGAACTAAAGAACATGCCTCACCTCTTTCAACAACCATTTTTTTCCATTCTATAATTTTATCTATATCTTTCCCTTTCCTATAATTTTAAAGGGTTCACCATCACCCAAATAAACCTACCCAAAATTACCTTGACCATAGTCTTTAAAATATTTATTATGGGGTGTAGCATGAAATGAAGTCCCTGAATCTAACACCTAAGAATCATTAATATTATCTAAATAAAAGATTAAATCTTCTTGTAAGACATCACCTGCTACATTTTCTTCCTGGTTTTTATTTTGTTGTTCATCTCCTTGTTTTCCTTTTTGAAACTAACAATCTTTCTTCAAGTGTCCTTTCTTCCCACAAATTCAACACACCATTGTTCCTCTAGATTTAGATTTCCCTTCTTAGACTTATCGTGATTCATTAGGCCCTTTCCTCAATCCTTTTGTCTTCCCTTATTCTCCATAGTCAAAGCATTACCTAATGTCTCACATGTGTTTTTTTGTCGTATTTCCTCACTAAGGATAACACTAATAACATCATCAAACTTTAAAGTGTTTGAGATAGAGATAGAGTTTTTCATAGCCATAACCAAGCCATTCCACCTTTCTAGCAATGAGCATAGAATCAAAAGAGCCCTAACCTCATCATCAAAATTTACTCCTATAGAGCTTAATTGATTTGTGACTATGTTAAATTCATTTAAATGGTCAGCAACAGACCCACCTTCTGACATTTTTAGATCAAATAAATGCTTTAAAAGAAATACCTTGTTGGAGGATGAGAGTTTTTCATACACTCTATTTAATACCTTTATCACATATGTTGCCTTTTATTTTGAAATATTGAAGGCCACCGATGATACCAAACACAACTATATTGTTCTCAGTGGCTTTCTATCAAGAAACTCCCAGACTTCATTCTTCATAGTTGCTAACTTTTTTGTTATTTCACATAATGGTACTAAAAGATCCTTTTGATATAGATAGTCCTCCATTTGTATTTTCCATAGCTGGTAGTTTTAGTTGCTAAACTTCTAGACCTTAAACTTACCTTCTTCTACCATTGCTCCCTCTTGAACTAGGAACCCCCTTTTTTCTATGAGTTTATCTACCAAATTAAAATTTCACTCTGATACCAATTAATAATATAGAATGTAGAGTAATAATAATAAAATAAAGATAGAATTAAAATTTAGAAAACACAAAAAAATAGAGACATAGATTTCACATGGTTCACCCAATATGGGTTATGCCCACATAGAAACTACCAGTCCTTACTATTTAGTCCAACAAATGAAGACAAAAATATGTAATACATCCACTACAATATCCTTTTCACTTTCTCTATCTTACTGCCTAATTACAATGACCTTATATCAAAGGAGGGTTATAAATTAGGGAAAAATAACACTAACTTAATTTTTACCATTAGATCTTAAACTTAATAGTAAATGGTCCAAATCAACTACAAAATTACAATATTTTATAATGCATTTATCACAAAATTTTGCTTCGGGGGTGCTACCCCAAAACCCTCACTAGGAGGGATCCAAAATAGGTCACTACCCCGCTAAACCCCTATGATGACTCTAGTAGGGGGGTGTTGCCCCCTTACACCCCTATCAAGAATTGGACACTAAAATAAGATCAGGCTCTACCATCCAATAGGATCTTCATCTAAAAGTGATGTTTCCTTAGATGACAAGGTACCTACTTAGATTCCCGATACCTCTTATTGTGTGGACACATCTTCATTAGAGGATCAGTTTATATGCTTGACATGTATTAACATCCCATCTATTGTTAAGAAAACTTTGCATCCTCTTTCATATGTTTCTAATTTAGAGGTCAGAGTTGCTTCATTGAGAGCTTTCAGTGATTCTTTGTAGCATGACATACCTAGTCCTTCAGTTCCAACATTAAGTGATGATCTCTTGATATGTGTTTTAGACTTGTTTATGGATAATCATATTTCAGACGTGGAGGACACATTTGAGGGTTTATCTCTCTTGTTTGATGATAACCTCATCATAGTTTTTGTCTCATCATCATCATCATCATCTTTGTATCTTATTCATCAGTCATTTATACATGATCCTAGTTTGTCACCAAATTCTTTGATTAATCATGTACCTATTTGGATTGTGGCATCTTCACCTACGAACATGGTGACATTTGAGAAGTTTTTAGGCACATTTTATTATCTTTCTTCCCTCATATTCCTTTCTATAATGGGGAGATTATTTGCACTCTTTTGTATTTTTATTTCTTATTAAGGGGTGAAATGTTGTTCAATATTATTGGATCATCTTAAACATTTAGTGTCGGGCATCTACTATCACTATAAGAGGATCTCATCTTTTTAGGGGGATTCTTAGCTCCTTTCATTTTATCTCTACTCAGGCGAGGGGGGCGGGGGCGGGGGTGTGTTGTGGAAGTAGGGGCTATCAGCTTTAGGGGGACTTCTAGCCTCTTCACTTCTTCTATGTCTCTCTCTCTCTCCCTCTCTCTTTTTTTTTTGCTAGGCGGGGGGGGGAGGGTTTTTCCCATTGAGATTTCTCTTCTCTATATATGAGAGATTTCTACGTACTTACGTACCTCATCAAGCCTTGTTGTCGAGACCCATTTTTTATATCATCACCCACCTAAGTTGTGCTTATTGGGTGGGGGGGGGGGGTCAGGAGGGGCGGCGGGGCAGTGTTTGTGTAGGCTTATTTCTCATTGGGTTTTGCCTACATGATTGTATTAGTTTGCTTAGGGATCTAGAGGTCATTTCGGTTACTTGAGAAAATTAGTCCCACATTTACTAGAATGTGTGGTATATTTATATCTCTAACCTATACATGCACCTCTCTCCCTTAATATATTTAATGTAGTACTAAAGTAGTATATTATGAATTTTTTGAGATACTTAGTTGTGAGCTTTGACAGTTGTGAGAGCTATGAAATTCAAGCCTTTGTATAATCATTTCAAGTTGATATAGAGTATTTTATTTTCTTTCATTTCATTGTAATATTCTATGCATGATTTCATTTACTAGTAGCTTCATTGTGATGTGCACTTTCTCAACTCATAAGATCACTCCATCATATGCATTCGTTGATCCAGTGATCCTAGCTACAACTCTTTTACCAACTACATATAATCTATGTTTAAGTAGATACAAGTACAATATATTCTATGATAAACATTACAATCACAATCCACCATGTTATGTACACACTATTCAATTTCAAATAGCTAGTCATAGTAATTTTAGAGGATCAAATAACTCATAACCTAGTTATATCTCATGTGAATATAATCTTTCATTTAAACAATTATTATACTTATAGGATATTGTATTCATATGGTTATAGTTTCTTGACCCTCAAGATCCTGACTTATTTTTAACAGTCAATAAAACTATAGTTATAGGCACATGACCCAATACACTAGTTTATGCTATATATTTATATGAATACTTAAGTCCATATATAGATATATTTATTATACATATGCACTTGTGCATATTAACTATTCCCATACTATGTATCACATATATGTACTCAACAATATATAAATACTGTAAATGTCAGCAATCATCTAAAATTCTAATCAATGATTTCATATGATTTCAACAATCATTATTATTTTCCTGTTGACAATTTATTATAAGATTTTAAAATTCTTGAAATATTAATAAACTGAATGTTATAATCGTAACATTCAACAGACTAGTTTGATCCATATTCCACTCTTCTTAAGTCAAATCAACCTTTAATTTACATAGATTAAGTACCAACTATTATTATATATATAGAAAGTAATTAACTAAGTGGAACATAATCTACCTATAGTTACATTATTCAACTAAAGTGATAAATTAGCTAATTAAATAATTTGAGTACTAGTGTCAATAAAACAACAAGAAATATATTAATAAAGTGAACATCAGGTAATACCATTAGTAGTATTCTCAAATTAAATCTTTGGCAATTAATAATAATACAAGGAATAGGAATAGTTAGCATTTCACTTTAAATAGTGGCAAATTAGCTAATACAAATAGGAATGTATTTTCCCCATGATCCAATAATGCTTTGACTTCTTTCGATATATCACTACCTACAACCCATATTAAAAGTGAACCAACATCACTAGGAGCATCTACTAGAAACTCCTTTGATAGTAATAAATTTATCAACTCTATATAACCTATTCATGTTACATGATGCAAAGTTGTGGTTCCCAATTGATTTGGAAGTTGTAGCAAGATCAGCACCATGCTCAAAAATGTATTTACCATTATCAAAGTGTCCCTATCGATCAGCATGGATAAGAGGATTCTCATCATAATCATACCTTTAATATACATTTAAGTTTAACTCCTCTAAAAGATACTTGAAAATCTCAACCCTATTGTCTCTTACAACAAAATACAGTGTACCATATCCATTTGCATCTCTCACCGCAGCTAATGTCTCTATTAGGCCTTGCCATTCATCAAGTGCATGTGATTTCTTTTTAACTATATTTCTATTTCCATAATAGGTGGTAGTCAATAATGCATTCACCTTATCTCTCATTTATAAATCCTCACTAGCATTTAAAGAACATACTTGACAAATCCATGTTATGCACCCTTTTTATGCTATGTTTTCCTTCTATTATCTCTACAGAGGGAATGGTTGTGGGGTGATTAATTCATTAATTTATGGTGATTTCTTATATATATATAATCATCTTTCAAAATCTATATATATATATATATATATATATACATATATATATATATATATATACATATATATATATATATACATATATATATATATATACATATATATATATACATATATATATATACATATATATATATATACATATATATATATATATATACATATATATATATATATACATATATATATATATATATATATATTTGATATATTAATATGCTAATCAACATCTGATTTATGATATACTATATACTATTATGCTAATCGACATTCAATTTATGGTATACAATATATTAATATGCTATATCCATGGCATAATTATTTAATTTTTAAAATAATCATCATATATTACAACTATTTATACAATATCTTGTGTATATATAATATCCAAGGCATAATCTTGCTTATGCATTATTCTATTTCATGGGTTGAATATATATATCGTTGTTTTTCCATTTTTTTCATACATAGTTTACCATACTCCATATATAATTTTATATACACTATTTTCCATTCACTATATGTTATGTACACCCAATCTACAGCATATTAGGATGTAAATTCTTATATAGCAGTCCAAAATTAAACTATACTTAGGTTTTTTTGGCTAGAACACATGACACTTCCATACATGTATTCACTATTTGGATAAAGCACTATACTCAATTTATATAGTTAAATTTGTTTGGTTTTTAAATATAAATAATACACTTATAAATTTCATTATACACAGATCACCATTTTTACCTAGTCATATATTTCATGGCTCTAGCAGTAATTAATATCAGTTCATGCATACACCTATATCATTGTCAAAAGCACACAACATACACTACTAACCTTTTTATAACATCCAAATGACACCATAAGGATCTAGGACTTCCTTCCCTTCTGATTTACTTATTTTCGTCTCCCCTAATATGTGTTCCTTCTCTTCACATGATGCACACCTTTCCCCCCCTTCTTCTCCTTTTCTATGAACAACATATTCCCTTTAAAACTCACCTAGCTTTCTTTCCTTTAAATCTCTCTCCTTTTTTTTCTATTTTATGACTTTCCTTTTTGTGTCTTTCTTTTACCTTTTTTTTCCCCTTGTGTTTTTATTTATTTAATTTCCTTTTCCTATTTATATATTTTCTAATTATAATAAAATACAATTGCTTTATTTCATTACCAACTTAAAAATTCTAACATCAAAATTTTAATAGTAACCAGACTAATATATAAAGTCTATTATATTATTTTATCCAAAATGGTAAATAACACATTATTATTCAAATTCTAATTATAACAATGTAATAATTGTTATCACTATGCTATCTAGGTTATCTATCCTTTTATCATCTATTAAGCCACATAATGATATTCCTGATATCATAAAGATAATTAGCTAATGTTCTCGACCATTATTAAGACAAGTTGGTTAGTCTACATAAGATAGTACCAAAAAAATTCATGCAAATTTACATTTTTGAAAATATTAACAATCATGAATACATTGGCATGAAATAAATGCATAGTAACATTCATAATGTAATCACATGAGATTAATTCACCTAACCATAAATCTAAACTAACACACACATATGCAATTATCTAAATATAGATAACATAAGGAATGTACAAACTTTAACCATTAAAATTATGCATTTAATATGTACTATTTTACATTGTATGTGTATGGGTTCTATTCATTCCCCTATCATCTCCCAACACCTTGATCCACATCCCTTCTCAGGGATACATCTCTCCTTAGAGATAATCAGACTACCACGTGTTCCAATCAGGTTTCACCTTGGGTGTCCTCGTGGCTGGCTATATAGGGATTTGGAAGAGGACCTAGATCACTTCAGAGCTTTTGGCATGATGGCCAGTCCTTCTAGTGGCATTAGAGTAGTTTGTCTTGAGAGTGTATGATCCTGAGGATGAGGTCAGGCTACAAGAAGCTTGGGTGGGAAATGACAGAGCTTCCAAATTTTCCACCTATTCACTCCAAATGACTTCAAATGGCAGATGACACTGAGACATCTGATCCTTTCAAGGAAATGGTGAATGAAGACCTCCAATGGCAACAAGCATAGATGCTACAACAATTTGCCCAAATTCTTCAAACACTTCTGATGGAAAATATTGGCTCTGCGGCTCCACTTCCTGGCTCCTCATCCAGGGAACATCCTTTCAGTGCCCCAACACCCTTCAAGGTCTAGGTAAATTTTGATATTCCTACATTTAAAGGCAAAATCAATGCTGATGCAGTAGAAAATTAGTTGGATCAACTGTTTTCCTACTTCTCTGTAAATAAGTTCACTGATGGAAAAAAGATTACTTTTTCTCTTTTGAAATCTACAAAAAGAGGTTCAGTACAGATGGCATTGGCCTTGAGGTGGAACCTACCTGGGATGATTTTGTAGAAGCAGTGAAAGAAGAATACTATCCCATCGGAGCATATGATGATCTGTACATAAAGTGGCAACAACTTCACCAAGGTAAGGACCAATCTATTCAAGATTACACAGACACTTTTCATTCTTTGTCTGCAAGATTGGGCATTCAAGAAAGTGAGAAACATAAGACTCTCAAATATCATGGTGGACTACAATGGTACATACAGGAGAAATGGAACTCTTCAATTTGGAAACCCTCGGTGAGGCATACAAATTCTCAGTGAAGATTGAATAGAAGCATGACAGAAAGAATACAAAGAGTCAACCCTCAAAATGGAAAAGTGACAAGGAAGGTCAAACATGAGGCCAAAATTGGAAGCAAAAGGAGTTTCAGGATAAGAAATCCCAGAAGGGGAAGGCTGGAAAATGGTGTGATTACCACAAAATTGGAACTCACTCCAAAGAAGAATTTCAAGCCATCAAGTCATTGCTTTCTGAGTCACAATACTCGACATCTACTACTCTGCCTCATATAGAATCCACAGTCAAAGAGGATGAAGAATAAATTGTAGATGCTGAGCCTGACACCATTGTCACTTCATCACAGACCTGTGAGGAAAGACTAGATGACAAGGAAAGATTGTTCCACTCCAAATTATGGGTAAAAGGTAAGCCTCTGCATTTCATTCTTGATAATGGGAGTCAAAAGAATTTAATCTCTGCTAAAGTTGTGAAAAGTCTAAATCTATCCATGAAGCCTCATCCAAAGCCCTACATTATTAGATGGTTGAGCCTAGGGAGAGACCTCCATGTCACCCATCAGTGTCTCCTTTCATATGCTATAAAACCATTCCAAGATGAAGTCTTGTGTGATGTGGTCAATCTATATGTTTGTGATGTACTCTTTGGTTAGCCATTCATGTATGAGCGACATGGCATCTATGAATCACGAACCTGAAGGATCACCCTCACTCTTGGAACATGGTGCTATAGGGTACCAGAGGTACCACCTCCCACATCTGTCTCCCTGATCAGTGCTAAGCAGTGCAAGAGATTGGTGGAGAAAACAAAGCATCTACATCACCCTCTCTAATGATGCTCTCCCTCCATCATGCTCTGAGGGATGAATCTCTCTTGCATCAAAATCATGAAAAGTAGGTAGTTAGTCCATAACATCATGACATATGTCATAAAATACTATTAAAATAACAAACCAATATGATCATAATGTAAGAATATACAATACATCTAAACTCATAGCAATGAAATCATGAAATCAAAGCACTATTGAACTATCCCATAATAGCATATGACTTATAACTTAGTCAAATAATAATCAAATCAAATTACCAACTATAAATATCCATGGATAATCAATTAAATTTACTTAGCAAGAAATCAATATGCAACCTCCTTCCTCGTAAACCTAGTCATCATCCCAATGACACTTATTCAAACATAAATTTTGGATTAAAAATATTATTTAATAGAAAAATAACATTGTAATAAACATCAAATCAAATAAATAAATGTGGAAATAACCTATAGAACTCATCATAGTTCCTCCAAGTAGCATTATCCTTAGAGTATTGCTCCCATAAGGTCTTGTATTGTGGCATATCCCTATTACACAAACAAATTTTATGAGTCTCAATTACTCTAATTGATTCTACCATGACTACCCTAGGGTCCAAAATTTGCAAAGCATTGCAATCCAATACATGTGAAGGATCTACTATATACTTTTTAAGACAAGTAACATTAAATACATTATGTAATAGAAATAGGACTGGTGGAAATGTAATCCTATACACTATAGAATTGACCACTTCTAACACATCAAAGGGTCTCGTATATCTTGGTGATAATTTTGATGACTTATCAAATTTAATTTTTAACCATAAGCACATGAAATCATCATAAAAATCAAACATAAATGCCTAGGGAGAATTCCACAAAGCCTCCTATCCCTTTTGCACACCTCTCTAACCTAGAGAGTGTTTGTCTCATTCCTGAGAAAAGTGTTTAGAAAACCTGGAAAGAATGATGTGTATAGGTCAATACCATCACTACTCTGCATAGCTCTTGATAAGTATGACAAGTCAATAGTTTTGATACTCCATGTATCTCCTAACAAGTATGATTATGAATAAGATCTAAAAATAATACATTTTTAATGTATATTAAATTAAGGAATAAACATTCCTCATTAGACATATGTATGGTTGTATGATTGAATTTGACAAATCACCCTTGCCAAATCCTATATTTGACAAGTTCCCCTTGTCAGATCCAAATCAATAACTACCAAGTCAATGTGAAACTAACTAGGATCCATTCCCATCTCTTAGTACTCATGTTCTTAATTCACCACTCATCCCTTAGGTCTCCATGACCTAATGATCTCAAAAATATGCACATGGTTAAATGAATCACAAACACATACTAATAGATCCTAGAGTACAATGATATACGCTAAATAATTCAATATGTATAAATATCCATCATAATAAAAATAATACAAACATTCAATAATTGCATTAATTTTCCATTAGCCAAACATAACTAGTATTAAATTTCACATCTTAACCCATCTCTATTATACTCATAGTTAGAGGAAATAAAGTTAAAATTAACATAACAAAAAAAGGCCAATGATCACACCATCCTTAAAACCTTATAAAGGGAATAAGTGAGATAATTCCTCCCCACTTTCTTAGTTAGTTACATAATAAGTTATAAGATTATCTCAACTGCTTAGGCTAACAAGATGTTCTACACACCTTATTCAATACTCGCTCTAGGTGAAAGGTACATAAATGTCTCATAAAAAACATGTTTTATTAAAGATGAAAATAACATCAATCTAATCAATGATTGATCATAAAATAATTCTTATAATTAACTTATAAATCTTAATCCATAACAAATATAAATTCAAGGTTTGCCACTCCACATGGTCAAAATTCACAAGTTTAGATAGAGTATCACTATAAAGTGTGACTCTAAAAGCCATAAATGAAAATTAGTGAGCTAAATCTCAAAAAAACTCATAAATACCCTCACCTAATATGAAGAAAACATTGCAACCCAAGTTTCCAAAATCACTACACACTTACCAAACCTGTAAGTGTAGAATCACAACATGTTTCCATAATCAAAAGGAATAATATTAATTACATAGATGGATCAATCCATTCCATTATTAAAAATTATCTATCAAAAACAAGTGGAAGACACTATCCCCATGAACTCCAAGGAATATTTTCAAAAACAAGTTTTTGATTAAGGGAACATTTAATCAACATCATGAAAATATGAATCCACTCAGTGGGGTTATAATGATTTCAAAAGAGGGTGAGAGATTAAAAAATCACCACTATGCTATCTATATGAGTTTCTACCTCTTCCTAATCCACATAATAATATGGGGTTCCAATCTATGGGCAAACTCGTAACACATAGGAATCCTCAACAAAGATAACTACATTCCACTACAAGGAGAATTCCCACCACACTAGGTGGTGCCAATCCATAAGTGGTATTTTAGGATCCCCTCCCCTAGGATTAATACACATAAGACACAAAATTTACCTAAAATTTACATATTTTTAAGTGAGAAGCATCCCATGATTTTTTAACACTCACAATACAAAACACAAGTGGTAGAGTTGACTTGATTACCAAGTAAGGATTTAATCATTCTCGAGGTGTTTGATCTAAGTGATCCAAAATATTGTAGGAATCTCTTTTTCATGAATCATGAAATATGTTATGCAATCACCTACCCAATCATCAAATACAACCATCACAATCAAGACACTTGATAAACCAACCCTTTAATAACTCTAAGAGGGTATGAGTGTTCCTAAGGGTACACATTCATTGTATCACACAACATTTCATGTTAAAAAAAATCATGGATGTATATTACTTATAGTATTCATCAATACATACATGAATATCTACTAAATTTGACGACCCTAATCATTTTTAAGCATCATTATGCACTTAGGCACTACAACTCCAAAATACACTCCACTTAACCATTACAATACTACATGTCACTATTTTCTCCATATATGGGTACAACATGTCCTATCCAATGATGTAACAATAAACACAAAGAGAGAAATTTAATTTTCAATGGAATGTATCATTTAATTTAAACAACATCAATAGTTGTTATTTCAATTTTAATTAATAAGATTTATAGTGAAAATTGTTACATCTACTACCCTGTTGTTACACCTTTTTTAGATCTCTAGCCAACTGCATAGCTACCTATGCTCTCCCATCTTGAGGGTTTTCCTACTTAGTAGGATGTTCTTCAGATTCATCTTGGTGTTCTTCCTCTTTATGGCCATGAACTTCCTACTCTAGGATTGAAATTTGATCCCTGGTTTCATTCATGGCTATGAGAATTTGATCTAACTTTGTTGCTTGCTCAGTGGTAAATCGATTAGGATCAATTAGAAGGTTACTATCATTAACATTTTAAGGAACCTCTCTAGATACTCTATCTTACACCTTTATATTTTATGGTAACTATAAGGATATGAAAATGTTATTGGACTCATTAAGTCCTAGAGTTTGAGTCACAACTCTGATACCACATGTAACATTCCCATTAGAATCTACCTAGAATAACATAAATTTTTAAATTTAATTAGCATATTCTCTCCTTATATTTCACCATGAGAATATAATTAGTGATCTAGCTAGAACACACTAAGTATCTTAACTATAAAATAAGCATGTAACAACTATTGGTTCCTGATCAGTAGCATCATATGAAATAAAACATAACTGGATATAGAAAGTAATTATAGATGTCCAGCCATGGCTATTACCAATATGCAGCCACTACTTTCATGGTATAAGAGATAAATAATAATAAATATAAGATAATGTATAAAATACATGGATCCATAGAGTAAAAGTTCCCAAACTCCAGTATCTATGGTAATCTCAAGTGTAGTCTCCAAATAAGTATTATTGTGGGGAGGGAGAGCATCATCTGAGTACTTTTCTAAACCAACCATAGATCATCAATCTCTCACACAATCCCCCATCAGGGAATGTCCCTCCCTTCATAGATAAATATATAGTGATAGTCCAAGAATACAAAGAGAAGCTAGTACCTGTGTGTTATATGATTTCTAAGAACATGCAGTGTGCCATAAAGAAATTCATTTTAACATGATATCATACAAAAATATAAATCATACATATGAAATGATAATATCTAACTAACATTATTTTGGTCAAAGTTTTTAATATTTATTGATCTCAAGGATCGGTTAAATTCATACACCCCACTTGATCGAATTACTTTCATCTAGAACTGGTGATACTAGTAATCTAGTGAAGTTTGTCTCACTACTTCATACTAGCAATGAAAGATTGAGTTAAGATGAATATGACCAATAGATTCATATATATTAATTCCTACTAACAGTCATAAAACATGAAAAACATATAAAAAATCAAAATGCATACATTTAGTCCATCAAACATATAAATAAATCTCCCCAATATCATTTATCACATAAATAGTATGCAGACAAGTACAATTTATACCAACCAGGTATAATGTGTGTTTAGAATACATATTATTAATTTATGTAAGTAGATACAAATACAATATATTCTATGATAAGCATGAAAATCATAGTCCACCATGTTATGTACACACTACTCAATTTCAAATAGCCAGTCATAATAATTTCAAAGAATCAAATAACTCATAACCAAGTTATATCTCATGTGAATATAATATTTCATTTAAACAATTATTATATTTATAAGATATTTTATTCATGTGATTATAGGTTTTTGACCCTCAAGATCCTATGACTTATTTTTAACAGGCAATAAAACTATAGTTATAGGCACATGACCTAATACACTAGTTTATGTTGTATATTTATATGAATACTTAAGTCCACATATAGATATATTTCCTATACATAATCACTTGTCCATATTAACTATTCTCATACTATGTATCACATACATGTAATCAATAATATATAAATTCTATAAATATCAATAGTCATCTAAAATTATAATCAATGACTTCATATGATTTTAACAACTGTTATAATTTCCCTATTAACAATTTATTATAAGATATTAATATTATAAAAATATTACAGAACTAAATGTTATAATCAACATACTATTTGTATCCATATTCCACTCTTCTTAAGTCAAATCAACCTCTAATTTACTTAGATTAAGTGCCAACTATTATTATTTATATATAAAGTAATTAGCTGAGTGGACCATAATCCACCTATAGTTACATTATTTAGCTAAAGTGGTGAATTATCTAATTAAATAATATGCATATTAGTGGAAATAAAGAGAACATTGGGTAATACCATTAGGAGTATTCACAGATTAAATCTTTGGTAATTAATACTAATACAAGGAATAGGAATAGTTAGCATTTCACTTTAAATAGAAAAAAATTAGCTAATACAAATATGAATCTATTTGCCCCATGATCCAATAATGTTTTGACTACTTCTGATCTATCACTGCCTACAACCCATACTAATGTAAACTAGCATCAATAAGAACATCTACTAACAACTCCTTTAACATTAATAAATTTATAAACTCTACATAACCTATTCCTATTGCATGATGCAAAGTCATGGTTCCCAGTTGGTTTGGAACTTACAGCAGGATCCACACCATGCTCTAAAAGGTATTTATCCATATCAAAGTGTCCCTATCAATCAACATGGATAAGAGGAGTCTTACTATCATCATCCCTTGAATCTACATTTAATGTCTCTAATAGGCCTTGCCCTTAATTGAATGCATGTTTTCTCTTTTTAAAGATCTTGAGATTCCATCACTGATGGCATTTAACAATGCATTCACTTTATCACTGATAAAGCCTCACTAGCATTTGAAGAATGTAATGATGAATTCATGTTATGTGCCCTTTTTCTACTATGTTTTCCTTCTAGTATATCTACAAAGGGAATGGTTTTGGGGTGATTAATTCATTAATTGATGGCATTGTCTTATATATATAACCATTGTTCATAATCTATTTATATATAATTGATATACTAATATGTCAATCGACATCTGATTTATGATATATGATATATTATTATGCTAATTGATATTAGATTTATGGTATATGATATACTAATATGCTATATCCAGGGTTAATTTTTTTAATTTTTAAATAGTCATCATATAATAAGGCAAATTATACAAGATATTCTATATATACAATATCTAAGGTATAAGCTCACTTATGCAATCTTCTATTTCATGGGTTGAATATCTATATCACTATTTTTTCCATTTTTTTCCTACATAGTTTATCGTACACCATATATAATTTGTTATATAATATGTGTAATTCATTATATGTTATGTACGCCGAGTATATGATAGATTAGGATGCAAATTCTTATACAACAGTCTAAAATTAAACTATACTCAATTTTTTTTTAAGAACACATGACACTTCCATACAAGTATTCACTATTTGGATAAAACACTATACTTAGTTTATATAGTTATATTTGCCTAGTTTTCAAATATAAAAAAATATCTATTGTAAAATTCATTATACATAGATCACCATTTTTTTACCTAGTCACATATTTCATGGATTGATCAACAATTAATATAAGTTCATACATACACCTATATTTTTGTTAAAGGCACACAACATACACTACTAACCTTTTTATAATGTCTAGACGACACCAGAAGGATCCATGCCTTCCTTCCCTTTTGCTCTGCTTCTTTTCCTCTCCCCTAATTTTTTCTCCTCTTCACATACTACACACCTTTTTTCCCCTTCTTATTTTCCATGAATAACATATTCCCTTTAAATCTCGCCTAGCTTTCTTTCCTTTAAAGCCCTCTTTTTTTCTATTTTATGACTTTCCTTTTTATGTCTTTCTTTTACTTTCTTTGTGCCCTTGTGTTTTTATTTATTTTATTTCCTTTTCCTATTTATATATTTTTTAAGTATAATATAATATAATTGCTTTATTTCATTACCAACTTATAACTACTAACATCAAAATTTTAATAGTAACCAGACTAATATATAAAGTATATTATATTCTTTTATCCAAATGGTAAATAACACATTATTATTCAAATACAAATTATAACAATGTAATCATTATTATCACTATGCTATCTAGGTTATCTATGTACTTTTATCATATGTTAAGTCTCACAATGATATTCTCGATATCATAAAGATAACCAACTAATGTTCTCAGCCACTATTAAGACAAGTTGGTTAATTTACATATGGTAGTACCAACACAATTCATGCAAATTTACATTTTTAAAAATATTAACAATCATTAATATATTAACATGATATACGTGCACAATAACATTCACAATGTAATCATATGAGATTAATTCACCTAAGCATAAATCTAAACTAACACACACATATGCAATTATCTAAATGCAAATAACATAAGGAATGTACTAACTCTAACCATTCAAACTATGCATTTAATGTGTAATATTTAACATGGTGTGTGCATGTGTTCTATTTGTTCCTATGTCATACCTCAAAACCTCCATTTATGTCACCCTCTTTGATGATGCTCTCCCTCCATCATGCTCTGAGGGATGAATCTCTCCTACATTAAACTCACAACAAGTAGGTAGTGAGTCTATAACATCGTGACATACGTCATAAAATACTACTGAAATAACAAATAAACATGATCATAATGTAATAATATACAATACATCTAAACTCATAGAAATTAAATCATGAAATCAAAGCAATATTCAACTATCCCATAACAACATATGACTTACAACTTAGTCAAATAATAATCAAATCAATTTACCAACTATAAATATCCAAGGATAATCAAATAAATTTGCTTAGTGATAAATCATTATGTAAAAAATGTGTATAAAATGTTAGATATTGTGGGGGTCAGACTTTTTTGGTACCATCTAAAGAGGTATTCAACCTCTGTTTCATGTTTTAACCAAAACAGTTACAGAGTATTTTTAGCAACAAGAAAACCTTTTGTAAGTGACAAATAATTAAAATCAAACAAGAACATTTTTTCCTCTTAATTTTTCAATTTTAAATCAAAATATTACAATATATATTCACCCATTTAAATTCAAATTAGTATATTTATTTCCATACTCCATATAATTTGATTTATGCATAATTTTACATTGTTTTATATCACTTAGATTTTAAATAAATAAAACACTTTCAGTCAATGGGCTTCAATAATTTTAAGAGAACACATATACATACAAAATGGCCCCAATTTGCAAGGCAACATACATTTTATTAGTTTCAATGTCTATTACCTTCAAATATTAGAGTAGTTATTTCTCGCTAAACTTTTCTCATAACTTTATTTTATTTCTCTTTGCATCTTTTCGAGATGCATATTGAACTCACTTTATGTGTTAGATACATGTAATTTATTTTTTAATCCCATAATATACTCTTTATCTCTAATGGATATTAATATCTAAATTAAATTAAAATTTAAAATTACATTTAACAATAAGCTAATTCAAGTTGGTGAATTGAAATATCTAATGTGATTGAAAATAAAAAGTTGGATATATAGTGGAAGAGAAGATACCATTCACTATAGGGGATACTCATATCATACACCTGTAAATATAAATACCCTATTATAGTGTGTGTACATTAGACATGGTTTGTAGATGGTATGTCACTATTCTTTTGCATCCAAGGGCATCTTAACATGTTAGAAACCCGATTAGTTTGTATTACTAGGAATGACATAGTTGATATGGTTGATCCTACCTGAAGAGGTAATATTATGTGTCCTTATGTATTATATTTATATCCATATAATACATCAAATTATTGTTTTATGTTTATTTTAAATACTATTATGTAACCAATGGATTGGATAAGTGTCATCATGTAAACATTCTCAATTGTACCATTAATGATCATGGCATTGTGTATGGGTTGTTCATTAATATAGGATTGTATGAAGAGTGCATGAAAAATATGAAACTTCATCTACTATCTCATTATCATCAAATGTGATCATAGGATGCTATGGTGAAGTATCACTAGGTGTACCAATAATAGAATCGAATGGATGATCATATGTTGCATGTGAGGATACTTCTTCTATGCAAAATGTACTTTTGAAGTGTCCTTAGTTTCTATTATCTCATTTTTAGGAAAAAGAGTATTAAATATCTTCAAAAAAAAATGTGTTGTGTTCTAGATTCCTTTGTAGGGGCTCCTAAATTAATAATTTTATCATCTATAATATTTTGTATCTTATGTCTTAGTTTGAAACATTTATTTGTTGAATTTCCCATAATCTAATGATAGTCATGATATGAATTACCATCATAATTAATTGCTCTAGGCCTATTTGTATCTATATATTGTGGTGAAAGGAGTGTGATAATAACTTCTTTAGTAGTACACAAGGGGGTGGTAATTGTGAAAATTTCTCTTCAATAGATTTATTAATTGCACCTAGTTTGTAGGTTATGACATTGCATTGAATTTAATCTTTGCCTTATCATTTGGTTTGATAGTATAACTTGGTTTTCATTAAAACTTTATTGTTGAATTATTTTTAGGAGTATATATATACTTAAGTTTCTTCAAATATATTAACTTGACATCTTTGCCCCTCACTATATGGCATGTTATATAAATTGATTTGAATCTCATGAATATAATAGACTCATGGAATAGGGCTAAAAATATTTTCTTGAATATATCTTTTAATTTTTTTCTAGCCATAATATTGGTCATCTTGGCTAGCATGATATTATATCGAAGTACACAATTTTAGATTGTTCATTAGACCCTTACTTGAATTCAGAAAATTTTGTGTAGGACAACTTATCATCATTGTTGATGGGAAAATGGATCACAATTGGTCAACCAAGGGGTTGAATTATCTTATATACTAGAGGGGAGATCACAGAACCATCATAATGCATAGTCATTAAGACTTCTTAGAAATATTTTGGTCAATAATTTTTCATTGTATGCATAGTCCAAACATGTTTCATGGAATTCTCTAAGGTGTTGATCATGATCACATTTACCTTCATATAATGGGATCTTAGGAGATAAAAATCATGTTGGTTAAGTATAGGTTGTTATCACTAAGGCCAATGGGTTATCCAAAGTAAGGTGTGTGAATCCATGGAATAAGTAGCTCTTGATGAACCTTGTTCTAGCTAAAATGCTTGTGTGTAGAGTTGTAATAATTTTATCAAGGGAAGGTATATTAGATGAGGTTGGTGATTGAACATGTGTCATCATCATGGGAGGGGTAAATGTTTCCTACATGGGAATAGGTATCAAAATATTTGGAGCCCTTGTGTTTCCCCCAAATTTGGGTGGTTGTCACATAGGTCACTGGAGGTGTAGGCATAGGGATAGTACTAGTAGTGATATGAATACCTGTTATGGTAGCTTGGACCAAATTTTTATGCCCATCTCTTGTTATATTTAACATTTCATAGAATTGATGTGGATTCATGTTAATATAATCTATGAGTTCTTCAAAATCCATGGCATCCATTTGATATATAATAGTTGTATTATTAGTCTCAACATTCATGATAAGTAAATCAATAGGGTCGATAGTATGTGTTGTATAATCCATAATAGGAGGAACAAAGGAGATAACACATGCAAATTGGAATCTAGTAGTAATAATAAGCATCTCATATTGGATGTTGTAATAATTATATTAGAGGAAGGATTGGGATTATTAATTAGTAATTTTACCCTTATTAATGTATTTAGATTTAATCCTTTTGACCCATTTTATTACATAATTAATCCATATAAGATACACTATCTATATAGAGAAATATGAAAGACTAAATTCATTAATTTTGTTAACCAATAATGCTCATTCAATATGGCCATGATTATATGTATTATTAGGGGATAATAAAAACTAGGTCTGAAAATAAAACCCTAAGGCTTGAAATTTGAAATCCTATAAGGATGAAAACCTGATGAATATATAGTGTTGAAGGTAAAAACATTATTTGTATATGGAAATAAAAAATTAGAGAAGGAAACCCTAGGACATAAATTCTAAAAAATATTTTGTGTATGGAAATAAAAATGAGATTTTGAAAACCTATGACAAAAAATATTAAACCGTGGAAGCATGGTTTCATCAATATATATAGTTTCACCAATATGTTTTACCCTAATTTGCATTAATGCAATCAAGACTAACCCTAATAGGATAAAAAAATGTAATGTATTTTAGAGATTAAGATATGACATTAAATCATACATTAGAATGTAAAGTCTTGTAATTGATTGCAATGATTTGACAAGTAGCATATGTTAAATATAATAACTACAACAAAGGCATGATTTCTTAGTTTTTATAGGTGACTAGCTAACTATGAGTGTATTATGAAAGTGAAAATTAACATAAAATAGGTTTATAGTTTGTTTGATTTTAGAATTGATTCTTTATATGTTTAGGTTATTTCTATTGATCTAGGTTAGTATCATTGGTTTATATTGACATGTGTTAGTCAATACTGGCCTATGTAAAAATGTAGAACTTTTATCATATGATCTCTTATGCTTATCACTATATGCTTTATATTTACGATCCTAAAACCTAATGGTGTACACATATCTATAAATTAGTCTCGGTTCTTTGAAACCCTAGGTGTGCTTGTGAGGGATATAAACCTATAAAAAATGGGGAAAGTGTAATGGGTTGAGCTAACCCAATCACCCTTGTTTGATAATTGGATAATACCCATATATCAAATACTCTGAGGAGAGAAATTAGGCCATGCACATTTCTCTACCTAGTGTGATTGTTAAATTGTGCTCCTACGTTATATGCATGTAATTAATTATTTGGCTTTGATACTGGAAAATGTTTGCTTTAACTTGGGTTTATTATGCTTTAGACTTGGCTTGTGAGTAATCCTAATGAGAAGATTACAATTTGGGAAGAATATGAAATATTTTCTCAATGTACAATAGTGGATAGATGTGTTTAAGATTATTTACAAGTACCTTTTGAATGATATCTTGATTTTTTTGTGATTGAGTCCAATTAGGTAATTTATCATGCCAATGAAATGATATAAAAATGGGCCAAACCTAAGCTGAGATGTAATTTTGAAAAATATCCATTGCTTGGAAATGGTCAATTCTAACTAGATTAGGTCAGTATCGACTAGTGATATTGACCGAATTTGGCAAGACTGACCTATGCACATATGGACTAGAATGAGGGTTTGATATGTCTATGTTAGGATCTAGGGGTCCATGGATCCTGGTACCAACATGTCAAATTCTAAATCAAAGCTATGATACCACTTTTTATAAAACCAAAACATAATCCTAAACATGTGCAAGAATTAAATGCAAAATTAAAATAAACAATAATAGTAAACAAGACAAGATAATACACATTACACAAGATATATGTGGAAACATTGATAAAATAGTAAGGGAAAAACCATGGAGTAAATGTAGAATCTAGACTTCAAATTCCATAAAAAACTCTCTCTATAATAAAAGATCCTCTCAACATCTCCTTTTCAATGCTAACAACCAAGCACTCAGGTGAGCAAAGATTACAACAAAGCCTTCCATGATCTAACCTCAAGTTATAACATACAACTCTATCTAATGCTAAAAACATAACATCTAAGGTGAGATCCAAAGCATCAACCTCCATCTCCATGAGTTGAGCTAATAAGCCTCGAAGCTCTAATTAGGTGAGCCAAGCTAACATAGCCTTTTAGGCTCTAACCTATAACCTCAAGGATATTCATGCTTCAACAAAGTAGGTGAGCCATGATCTCATCTAATCCTTATAGGCTCTAACCACCTAAGCATGAATGATGCTTACAACTCAAGCATCTAGGTGAGATAAGATTTTATGCCTTACAAGATCCAACCTTCTACCATTATCCAATAGTGATCCCTATAAGGATGGGATAAAAAAATACAAAAGAGATCATGATTATATAACATTTTACAAGAGAGAGGGAGAGAGAGAATGAATAGTGGCAAAAAATTCATCACACTTAGTGTGGTATCATGTGATCCAAGTTGTAGTTGTCTACACATGATAAAATTCTTAAAAATAGATCCTCTATCAAACAAGAACATGTGCCACCTCCATGTGGCTCCAAAAGCTATGCCCCACTTCTATAAGTGAGTCCAAACACTCAATAGTGTTATTCTTGTCTTCATCTCCAAGGATCAACAAATTAGATTCATACTTTAGATAAGATCATGGGCCAACTCCATGTGGATCCAAAGGTGGCACCCCAATCACACATGTGAGACTAATCACTCATAGTGATCTTCCTGTCTTCTTCCTCCATATCAACACATGAGTCCAAAAGGTGTGGAAATCACCTTTGGACTATCTCCACACATGGGAATCTTGGACACATCAACAAATGTTCCCCACACCTTGACCTCTTATCTTTTGCACCATGTGAAAACCCTTATATGATAATTAAGGACAAAACCATGTCCTCTAGTAGAGCACTATGCCTCACACTATGTCACCTCAAACTAATCACATCCTAAGACCCTCCATTCACCATCTTGCACATCACCTTCTTGTCACATCACCTACTTGCCACATCACCTACATGCCAACTCATCTACACACCCACATGCCACATCACCATGAATAGTGATTATGAATAGTGCCCATAAAATGGTGACTTGTGAATAGTGGCTTCATACCCTAACATTATGTGTAGGATATTTAATAATTTTTAAATATATAATGAGGTTCGTGTATGTGTGTAGCATTAGAATGGAAGGGTTGAGTCATAAGATAACATACAAGTGTGAGATAATGGTGGATTAGGACCTTATTTATGTGATCAAGTCATGTGTATTAAATGTGTGATAATCTTGTCATTGTCAATTACTAAATAAAAACATTTAGTATCTAAAAAAATTAATATTGCCATTTTATCATAATAAACCTAATCACAGAATCTACTCTAATATATTCCCATGGATTAGATAGAACCAATAAATGTGTGTGAAGTCTCAGCTTCCTATTCATGGATTTTGAAATGCAAAAATAGATGTGGTTATCCATGTCTATGAGCATGTGCATCCACAAAAAGTGTGATTATAACACAACTAGACTCTTTATCATGCCAAAGTGTTTCCATGACTTTGTACAGTGCACCTCCCAAAAGAGTATTTGTCAAGGTGTGCCACCATGAACACAAATATGCTCGAGATTTTAGAGAAGGTGGTCAAATAGGTAGAACTCCTACAATTGTTTACCTTGTACAAGGCTAGTTTAAGTGTCTTTAAAGTAATATTAAACTAAGTAGATGGATTCCTAGTTTGTGAAGTTTTGGCCACACATGTCTAGTACTATGATAAGCACATGAACTAGTTGCCTACTAAGTAAATTTATGACCTTGTTATCCTTTCCATTCTTATGCTTGATCACTGGACTGAATTACTACAATTAATTCATCCACTTCACGTGGCACACATTCTTTAGATTGATTTTTTAATTATTTCACACAACATTTAGATTCATCATGTGTGTGAGTGATGTTGATGGCACTAATTATCACATTAATTATTATTTCCTTTGTATGAATTATAAGGTGTAGTAATCTTTAATTTTTGTGTATCCTTATTATCCTTCTCTCTTTTAAAAATAAATATACTTCTATGTGGGAGGCTAAGATTAGAATTTGTACATGAGTTGGCACTTGCACACATCATTGAATGAAGATGTGAGACATTGCTTCATATTTTTCCTTGGCTTTGATCTTAGAAATGTTAAAATAATATTTCCTTATAGTGTTAGAGATAAAAAACTATATCTTCATAGGGATATAAGGTGAAAGTATACTAATGTACTTTAACATATTGTGTTGTTCGGTCAAATTCTCACACATGCATGTGGTGTAGTCATGGAAATTATTGATGTGGTCTTCCACTGACTACTCCTTGCATTGACATAATTAGTGGAGTTTGATGTATTCATCCTAAAATTATTATATAGAATATAAAACAAGGTCCAAATGGTCTTTTCAACATTAGTGAAACAATTGAATGGGAAATATGCCTTAAGTTGTCAAATCTATGCATCCAATGCTATGGCATTATTTTTTCCTTCAAATGTAGGTGTATCAAGATTCAATTATAATTCTAATGGGATATTTTGTTGAGAATTATATGAGAAATTTTTTGAAGGTGTTGGATTTAGTTACATCATCAAATCGTATAATTTTCTAAATAGTTCAGTGTGATGTGCATCCAAGGCATTTTCTATGAGATTTTAGATGTTTATGGCTACCTTAGGATGCTCTAGGATTTAACCATCTTAATTTTTTTATGACATTATTTTAGGTAAAATGAAACATAGGTGATTATAAACCCTTCCTTATCTTAATTAATTCACATGTTTACAATCCTATAAAAATATATGCTTTTTATACCAATGATATGTGTCATGGGGCCTACACTATTATGTGTTGGAGATAGCCTTGCACTTAGAGACAAGCTATGAGGTTACGAATAGTGTGCACTATGTTCTATTTTATAAATTAAAGTAACACACATTCAATTAAATAGAGGTTTAATACTTACAAGAAATTCAAATTATATTTAATGGGAATGAATAGGGGGAAACCATAGAGATGAAAAATGCTAAAAAAAAAATCTAGGAACCCAAGTTATTATGATTATAAAGATAAATACTTCCTCATTTTTACCTAAATTCAAGGTGTGAATATAATGCATATGGGAAAGGTTAGTTATTCAGGGCATGTTATCTATCAACATGATTGTGTATAACATTGACCTTAAGCTAGATGCATGTATGGTACCTATTTATACATAACATATAGGTAGAAGTTACAACTATTAATGGTTGTAAAGAGAATGGTTAAAAGTCATTCAATCTTATTCACGTGCAATGGCTAATAGTATTTTGAGAGTGTGGTGATTGACTTAATCAATCACATGGTTATTCTAAGGGATTCCCTGACATGTCACACAACTAAGAAGTACTACTTGACAAGAAATGTGGATGAAGTGTGAAAAGCCATGTGTTGTTGTGACAAGCTCGATGTGGAGTGTGTAAGATATGGCATAAGAGGATATTCATAGAATTTAAATGTTATGTGGTAATTTAGTAGTGTGCTAGTCTTTTTATAGGTGAAAGAGGATCTGTGAATAAGTTTCATGAGACTTGTGTGCACATATAAGGAATGCAATAAAGAGGACTCCAAGTTAAGTTGTGAGCAAGCCGTGTAGTTGCACAAAGGATAAGTTTATGTAGTTGTGTGGATACACATGAAGCACCAACATCAAATTTGAAGAATCCTCAACATTACCTATAAATATATCCTATCACCCTTTATGACATACAAACATCATCTAATAGTGGCACCCTAATGGCCCATATTAAATAAGCATAAATTCACATACAAAGACATTGTAATTTTTCCTAATAAATGTGTGTGCTCTAGAGACATTCTAATGTCACCCTCTAGAGATGCCTCCCTCATGAGAATTTAAATTTGACTTATGGGTTCTAATTTTGATAAATAAAAGCACATGTCACTTCAAGGTAACATTAGAGGGTGATCTTAAATGGTCTAAATGTTTTAGTATGTATGTGAATATGTGTGTCAATATACTCTTATATCTCACTATGTTTGAAAGATGTAAGGTTTGTAAAAATTATTTTTGGCACACCGACAAGTCCTACAAATGTTATAAATCAATCTAGAAGACCCTAAAAACCCATAAAATGACCATTGGTTTTCCCAAAATAGATGTTAGTGTAAAATTTACACCTAAATAACCTTATGCTCAATACTAAAATTTTTAAAACTAAGTACTGACCAAATTGGTTTCTTAAAAACTATCTTCTAAACAATAACTCCTACAACTCTAGAATCAACTTGAGAAGACCCAAAGTGGCCATTTTTTATTATATTTTTTAAAATAAATTTAAAGTATAATTTACTTAAAATTTTATTTACTATATATACAAAAATTAAAAACATAACAAATAATATCATATGAAATACAAAGGATGTGTGTCATGTGCACTACATAAGGTGCATGTCCTTTATAATCAATAGGGCATATTCCCTTTGCATTTCATAGGGTGCATGCTCTTTCTAAATGGCATGTGCCCTTTTTATATGTTTTTTGAAGTTATTTCCATTTTTCTCCAAATATAATCATAAAGCGTGTGTGTCTTTTGTAATACATAGGGTACATGCTCTTTAGTCTTCATAAGCCATGAAAAACAAATTTTAGGATCAAGAGAACCATTAAAAGTGTGTGTGCCCTTTTTAAAAGAGTGTTTTCACATCTAAAAGGATGCTTGCCCTTTTTAAAATGGTGTTCATCCTTTTTAAATTATGAATGATTTTTTCAAGAATGGCCCCTTTTTGGTCTAACATCTTTGTGCATCCACTTAAAGAAGATGAATATTTTAGAGATGCATGAAAAGCATGCATAAAACCATTGAGTGGAAATAGAACGCCAAGGTTGGATTATTTTGTGCAAGATGGATTATTTTTCGAGGTGCACTGTAATGCATAATGAGAGGTTCCATACACATAAATTTGATTACGAAAAAATAGAGTGGAGGTTTATTAGGTCATTTAGGTTATGGCAAACATTATGTGTAGTTGGATGAGAACTATTATTGGTTGAAGATGAATTTATATGTGTGAAACTACATTAAGGGGTGCAAATTTTTCTAGTTAGTGAAAGGGAGAAGTCAAAAAGTGTGATTATATCAACCATTGCCTATTGCAAAGAGAACATGGGAGGATATAAACATATATTTTGTTATGGATCACTTAAAACACATATAGGACATGATTTCATATTTGTGATTGTGGATTTATTTTCAAAGATAGTATTTTTTTTTCTTGCAAGAAAAATAGTGATGCAACTCACAATGCTAACTTGTTTTTTAAATAAGGTGTATGGCTACATGGATTTATGCACAATATAGTATCAGACACACATGTGATTTTAATTTTTTAATTTTTTGAAGGATATTTTGGAATAATCTAATTACCAATCTTTAGTTTAGTTCAAAATATAATCCTCAAACATATGGTCAAATCAACAAAATCCTTAGTAACATATTGAGATGTTTGTTTGGAAAACAATGAACTATTTTATTGAAATTTGGATTAAAAGGTGAATTTACCCTAATTCTAATAAATTAAATGGAGTAAATTAGAATGTTTTAAATTAAATTTAGACAAACATAATGAAATTAAAATACTAAAGTTGACAAATTATAATCAATTGAAATAATACTAACTATGAAATGAACTGACAAACTTAACTATTTATGTCCTAGATCTTACTTTGTTGATTAATAGATAGATGAAACAAAAAAAGGTAAAAAACTCTTCCAGTGTATTGAAGCAGGAACTAAAACTCAATAAGGATAAAATATTCAAACTTGAGACAAGATTAATTGTCATTATTGTCCCAAAATGGCCAATCTTGTCTTTTGTTAAACATAGGGAATTTAGGTCATGATCACTTGTGACATCTTGAATCAGGAATGTATGTAAAGATTTAACCTTTGAAATTTTATGAAATTATTTCAAATAGCTTCTCCAAGGTTCAAACACTAATAGGTATTGTAATGATCGAAAACGTGCAAAGAGAAAAAGGTAGAGTGTTTATTCGGTTTGAGTTAATTGTAATCATCCCCATGATGACTAAATGTTACCTACATATCTAATAATCTGAGGAGTGAATTAATCCCATGTAGTTATCATAATTAGAATGATTTTTTTCAAAATTTTCTCCTTGATCATATGAATACATTAAAAATTTCTTGAGGGTATATGCATGAAATTTCTAGACAATTCTTTGGACATTTCCCATAACATGATCGTATAATGTCAATAATGCAATCATGATATTAATATTATCACGTTATTTAAATTATATATTGATTAATACTAAGCTATAATGTGATCATTTTAATAATTTGATCATGTTAATAATATGATCATGTGAATAACTAGATCACATTATTGTAAAAATAATAACGTGATCATGTTCCTATTGTTTTTCAAAGGAAAGCATATAAACATGTACATGAATCCAATCTCGAGTTGAAGCTTATATTTACTACTATAAATTTTAAGAATAAGGAAATATTTATTTCCTTATACTTTAAATTTATTTTAGTAAATATAAGAAATTAGGGGCACTCTACATCTGATAGAGTTGGTCTCGTAGTTTTATGCCTTACGATGTGAAAAATAATTTTTAAAAATCCAAATTGATTAGTACTTAGGAATTTTTTAGGGTCTAAGTATTGAACCTAGGGATTTTAGGGCATAATTTTTACAATTTAAGTCTACTTTTTACAAACATATAGTCATTTTTGAGGTTTTGTGCTTTCCAAATTGCTTCCTAGCATTTTTTAGTGTCCTAGGTTTATCAAAATTAAAGTTTTCAAACCACTCACTTTAAACTTGATCCAAAGTGGTGTGATTGTGGTAGCATAGGTCACATTGATGACCTTCACACATCAAATGACCACTTTGTGTTAATTTCACTTGTTCATCATCCTTCACTCATCCCTAATCACTTCTTATTCATCCATCATCACCCCTAATCACTCTATCCTCATTATCCCTAATCACTACCTCATTATCCTTCAATGTCCCTCGTCATATCTAATCACTCCCTCATCATCCCTGATTACTCTTTCATTGACCCTTACTACCCCTCATCATCCCAAATCAATCCCTCCTCATTGCTCATCATCTCTAATCACCCCCTCATTGACCCTCACCATCCCTCATCATTTTTAATCATTCCCTAATCACTCCCTCATTGGATCCCATAATAATTTTTCATCCCTAATCACTCCCTTATCATCCCTAGTCACTACTTCATCATTATTCATCATCCTTAATCACTCCCTCCTTGTCTATCATCATCCTTAATCACCCCCTTATTGACCCTCACCATTATTCATCATTTATAATCACTCCCTCATTGACCCTCACCATCCTTCATCATCCCTAATTTTTGCTTCATCATCTCTAATCACTCCTTCCTCATCTCACATCACCCCTAATCACTCCCTCATTAACCCTTACCATACCTCATCATCCCTAATCACTCGCTCATCCTCCTTAATCACTCCCTCATTAACCCTCACCATCCCTCATCATCCCTAATCACTCCCTCATCATCTCTACTCAATCCCTCCTAGTCCCTCCTCCTCTTTAATCACTCCATCCAATACCTTGTTGGTGGTATTTTTGGGGGGTTTAAAAATACTAGGTGCTACAAGTGGAGAGTTGAGTTCTAGCATAAAATATAAGACATAGTGATCAAAATTATGTGAAGGTAAATTTGAAACATAAATATTTAGCACCTATGAAAAACCATCATAACACCAAAAATAGGTAGTAAATATGAAGATCACCAAGCAATTTGATTTCCTAAAACCAATCAATTGATTTCAATATGAGAATATTTTATGATCTGAATAATTAAAATAAAGGCCTTCTATTTGTATGTTTGTTGATTGATTCATCATAACATAGAGTGGAAAATAATTTTCAAATGATTAGAAAAAGTAGCTCAAGATTGGAAAGTGGTGCTTAATTCATAACTTCAATATTCAATCTAATGAAGAGTGTCACACTATGAGTTATCTACTTGCATAACTCAAGAAGTGGGTACAATTTATCTAGAACCATAAAAACATAAGTATATAATAGATTATGAACCCAATGATATGTTAAGTACTAAATATATCTCTACTTCCCCCAACAAGAAATTATAGGAATTAAAAGTATTGTTCCATTAACAAATGTAGATTAATGGTGAACCAATACACTTAATCATTTCCAATGAAAGTCATTAGAATTTAATTTATCCTAAATCATATTTTACAAAATTTAACTTGAAATTGGTTAATCATCCATAACCATACGCTAGTGCATGGTCTAATGTAAGCCTTGAAAAATAGATCACCTAGTAGAGTCACTTAGTGTACAAAATCAAACTTTTAAAAGATGCAATCCTTTGTGACATCTCACCATTATAAGTATGTGATTTTTGACATGTTTTCAACCATATATTTACCATTGACATATAGTCTATGAAGTAAATCCTTTAAATGTTGTGATAGATTGTCATGATCTAAAATACCCTATATTGTAATTAGTTCATAAGCTTTCAGTCATTAGTGCCAAGAAGTGTAATAATGTTGTCAATTTTATTAATAAGTATACTCTTGATGGTAATAAGTAAATTTAATAGCATAAATGTGGCACCATATTATAGTTTGGTCTGCCCAACAATATAAATAAATAAAATAATTGAACCATATACTAGAGGAATACAAAGATATCTTTCAATCATCTAAATAAGTTCCTACATACTATAAACTAAACAATTCTATTGCTTTTATCTCTTAACTACCTATAATTCAAACCTATTTATATAACATCATTTATAGATAATGAATAAATCAAGTGGTAGATCCATGAAATCATGGATAATGGACACATCATACAAAAATCGTTGCCTTGCAAAAGACCAATTATGCTTGCACTAAAGAATGATGGGATATGAGGTTGTGAATCGATTAAAAAAATATTATAAAATTTAAAGTGAAGAAATAGTATCCTTATCTAAATATTGACGCATTTATGCCATATCCATGGTGCAAAAGTCTTTTCCAAAATTGATCTAAAGTTTGGGTATCATCATATTCATGTTGAACCTCTAGACATTTGGAATATAGTCTTCAAATAAAAGGAAGGATTGTTTGACTATTTGGTTATGAATTTTAGGATAACTCATGTAATGAATTCATTGATATGTTTAACAACATCCTCAATCCCTTTAACTATGTAATTTTTTAATCTACCTTGATGACATCCTGATCTTTAGAAAACATGCGATGAACATCTACACCATGTTGAACTAGTGTTTCACATTTTGCAATAACACATTTTTATGATAACATGAATAAATGTTCATTTTCCATGAAAGAGATAAAATATTTGGGATACAATACACACAAAGGAGTGCATGTGTGAACCTGAAAAATATTCAAGTCATACAAGAATAGGGAAAACCAAATAACTTTGCATAGATTCAAATATTCTCAGAATTAAAAAATTATACTAGATATTTGTGTTTAATTTTAATCCTTTGATCTAAGATACCAAAGGTGGAACCAAATAAAGTTTCATCTAGTCAATCGTACACCAAAGATAATTCAATGAATTAAAATTTAGACTCTATTTTGTGCTAGTACTTGTGTTACTTGACTATGAATTTAGAAGATCATCCAATTCCTTTAGTAATAAAATTGACTATCACAAATGGGTATTGACAACACAACAAGTCCTTAAAAATAGTTAATTTCTATTATAATTGATTAAAAAACATATGATTGGAATCAAATATACCTTTAGAGTATATAATTAAGTCAGTTGATGAGGGAGTGATTAGGGATGATTAGGGATGGTGAGGGTTAATGATAGAGTGATGAGGAATAATGAGGGAGTGATTAGGGATGATGAGGGATAAGGAAAGAATGATTAGGGATAATGAGGGATAAAGAGGTAATGATTAGGGATGATGAAGGATGATGATAATCAATGAAGGAGTGATTAGGGATGATAAGGGAGTGATTATATATGATGTGGGTTAATGAAGGTCAATGAAGGAATGATTAGGGAAGAGGAGGGATGAGGAGGGAGTGATTAGGGATGATGAGGGATGAGGAAAGAGTGATTAGGAATGAGGAGGGAGTGATTAGGGATGAGGAGGGACTGATTAGGGATAGTGAAAATCAATATAAGAGTGATTATCGATGATAAGAGAGTGATTAGAGATAACTAGGGATAGTGAGGGTCAATGAGGGAGTGATTAGGGATAGTGAGGAATGATGAGAGAGTGATTAGGGCTGATGAGGGATGAGTAGGAAGTGATCATGGATGAGGGAGGGATGATGAATAAGTGAAATTAACATAAAGTGGTCATTTTATGTGTGCAAGTCATCAATGTGACATATGCTACCGCAATCACACCACTTTGGATCAAGTTCAAAGTGAGTGATTTGTAAACTTCAATTTTGACAAACCTATGACTTCTATAAATGCTAAGATGCAATCCAGAAGGAATGAAAACCTAAAAAATGACTATATGTTTAGTAAAAATGAACATCAATTGCAAAATTTATGCCCTAAAATCTCTAGGTTAATTATTCCCTAAAAATGCCTAAGTACTAATGAAATTAAAATTTTGAAAAACTATTTTCCACATCGTAAGGCATGAAAATGTGAGACCAAATCTATCAAATATAGACTAACCCTAATTTATTACATTTACTAAAATTAATTTAAAGTATAAGGAAATAAATGTAATAATATAAATGTAAACTTATACTTTTTTGTGTAAACAATAGGAATGCGATCACATTATTGATTTTATAATAACATGATCATGTTATGTATTAACATGATTGCATTACTAACATGATTTCATTAATAACATGATCATTTTATTAATGTGATCATGATATTTCAATTTGAATTCAAACACAAAGTCTTTTAGCTCGAGAATGGTTTGGACCTGTTAATCTATAGTTGAGTCTAAGAGTTTTGATAGAAAATAACAAAATTCAACTTTGATCACTAAATATGCTATGAATTTCAATAATAAAACTCAAAAACTTAATACCATCAGGATGAACACGCTCTCCTCTTTCCTAAAATATGATTTTTAAAAATTTTGGACTAATTTAAGGTTTTAAACTATGTTGATTTATAATTATACCTTTTTTAGGCCACTACATGCCACAAATATACATGCCTATACATGTTCATGTAATTTATTTTTCATTGATCCAAGTGAAAAACAAGTTATATGGTCACAAACTAGGCCTAATTCTACACACATTAAAAAAAATTGATTTTTTTTTGGAGGTAGAAAGGGGTACCGCATGGCCAGCCATCTATTTTTTTTTTTAGTTTTCAAGATCTATTTACTTTCAAAATTCATTAAAAATAGTACTCATTGAAAAAAAAATAGGTCACAAACTAGAATATCTTATCTGAATATTCACCAAAGGGTTTCAAACAATATTAAATGCTACTCAAAAAATGGTGCACCACAAAGCCATCTATCTACTATGTTTTCTTTAAAAAATATGAGTTCATCTTTAAATTTTAGATGTTTGACCTAGTTATATGTAACCACTTTTTTTTTAAATAGTGTTTTTGAAACTAGACTCAAAATTATATATTCATGTTCTTACACCATCTTAAAATATGGAGTTTAGATATCTCAAATTATCTACAAAAGTTTAGATTTTTGAAATTTTAGAAAAAACATGTCCATGGGTAGGCTCCTTTTTGTCCCCCAAATTTTTGCACTTACCCTTGACTACTTGATCATGCTTTGCTTTGGGATGGATAAAATAGGTTTATGACTTGGTTGAGGACTATTTGAAATGGTTAGAATCTAAATTCGAACGAATATGAAACTTATTAGATATTTATGGGAGTATTCCAAGAGGAGTGGCATAATTGCATGACATCAGAGATGAGAAAAATAAGTGTTGAAGAAAACTATTTTGTTGAATATGTGCATGACTTACATCAACAAGTGTCAAACCATTGGAAATAATCACTATGCAGTACTTGTAGTGTGTAGATGTCAAGATAAGAGAAGTAAAATATCAAGTAGCAGACTTAGTCTTATCGCCTTTGAGGAAAGAAATATTTCTGAAAGTAACTTATAAAAAATTGAATTAGAATAAAATCGAGACATGCAAAGTGTTTCAAAATTTTACAACAAGTGCATATGAAATTCAATTTCCTGAAGGGAGAGACATATCACCTATTTTTAACTTGGAAAAATCATTTCTTTATCAAGAAGGACATATTAATGAAAGTGAAAGTGTATGGATAGATATTTGAGAAAGTGCACAAGGAAGTAGAAAGGATGAATGATTCCATAGTCAAAAAATATTGAAAAACAAAGAATACAAATACTATCTAGTAAAGTGGAAAGGCTAAGGAATTGATAATGTGACTTAGATGACTGCAACGTAAATTGATAAATCTTGAGTACCTCTCAATGAGACTTAAAGGGTGCATGATCAAGAGATCATATTTAGTTTTTACCTAGGGTTTATGATTTAGAAGCATCCAAGTTCAATAGTAATCCTACATCAAACAAAAACTCTTAGTGTATAAAGTAAATAGTTTTTGTAGTTGTGTCCAAGTATTTGTAATGTTTTCTATAGACCTTATGTGTGAGTTTTTTTTTTTTCTCAACCATGTTGGTGTACATAACTTATCATCATTTAATAAAAATTATGCAAGTATGTAAAAATGTATTTTTCTAGCTGTGTGCTAAGTTTGACATATTTGTGTAGAGAAAAAGAAATGAAGCCTTGTAACTTCATTGTTTAGTGTGTAGCTTATCCTTGCAAAGCTTTGATATTTTTTCAAAACCATTAATGCATAACAATATGATAAGGATAACCTAGCACAACCTATATGTGGATTCATTTACTTGTGATTTATTGTGACTTTATACAAGTTATGATTTTTTTGGAGCATTCAACATCTTTGTGGAGCTCAATTGATTGTGAATTAATGTGACCCTTGGATGTAGGGACCATTGTGAGTTTATATATAATTCATTTAATACCTTGGATTGCATAATTTTGTTTAAGTGAGCATTTAATATCATATAATAATGTGTTTTGGGAATGGTGTGTTATGAATCATTAGGATTGTAATGAACATTTAATAAACATGTGGCACATTACAAATTTTTAATGATTGTACTAGATTGTTGAGTGTATTTATGTAACAGGATATCCTTATGCCTATATAAACATGCCCTTATACTTGTGCTCGGTAGCTAGGATGATGATAGATCATAAGATATTTTTGAAAGCTTTTTAAGCTTCAAAATATAGCGAGTTAGCTAGTATAGATATGAGAATTTGATGTAACACATCTCATTCAAGATTGTTGTGTTGTTATTTATTGGTTTAAAAGCTATATTTTTTATCCTTGAAATCAAATAAAGAATTAAGATTTTTTTATTGTTTTGTTATTGCATTTGGTTGCATTATTTTTTTATGTAATTATGAGCATTGCATGGTCTAAGTCATATCCTCATCGAGACCCCTAACCATGACTGCATTTAATAATTATGATGATTTTATATCTTTAGGATCATGGTTTTCACCATGACCTATGTATGTTGTTAGTAGACTTCACTAGTAGATTTTCATGGTTTTGTGTCTAAATCGAGCCATTTTAAACCTATAATTTGTCTTTTTGTGGCATGATGGAGAAGTTTTTATAATAATATTTGTGTCAAGCAAGTTAACATAACTTAGTTGTTAGCATCAACTGACTTGGAAGAGATTGGGGAGAGATATTATTGATGTAGCTTGTGTCAAGAAGTTTACCCAGGTTATTTGCATCACAGTTGTTATATTTTCCAATATTTGAATTTGTTAATTTTGAAGTTATGGAGAGATTTTTTTTTTTAGAATTGAAATTTTCATCAAGGCTTGGCACAATTTGTGTTTTCATCAAAGGTGATACATGTAAGTTACATCATATATTTAGTTGCATTAGAATGATAGAAAGCAGTTTTTGGTCAGATGTATGCATGACATTAGAAAGAGCTTGGATTACATTTCAAGTTATACATTTTTCAAGTCATGAGATGACATTTCAAGCTCAAAATTTCATTATATTGTGGTAGGTGGTGTGGACTAAGATGATATTGGACCCATTGGATTTTTTGGCCCTGTCGAGCATCAAAAAGAGCTTAGATGGCATTTCATGCTCTATATTTTCATGTCCTATGAATTTTCATCTAAACCATGTAGTTTTTTTGGAGTATTGTGTGATTTTCAAGGGGGAATATATAGAGTTTTCTCATTAAACCTTGGGAATGCTTATGTTAGGGTACTTGGATTCAGAAGCAAGCATGATGGGATTATCAACAACCTCTTCACACACAAACTATATAGTTTGAGGCACATTACTCTCGCAAAATAAATTTATCATGATTTTGAGTCACATCACCCACCCACAAGGGGGACTAGATAGAGTTTTCACACTAAACCTTGGGAATGCTTCTATTAGGAGAACTTGGATTGGGAAACAAGAATGATGGGATTCTCAACAACCTATTCACATAAAAAATATAAAGTTTGAGTCACATTACTCACCCCAAATAATTTTATCATGATTTTGAGTCACATCACCCACCCTCCTCTACTCTACCCATCCATGTCATCATACCTATAAAACATAATGTATTTTTGTCAATAATTCAAATATTTTTGAAGAATAATAATAGAAAATAAATAACCCCTTTTATTGAAACATCCTCAACTTGCAATCAAATGGCATGGTTTCAGCAAATGCAATGACAAATTCACTGTTTCCCTTTTTTTAATATATTATTAGTCTATGTGAAAATGGCTAAGCAGTAAAAGCCTTCTTTCTCATATTATTGAAATTATTAAATCTCTAATTCATAATAAGTATTTCAATCATCAGCGTTCCAAATAAAAAAATTCAAACCATCTGATTTGTATCCAAAGATGGTTCAGATCAAATTTATATTAATCCATGGACATATGATCGCACCATTCAAATGAAGACAATTATTTTTCTTAATTTATGGTATATGTTGACACAAATTCTGCAATAAGTACGTTAGTGTTTTCATCAAAAATTTGAATTTGATTTTTTTAAAGGGGCTTATTATAAAAAATGTGAGAAATTTTTATGTCACATTTTGTATCAAATCTTTTTTAGGACACCCATGCTCTCAACACCTTGGTCAAAGTTTATTTTTCTCTTGCTAACACAAAATTAGCATTAGGAAAATTAGATGACAGAAATTTATGTTAGATGAAACATTGTTAATGCAAACATTGACACAACATGCGTCAGTAAAGGAAAAACTGTCAAATTGGAGAAAATTTGTCTCGCCAAGTTTATTATGGTAAAAATCACTAACACAAAATTACAACATGGTTCATGAAAACGTGAATTTTTGACAAAAAAGAGTCTCAATTTCATGAAAATATACTACTTCTTTGTGCTTCAATTATTATATCTTATGATGATTCTTGTGTCTATTCATATAAGTGCCCTTGGTTAGCGTCGCTAACCAATCTTTTATTTTGGAAAGAGAAATTATTTTGGAAAATGTATCATATTACTTTACATTCTTGTATAATGTGGTTCATTCATAGTTATTATTTGTACATGCACAATAGGTACTATTGTAATCACTTTAAGCAATTAATTTACATAGTGCAATGTGTAGCCACTGAAGTTTTGAATATTTTTTCATTTGAAGATTGGGTTTGAAATATATTTAATGTAATAAATACAAAATAAAATAGTTTATTATTTTCCTATTGGATAAAGTAGAGTGATAAAACAATATTCTTGAGGAAATTATTTTATTTTAGAGTAATAAAAGAGAAAATACTTACATTGTCCCATAAAATCACAGCGATTCACAAAATTAAACATATATTCCAGAAATTTGAAATAGTGAATATTAACAAAATAGAATTTAATCCACAATTTTAATTAAAAATAGTAAACATTATTCTCTTTCTAGAAAGATATGCAGCAACACCAAGATCAACACCATCCCATCTTTAGCAAAAATATAACTTTATGATGATCATCTTTGCATGTTCTACCACCTACCTAGATGATTTACACACCTCATTCCACCCATTATTGGTCCCTTCCCTCAATGCTACTCAAGATTACAAGCATAAATGGCATTGCCCGCTTCAGCAATGAGCATATGCAGAAGAAGCTGACAATGGCAATTAGTATATTCTCCACCCTTGGCTTCCACCACATTAGTAATCCAATACTCAATTGTTCAACTTCAATGTAAAGAATGAAAATAAAATAATTCAATTTAAAATATTCGAAAACATAAACAATTACAATTTATATATACTCACTTTAAATATTTAAAAATATTTTAGTGCATATTCAGGAAATTGTATATCACAAATGCTAATGTAGTAAAAAAACCCAAAACAAAACTTAGTAGATAAACAAATAAAAGATTCTCAAAGATTCCAGCCAACTGAAGTCCATTTGGAGTTATTTAAAAGTACTCATTTCCAGCACAGGTGACCTGATTGGTGAGCGCTCCACTCAGATAACTTTCAATATCTACTGCTTTTTTTTAATTCAAAGTAGAGTTTGTCAAATTTGATAGGCTCTCCCAAGCTGCAATCTTCCATAACTTGGATCTGACCTAAGTTAAGTCTCACAACATTTTCGCTCATATTTTTAGGGCTGACTCCTGATGATCTCAGGTTTTGAAGCAAACTCCACTCTCAGAATCTCTGAATACGAACCAATTCGTAGGTAGATTGAAAATTTTTCGAAGTGTCAGCTCTAGTTTTAGATAAAAGGCAACAAAGTTAAATTAAATGTCTTCCCATGGAATATCCTTAATTGTTGGTGACACAAGACAATGGAATATCCTTGTTGCAGATTACAAAAGACAATGGAATAAATGAATAATGAAAAGCAATGAATGAGAAAATCTATCACTCTGTGTGCGGAGGGGAGCATCCTGATGAGGTATTGGTTTTATCTTCTACATCACATTGTTGCTTTTTCGTTCACCATTTATAGAATTACTACAAACCTATGTGAAAATAATAGCTTTCCAACAGTCACAAAATTTGATTTAACATTAAACTTTCTTTTATTCATTCGCAAATTACCCAGGCTAGAAGTGCACAAACAAAGAGAATTGGTCAAAATGGGACACTTGTTGGTTGCATCTTATAGGGTTAGCTCCTTAACTTCCATGTTGCTGCTAAAAAGAACAACTGGCCTACACTCAGGAAGCTCCCTTCATGAACTGTCAAGCTTAGGAAGCCCACTAAGGTGTGCTTAGCTAGAAATATCATGCACCTTCTAAGATTGGAGCCAACTCTAATATATTTAGATTTAATTAATATGCACTTCCATGTATTTTATTTCAATATTTCAATTATTATTCATTTATATATATATGATGTAAATATTTATTTATTTTGATGAAAAAAATATTTAATTCGTAATATAATATATTCTCGCGTATTTGTCTTAAAAAATCGGCTTATCTCATAACTTATTAATGAATTTTATTTTATTTTTTTAATTACTTAATATAAACAAAATATTTATGATAAGTTCAAGTGTTTAAGTCATAGTTAAAATTACAAAAGACTAGTAAATTTCTTTAAGACTAATATATTTGTTTGATATTTCCACCTTATCAGCTTTGACTATTAAAAGGGTTAACAAACATGTCATTAGAAAAAAATCATATTCTTCTAATCAATGAGCTCCTTCAAATTTTTACTAAATATTTACGTATTCATTCAATTCATGTGCGAGTGATGCTTGTTATCTATTTGCCATTTACTGATCACCAATTTGATCAAATATAAAGAGAAAAAAATTAAGCAACTAAGGTTTATACGATCGTATATAGTTTTAGTAATTATAGTTAAGCCATTATGGCTAACCCTGATGGTTTCGACTTCTAAGATCTCACCTAAAGGACATCATAGATAAATTCTCAAGTTTGAACTATTAAAATGGTGATGTTTGTCAAAACTCTTTCACTACAACTATTCTTTTTAAGTGCAGATATTAAAACTGCATCACGATACTTGTTACACGATTATTCATTTACCTTACATGATGCTTATCTCCTAGATATGTGTTCATTTGTTATATATTGTTATTATTGTTGCTTCATTTATTATTATACCATTCTTTACTTTGTGATTGTGTTAGTTTTTACACATATAGAAGACCATGGTAAAATACCATGATGCAATATATTAGACAATTAATAGGTTACAAAGTATAAAAAGGAAGACATGAACCATACAATTCATCTTTGAGGCAGAGAAGAACGGTCTCCTTATTGAAGTTGTACGTAGTGGATGAAGATTAAATGTATGTCTACATCATATTTCGAATGTGATATCGCTACCTCCCTCTCTTTTATGGTCACCTCCCTTTCTTCTATGCATAAATACAACTTTGTATGAGTCAAAGTGACTTGTCTCATTAAATTAATAACCACCATAAACTTCGATGACAATGTTAGACTCTTACACAAACACAATAATGCTCGTCTTAACTTTCCGCTATTTATAACATCCTTCTTATCAAACCTGGAAATGGATAAGAAATAGAATTTTTCTTATTTTAGATTTTACATTAAATATAACCAATAAAGACTTTATAAAAACATATATTAATTACAAGTTTTTTTTAAAAAAAATTATATATTTTATTTTTATATATTTATTTAATTATTTAAAGAGTTTTAATATTTATATGAAAATAAATATTAAAAATATAATTTTATTATTAAAATTAAATTATATTCCACAATTTTCTAAATAAAATAACTCTCAAAAAATTTAAATTTGATAGGCAATTGAAATTTTAATCTTCGTTCTTATCCTTTATTGATTAAAGTTGACATAAAGGATTAAATTAAAATTCTAACATTGTTTTTTAATTTTTTATTGACTAAAATTGACAAGGAAGTTGAAATTTCAATCTTAATTTGTATTTTTTTATTAATTAAAAAGACTAAATTAAAATTCTAAACCTAATTTTTATTCATTATTGATTAAAATTGACAAACAAAATCAAGTTGAAATTCAAACTCTAATTCTTATCCTTAAAAGAAAATTCATTGAAACTCCAACCCTGATTCTTATCCAACATTGAGTAAAATTCGCAGGCAGGGTGAAGTTAAAATTACAGGCCCGGTTCGAATCCTCCATTGATTAAAATCAACGAGTTAACAAAATCTCTTCCTCTCACCTGAATTTAATTTAGATATGAACATACAAATAGTCCTAATCGGCACTAGATTTTGTGCATATACACGTGTAAATAAATGCAAGAAACAATGCAAGGCAGAGTAGATAACAAACAAATTTAACCAAATCAACGCGACATAATCGCTCCGAGAATCTAGGAACCTATTGTAAACGTTGATGGCTGTCATTACACATCACCTTGTCGGATAATTAGCCTTTTACCTGTTTTAACTGTGTTTACCAAATTTTAACGAAACCTATACGATCTTAATAACTAAGACGGAATCTGGGAACCGAACAGGTTGGAAAAGTCTAAAATGCCATTCTTAAAAAGAGGATAAGGGTTTCTCCTTAGGTAGATGCATCATGCAATTATACATTCTTGTAAATTGCATACCGGGTTTTTGGGTTCCAGTAGCTTCTGAACTGCATAGACCTTGTGTATATGTACTGAGCCAGTGAGCTTGTATTGGCATTGAAAAATATACATTGTACTGAAATGATTGGAAACTTTTTCAGTGTTTGAGGAGTAAACATTCAGTAATCTTCGATTTGTGTGGTGCTGAGACAAGGCAAATTCTTCTACCTTATCCTGTTTAGGAGATTGTTGTGATATAGAGGGCCCGAAAAGCATGCATATGTTTTATGCCTGTTTCATCTTGTTTTGAGAGAGTGCTGTGATGTAGAGAAACCCTGTAAAGCATTCATATCTCTTATCCACAAAAGCACTCATAAGCTTTCATATTTTTAATCTTGTGAAATACAGAGATCCGCAGTAGCTTTCACATATTTTATCCTTGTGATATAGAGAGACCCACAAAAGCATTTATTTCTTTTATTTCACATCTTTTTATCTCTGATTCATCCTGTTTGAGACATTGTTGTAACATACAGAGACCCACTTGTTTTAAACCAGTTTTATCCTGTTTGAGAGATTGGTGTGATATATAGAGACTCAGGAAAGCATTTTTGTTTTGTTTTATCCCTGTTTCAAGTACTGTTCTGATATACAGATACCCACAAAAGAATTCTTAAGTTTTATCCCTGTTGTCTGTTGTGTCTGTGCATGTGTTTGTTTGTCTGTTCTATAGGTTGAGGACAGAGACGGCCTTAACTTCATCCTGTTTGATAGAGTGTTGCCAACAATGTGTCTGTTTTACAATTTGAGGACAGGGGAGGCTATAACTTCATCCTGTTTGATAGAGTGTTGCCAACAATGTGTCTGTCTTACAATTTGAGGACAGGGGAGGCTATAACTTCATCCTGCTTGAGAGAGTTTAGACAACCTTATATACATTGGGCTGTCTATATGTTCTTCAGATAATGTGTCTCTCTTCGCTTGCTCAAGGCCACTAACGATCCAACTTTGGATATAAATGCTTGATAAGGATAAATATGGCTGTTCAGATGTCAGCTATATTTAAACTCACCATAAACTTGTATTTCTCCATTATTTGATCCTTTAAAGCACCTCTCTGAAAGCCTATATTCTAGTTGACTTCCTTGTAGTTGCTGCAACCGGTCTTGCCTGGTTTTGATAGGCACAAATTTATATTTTAGAGCCTAGGTCTTGCACTGATGATAATGCATGTCTATTTGGAAAACATTGTTTTTTTTCATTTGACAAATTGTGTGCATGTCCTCATCTGTTTGTTTTGCATATCTAGGAAGTTTATCTCGATGTATCACCTGCCAGGTGTGAAAAAATTACTGTCTTTGCATGTCTAGAAATTATCAAGATGTATCACATGCAAGGTGTGAAACAATTGGTGATGTCAGCAAAAGAACCAATTGCTCTGTTTATTTTCATACAGTATAACGGCCTGATCCCATGCAGCTGCTTACCTGAAAATTTTCGGTGGGTATTGCAGAGATAATTTTGGATCCCCATTGAAACGGTTCCATGAATTAAAATAAGTGTAAAATTTTAACCGCAGAGAAAATTTAGGAGATGGTTTTTAAGAAAAAGAATTACAACATATCTATAAAACAATTTTAATTTCAACATATTTATAAAATAATTTTTATTTCAAACATATCTATAAAACAATTTTACTTTTAACTAATTTTAATTAATTAGTTAAAAGTAATTTTTAAACTCTCAAAAAATCTCTGCAACTATTTGGAACCATAAGCTCCCACCTCTACACAAATCTGAAAATGCCGTTTCTACTTTTTCAGGGAAAACTGTTTATTTGTGTGGTCTTAATTGTTTAGCAGTTAGATGGGACCCAAAAACAGAATAATCCGAGCACCAAGAATTCTTAAAGTTTTGAGATACATTTCTAAAACCCCTTTTTGTTTCTAGATCCTGTGTTGGATATTGTGTTAGGTTGTAAATCCCTTTTTCGTTCCTAGATCTTATGTAGGATATTGTGCTAGGTGTGACCGTGCGGCTATTTATGTATGGAGGAAATTTTCAATAACTTTCGTTATAAAGAATTGTTTTGTACCTCACTGTAGCATTAGAAATTGGCATTTGGCTTTGATCTTCTGTACTGATAATTCAGACTGATATTGCAGATGGAAGGAGCACCTGTAAAGGCTGATGCCGAACAATTTACAACATGTCTTCGCTTGGTCAATAAAAACCCATATATACTCAAGTTAGCTTTTTCAGCTGGCATCGGTGGCCTGCTGTTTGGTTATGATACAGGTAAGAAATCATACCCAGAAGCATGCATAAGCTGCTAAGGACTCTGATATGAATTTGAAGTAATGAAGTATATTAACAATCATCAGTCTGATTTTGTAACTTGCAGGGGTTATATCTGGGGCACTCTTGTACATTCGAGATGATTTCAAATCTGTGGACGATTCTACAACATTGCAGGTATTTTATACTATTATGTAAAGTTTAAACAGTTCATCATAAATTGGGTTATTATAAATGGGGTTAATAGATATCACTTCTGAATTGGCTGGTTCAATTTTGGAAATGAGTACAGGAAACTATTGTGAGTATGGCAATAGCTGGGGCCATCATTGGTGCTGCAGTGGGAGGATGGTGTAATGACCGTTATGGAAGGAGAACATCACTTCTCATGGCTGATTTTGTGTTTTTTCTAGGAGCAATCCTCATGGCTGCTGCACCCATGCCTGCAATTCTCATTGTTGGTAGAGTATGTGTGGGTTTGGGTATAGGAATGGCATCATTTACTTCACCACTCTACATTTCAGAGGCCTCACCCTCAAAAATCAGGGGAGCCCTAGTGAGTACTAATGGTTTCCTCATCACCGGGGGACAGTTTTTATCATATATCATCAACCTGGGACTCAGTAAGGTAACTTTCCCATTTCATGCATCATTTGAGAAAATGTTTTTGGTAAATTTGAGATTTACCTCAAAGTGGTGTGTGGAGGGAAATTTTCAGTGCTATAAATTGCCATTTGAGATTTACAAAACTGATGTAGTTTTAGAATATTTTCATACTTGATCTTCAGAGGATAATTACAATCTGCCATTATTTCAGTATGGATCTTAAAACCTTTTGCTGGCTTTATAAAGGCAGATAATCTTTACTATATAGATATGATTTATGTTTGAATGTATTAATAGTCTTGTGTGAATGGGAAAATGGAAGAGGACTGTTGTGATCAGAAACCTTGTATGGAGTTTACAGGCACCTGGTACTTGGAGATGGATGCTTGGAGTTGCAGGTCTTCCTGCAGTTCTACAATTTCTGTTGATGTTTTACTTACCGGAATCTCCTCGCTGGCTATACAAAAAGGTATGGAGTGCAGAGTAGAAATACACTATTATTCCTGACGATGAATCACAGGCGGTGACTCAAATGTCGATCAAAAAACCTATTACACAGTTTTTCTTTCCCAAACGCCAATCTTCTAATTAATGTTTAGTTTGGTGATTTATGAGCATATGGACTGTTAAAATTGGAATTTTTGACATCTAAACAGTATGTTTGGGGCCTTTTGGCCTTCGAAAAAACTTATCTTTACTTTGGTGATTTATGCACATATGGACAGTTAAAATTGGAATTTTTGTGTTGGATACAGAAAAGAGAAGCAGAGGCAATTGCCATCTTGAAGAAAATATACCCCCCTGAAGAAGTTGATGTCGAAATTCAAGAGCTAAAGGAAACTGTTGAACAAGAAATTCGGTTGCATGGAGAGTCTAATAGTATTAATTATAGTCAGCTATGGAAGGTGAAAGAAGTGAGATATGGACTTCTGGCAGGTTGTGGACTTCAAGTAAGTAGTGACTAGTAACCAAAACATATTTTGCCTCTGTTCTTATGGTTCTGGACTACATGATATATTATGCTTAAAATAGTAGTCTAAAAGCTTGACAAATTCTATTTTGGACAGCTCTTTCAACAATTTGTAGGTATCAACACGGTCATGTATTACAGTCCTACCATTGTCCAGCTGGCCGGATTTGCATCCAATACAGTTGCTTTGCTGCTATCTCTAATAACTTCAGGCTTGAATGCATTTGGCTCCATTGTTAGCATCTCTTTGATCGACAAATATGGAAGAAGGAAACTCCTTATTTTCAGTCTGGTTGGAGTCATTGCATCATTAGCCATATTAACTGGTGTATTTCATGTAACTACGGAGAGCTCTCCGTTGGTAAGCAGAAAAGCAACACAAGAATTTTCAGGTTATCAGTGCCCAGCTTATACTTCGAAAAGTGGAACATGGGATTGTATGCAATGCCTAAAGGCCAAACATCCAGATTGCGGATTCTGTGCATCCGCTGGGAACCAGGTATTGAGAATCAGACAAATATTTCCTTACAGTTTTTTGCGTCCCCTGTTTCTATGTTTGTTTTTTAGTCCAGGTACTGAACATAGTGTGCTTACAACTTTGGAAAACAAATTTGCAACAAGCGAACTGAGAATAATGTCTCATTGCACATTTTCTTTTTTAGGTAGAGGTCATACCAGTCTATGTACAAGAACTAAGATCTGATTTTTTTATTTAACAGTTGTTTCCAGGAGCTTGTTTAATCTCTAACTCAACAGTGAAACATATTTGTCAACGTAATTCTCGTCCATGGTTCACTAGAGGATGCCCAAGCCAGTATGGCTGGTTGGCTGTTGTTGGACTGGCACTTTATATCATTTTCTTTTCCCCTGGAATGGGAACGGTCCCATGGGTAACAAACTCCGAGATATACCCTTTGCAGTATAGAGGAACCTGTGGAGGCATTGCTGCAACAGTAAATTGGATCAGTAATTTGGTTGTTTCACAAACTTTTCTCACAATGACTGAAAACATTGGCACTTCCATGACATTCATGGTGTTTGGAATTATATCAGTGATGGCTCTTTGCTTTGTAATACTCATAGTACCGGAAACAAAGGGTCTTTCTCTGGAAGATGTTGAAAACATGTTGCATGAAAGAGTAAAGAGGTTTAGTTTTCTGTTTGGGAAGACGGATGATACCAAAACTTCTGTAACTAGAGGAACCGAGACCTCAATGGCACCAGCACATGAGAGTTAAGTATAGATTTTTGTAGGCCAGAAATTCTGCAATATGAACTTGAAATCATATCAATGATGGCTCTTAATACTCGTAGTACTTGAAACAATGGGCCTTTCCCTGGAAGATGTTGAACACATGTTGCGTGAAAGAGTAAAGAGGTCTAGTTTTCTGTTTGTGAAAATGAATGATACCAAAACTTCTGTAACTAAAGGACCCCCAAACGTTAATGGTGCTGGCACATGAGAGCTCCTAGATAGTTAAATATAGCTTTTTGCAGGTTAGATATTATGTAATACGAACTACAGAGAGCAATATGCTGTGAATCCTTATTTGTGAAACTAAACAGTACTGATTGAATGTAATTGATATTATACTGTTATATTCTGCTATGTATATCTGAAGGGAAGTTGGAAATGCTATACAAATTTGGTGACTTTAATGAGTCTGTATCAGGATAGTGCTTTCCTATGGTTGATTATCTTAATGGGATAAAGACCGCCTTTGTTTCTTATAGTGCGTACCATCTACAGATGCTTCAAGTACTCATTGATTCCTTGTGGGAAAGCAACAGAATAATTCTGGTAAATGTCCAAAACATGTACGATGCAATGATTGACCAACCAAATGACACCACACCTAGCAAAGCAATATGATATTTTATTAGCTTTTAAATGCTGCAACCTGGTTGTCTGTGATGCAGTATCAGCATTGTGCAGTTGTTTTGAGGTGTACCATGTTACTATGTTGCCCAATTCCTATCATTGAACATTGTTTGTTTTTAACAAATTTGGGTGCCAGATTTATTGGGGAGTCACTAAACTTGACCCTGTGACCACATCAAAGGGCAGGGGAGCTACCTACTGCTGAAGCGGTGGTTCAGGGAAATTACCACCATGGGAAATACCTTTTAGAATGTATAAATTTCATGTGTCTCATTGTACATGCTGTGTGTGTGGAAGACATTAAATTTAATGCTTTAGAATCCAAGACCATGCTTCTATGGCAACATGAAAACTAAGAAGAAAGAAAATATCCACCCAATTATGAACAGATTCGAACAAAATGTATAAATTCCATGTGTCTCATTGTACCTGCTCTGTGTGTTGAAGACATCAAATTTAATGCTTTGGAATCCAAGACCATGCTTCTATGGCAATATGAAAACTAAGAAGAAAGAAAACATTCACCCAATTATGAACAGATTCAAACAACATGCATGGAAGGATTCCAACACTTTGCTGTGGCAACATGAAAACTAAGAAAGAAAATATTCACCCAATCATGAACAGATTTGAACAATACGCATCTGTGGCAAAACATAAAAACTTAAAATCAAAGATGAAAGGATTCCAATACCTTGTGGCAAACATAAAAACTAAGAAGAAAGAAAATATCCATCCAATCATGAACAGATTTGAAGATTCGAACAACACGTGTCTGTGGCACAACATAAAACTTAAAATCAAGCATGAAAGGATTCCAACACCTTGTGGCAACATGAAAACTAAGAAAGAAAGAAAATATCCACCTAATCATGAACATTCCAACACCTTGTGGCAATATGAAAGAAAATATCCACCCAATCATGAACAGATTCGAACAACTTGCATATGTGACATAACATAAAAACTTAAAATCAAATACGAAAGAATTTCAACACCTAGCTGTCACAACATGAAACTAGGAAGAAAGAAAATATCCACCCAATCATGAACAGATTTGAACAACATGCATCTGTGGCACAACATACAAACTTAAAATCAAGCGTGAAAGGGTTCGCTGTGGCAACTTTGAAAACTAAAATGAAAATAAGTACGAGTTGTTAATTAACAATGGCGGTATACCCGGGCTGCTGTAGTTCATTGGTGGTGATTGCTTTGGCAAGGTTACGCTTATCTGTTGATATGCGCTAAGCTTTCAAGGGTTGCAGGAACATTATCCACGCCCAAAAGAGGGAAACAGGAGGGCTGGAAACTTTTTTTGGTTTTGAGGGATCATACCAGAATACGTATCCTTCAAATTTGAAATTTGGGTCAGAGCCTATTTGGGTATGGCAATTTTTTTGTCGGGTACCCCGAGATAGACTATATACCGGGCTTCTACAGTTTGCAGGGGAAATGTATATCTAGCCGTCGACTCCATTCTTATTTTCAAATGGACAATTCTTCAGGTCTAATCGGATTGCGTATAGACTTCATGTGACCGTCGCTATGACCGTAGAAATAACACATCATAAAGATTTTTTTTTTAAGTTGGTTAAAATTAGATGGGGTAGTTTACTTAAATATTTAACATTTGTGAAGGGTTGTTGGTTCAAATGGGGAGAGCCAACCACGGATCAATTTTCGCTGATAGCAAATCCTGACACATGAGGATACCCTTTGGTCCTTGGCTCTTAGCGTAACACAATGATTTGTCAAAAAAAAAAAAACATTTGCACATTTAGCGTGTAACATATCTGCTCCTCCAAATTGAAATATAAGGTTCTATATTTAAATAGGGTTTTATTATGAAAGTCCCAATAATTTTCCCATCGTATTTGAGATGTTTTGGAAAGTATCTATCGTTTTTGTCTAGTATAAAAAATAAGTTAACCTGAAAATAGATTCGAGTTGTGACTTCTTGTATGAATCAGATGTTAATTTGAAAATAGATTTAAGTTGTGAAATCCATGCGGACCAAATTTTGTGATTGCCTTGAATCACTCAAGGTCCTCTTTAAACTTTGTTGAGAGTTTGGACATATCATTTGAGCTAATAGTTGCTCAAACCTATCTCATTTAGTCAAGCCTTCATTTTAGACCTTGGGGCCATGGGGCTTGTTAGATTTGCTGAGAAAATTGTAAGCTTGTTTGAGAACCTATACATTGATTAGAGTAAAAGTGGCCAATATAGCTGTGTAACAACATGCATCTACTTATACATTGACACTACATCATTTAAACATATAAATTTGTTTTAACACATTGTGTGTCTCGTACCACAAAGATGACTAACCAATAAACAATATAATTATATGGAATATACATTGTACATACTATTAAAAAAAAAGTCTATTTTCATATAATCAAAATGAAACTTTTGAACATGACATATTTACAATAAATGTGTATTAAATTAGGTCCCCTTAGTAATTATACATATAGAATGCAAATCTTAAGCAACTAGTACCTAATAATATATATTATTATTTATTTAACTTACCATTTATGTTGCAATCAGTGTCTCTAATTAATATTATATATATAATTATTAAAATATAATAAATACAAATCTTACAAAAAATAATATCTAATAATATATATTATTATTTATTTAACTTCACATATTATAATATTATTATTTATTTAACTTCACATATCATGTTACATCAATTGTTATTTTCTTTAATGATAATTAAAAAAACTAATGACAAGGATGATGTTATTTGTAAGTATAAGAAATAAGGGTGTTATACATCAAGTCCTTGTAGGAGTTAGTGATTGATTTGAATTACTCGAAGTCCTTCTTAAACCCCATCGAGAGTTTGGATAGATCGTTTGAGCCAATAGTTGCTCAAACCTATCTCATTTAGTCTTGCCTCCATTTTAGACCTTGGGGCCATGGGGCTTGTTAGGTTCACTTCGAGAGTTGTAGGCTTGTTCAGACCCTATACATTAATTAGAGTAAGAGTGGCCAATATGGTTGTGTAGCAACATCCACCCATTTATACATTGACATTATATCATTTAAACATATAAATTTGTTTTAGCACATTGTGTGTCTCATACCACGAAAATGACTAACAAATAGACAATATAATTCTATGAAATATGCATTGTACATACTATTAAAAAAATGTCTATTTTTATATAATCAAAATGATGCAAACTTTTAAACATAAGATATCTACAATAAATGTGTATTAAATTAGGTCCCTATTTTATATATATATATATATATATATATATATATATATATATATATAAACATAATGAATAAAAATCTCAAAGAAACTAGTATCTAATAATATTTATTATTACTTATTAAGCTTGTTATGTATGTTGCATTCAGTCTCTTTAATTAATACAAAATATATAACTATTAAAACATAATGAATACAAATCTAAATCTAACATACATTAATATCTAATAATATATATTATTATTTATTTAACTTCACATACATGTTACATCAATCGTTATTTTTTTAAAAATAATTAAAAAAGTTAATGATAAGGATGATGTTATTCTTAAGTATACAAAATAAGGGTGCTATATGTTGGGAGTTAGTATATTTTGTATTTTTTGGTTGTTGATTGAGATTGCTTCAAAAGCAAGTGGATGTAAAACCTTTTCATACTTTAAACAAGAAATAAAATCAAATTGATTAATTAATCTTGAATACAAAATTTGATATAAAAAGTTGTATACAAGTCCATGTAAAAATATTGTTGTTTCCACATGTGCTTTATTTTTGGATTGGCTTGACTGCCTCTATTAATGGTAGAGCGGATGTTAATTTGTATTTTATTGCATCAAATGCTATGTGGCATTCTCCAGTTGCTTTGACATTTCTTGTCACACACAAAGAAACATTGGAGTATACATATAAAATAATGATTTATAGTTTTTGACTTTGTCATTTCCATTTAATGTGTAGGATTGGGAGATTTAATGAAGAGAGGCCAAGTGTCGACATTGCGTTGAACATAATGGAATGCAAAGAAAATAAATTTGTCTAAATACTTCAAAATCTAAATCTCCATGATGATGCCACATGGCATCGTCACAAAGGCTCATGCTCTAAAGAGTTAGGATATTATCCAGAGTCTCTCAAAGAGCTATGATGGTGCCATGTGGCATGATCATGATGGACATTAGCCATGGACAAGTAATGACAAAGGGAATGACACTGGAGGAGCACGATAGATCGAAATCCATACACATGGCATAGGTAGACAAATAACATAACATGAAAGTGAAAACTTATGTTTATATGTAGGGGCATTGATATATAGATGGCTCCAAACCAATGGGTAAGTGATACGTGGTTTGAGATTTGATGTGGAAAATTCTGGGGAGCCCAAAGTGTTGAGAGTACATAGAGTATGTGAAATATGAAAGTTAATATTGTGACAATTCTGGGCAACATAATATGTGAGATTGAAACATAAATTTGGGAGCGACTATAAAGACCAAGCTATGTTACTAAAGTGTTTATTTTGGGACAAAACTCAAATCCTGGGAAATAAATGAATAAAGTGGGAAAAATTATAAGCAAAGTATGAAATGCATAGCAATTTATCATGTAGCAATCGTCCCAAAAAATAAGTGCACATTTAATTAGTGTCAAGATCCCTGCTCACTAAAGAGCACACATGATTACCTTTGTATAAGCAACTAACCACCAAATTTAACCAGAATGAACAAGTAACTAGAAATCAAAAACAACATAGAATATGAGAGACAATACCCAATTGTATTAATACTCTTCTAGAAGGAAATACAATGAAGAGATGCCACACTCTTCCCACACCTCTCAGGCTTCCCACACCCGGTGTACAGTAATTCTCCTTCAAGAGTTCGCTCTCTCAATTACGATCACAACAAACAACTCAAACACAAAGTTGTTGTTCACCTCCACCAGTTAGTAACAATACTGCCAGTACCACCAGTAAGTGCAACCAGTTTTCACCATCGTTGCCTACTTCCAATCCAATCGAGTACTCCACATACTCCAAGTCCGAGTACACCACGTACTCCAAGTAGATCTCACCTGATCTTTTTACCTGTTGTGTTGCTGATCTCCCTGATCTTGCTGCCACCTGCATATCAACTTGGTTTTGCACACCTGCAAACCTAGATCTCACACACACACACACACCTGCAGATCAACTGACCTTACTTACCATGTAGATCTCACCTGATCTTGCTATACCACAGATCAACCTAGCCTTGCACACCTGCCGACCGAGATCTTACACACCCAGAAGAACCCTTGTCCTTGCCTCACCAAGTCCTTATGATTCTCCCTTGGATAGAACCCTTCTAATTCTACAGAAGCCTTCTAGTTCTACAATCTTACAATACAGTCCATGAGTCTATTATATAGATCCCATGTAAACAATAATTAGACTTTCCAATTACAATAATTAGAAATGCAGCTCAAGACTAAAATTAGCCTTTACATGCAAACTGGTCGTTCAACAAACTAACTGTTCGTGCAACAAATAGTTTTGGAACGCACAGGTGACCGACATCGACTGACTCCTGACCGATGTCAGTTGCCCTGTGCACTGAATATGATCGACATCGATTGATCATGCCAACGTCAGTTGATTTAGCACTCAGCAACCTCCTCCATTCCTCCATTTGCATCAATGAAGCTTTTAGCTCCACAACCTAACAATCTCCCACTTGGAGATAAATTGCTGCACCTGTACCTATACCTGTACATCATCTAGTTTTGTTTCCTGGCTTGTATCCCTCTTCAAGCTCAATCTTGAAGACCAACCACCACAAATCCTGTGGTGCAACGCCTGTCATCCAAGTAACTTGTCGCATCCGCATCTACAAACCCATGTAGAAAAGAACTTGACCCTGCATAGCATGAATCCCTACTGCTGGTCCCTCTCAGATACCTGAGAATCCACTGAACTGCTTTCCAGTGCTTCTTTCCTGGATTGGCTCCAAACTTGCTGACAGCTCCCACTGCGTGGGCAAACTCAGGTCTAGTACACATGTACTTAACCTCATCATGTGATTGGGGACACTGTTCTGTGAACTGTCCATCCATAGCTGTGCATACCAATATTGCATCCTGCATCTTGAACCTCACCACTACCTTATTCACACAATCATCCTGAGACAACATCACCCTGTGATCTTCCCTGTCTCTAGGAATACTCATGCCAAGGATTTCTACTCCTGAATCCTTCCTGGCACACATCTGAGCTACATTTACCTTTAGCTCAGAAAATCCCTGCATGTGTAACCCTGCAACAAGCACTACATATAGTAACAGGATAATGTTGCAATCATTATCCAACCTGATAAAGTAAACACAATGGTTACAATGACATTGACTAAAGCCATGCTTTGTCGTACACCTGTCAAACCTGTACCACTGTCCTAGAGCTTGCACAAGACCATATGACCTGGCCTTCTGTCTCACCTATCCATTCACTCTCTTCTTTAACCTAGGAATCCATTCGTCTTTTAGTGCTTTCATCCCAGCTGGCAACTCTACCAAATCTACCATTTGGTTCTCCAAGGAATCAGATTCCTCATTCATGCCATGCTCCCATTATTTCTTGGATTCTACCTGCATCACTTCTTTAAAAACTTCTTGGTTCTTGACCATCAGTGAGCACCAAGTAGTATAAAGAAGACGAATAACGAATTTGAGGTTTACTTACCCTTTCAGTCCTCCACATGGTCATTTGAGACTCTTTGACAGCTTGTTGTCTGCCCAAAATCTATTCCAGTGACCGATGTCAGTCACCCCTCAGTCTGCACCCGACTGACGTCAGTTCAATGTGATCGACCTGACTGCTGACATCGGTTCCCTGACTGAGTCAACGTCTACCTGTGTCTGACATCACTGAACTCGATCTGCACCTGACTAACATCAGTTCCTGCCTGAATTTTGATGTCAATTTTTTGACCAATGTCGGTCTCTGTGTTTTCCTGTGAGCGATGACCTTTACCCACAAGCACCCTTTGGATCAAAACCTTGTCCAAACCAACCTTGCTCTGCTCAGAATTATCCATCCCCTTGAGCTGATCTCTGTCCGTCATCTCCTCCAAGAAAACCAAGGCTTTCTAGTTCTTAATTTTGTCAAAGACATCAGTCTTCCTCTTAAGAACATGCATCTCCTTCTCACTCATGTGACCAAGCCTAAAAAGCCACATCTTTGCAACAGAAGGAGAATCAGTAATATAAGTAGGTAGATAAAGAGTACCTACTTTCTTGCCACATGCTAATTTAAGTGCATCCGCTGTGAGAGTTACTGTGCATCTCTCATCACCCAACTTTCCTGAAATTAGACTCCTCTTCAGGACTGGGACCTGCATGACATCCTTCAACACCCATGTGTTGCCCATTTGCAATTTCAGCCGCACTTCACCTTTGCCAACAATTTGACAAGGCTCACCAACCCAATATGGGGTTGCATGGAAAGAGGCAACAAAATATAAAACACAAGATTATACTTTATCCAAGGAACATACAAGAGCATCATGTGCAACAATACCTGCAACATCTGCTTCTTCATTTCTTTCATGCTGATCTTCTACCAACTAGCAATCTTTCTTTACCTGCCCTTTCTTTTCATAATTTAGTAATTGATTATTCTTGCTATCCTCCATTCTTAGCTTACTTTCTTCTGCCATTGCTATACTCCCACTCCAACATAAACTCCTGTGAGTGACCTGTAATAAAAAAACACTTAACACACTCTGAAACCAAGGTGTTAGTGAACCAAGCTCTACCGCTTGTCAGTGATCCTATCTCTGATACCAATTGTCAGATTGGTATCATTGGAGAGCCTGCAACCTGGCTCTTATACCAATTGTCAGGATCCCTACTCACTAAAGAGCACACATGATTACCTTTGTATAAGCAACTAACCACCAAATTTAACCAGAATGAACAAGTAACTAGAAATAAAAAATAACACAAAATATGAGAGAATACCCAATTGTATTAATACTCTTCCAGAAGGAAATACAATGAAGAGATGCCACACTCTTCCCACACCTCTCAGGCTTCCCACACCTGGTGTACAATAATTCTCCTTCAAGAGTTCACTCTCTCAATTACGGTCACAATAAACAACTCAAACACAGAGTTGTTGTTCACCTCCACCAGTCAGTAACAATACTGCCAATACCACCAATAAGTGACAACTGGTTTTTACCATCGTTGCCTACTTCCAGTCCAACCGAGTACTCCACGTACTCCAAGTTCAAGTACACCATGTACTCCAAGTAGATCTCACCTGATCTTTTTACCTGTTGTGTTGCTGATCTCCCTGATCTTGCTACCACCTGCATATCAACTTGGTTTTGCACACCTGCAAACCTAGATCTCACACACACACACACACCTGCAGATCAACTGACCTTTCTTACCATGTAGATCTCACCTGATCTTGCTATACCGCAGATCAACCTGGCCTTGCACACCTGCCGACCGAGATCTTACACACCCAGAAGAACCCTTGTCCTTGCCTCACCAAGTCCTTATGATTCTCCCTTGGATAGAACCCTTCTGATTCTACAGAAGCCTTCTGGTTCTACAATCTTACAATACAACCCATGAGTCTATTATATAGATCCCATGCAAACAATAATTAGACTTTCCAATTACAATAATTAGAAACGTAGCTCAAGACTAAAATTAGTCTTTACATGCAAACTGGCCGTTCAACAAACTAACTGTTCATGCAACAAATAGTTCTGGGACGCAGAGGGGATCGATGTTGGTCCCTGTCTATCTGGAGGTGACTAACGTCGATTGACTCCTGACCAATGTCGATTGCCCTATGCACTGAATATGACCGACATCGGTTGATCATGCCAACGTCGGTTGATTTAGCACTCAGCAACCTCTTCCATTCTCCATTTGCATCAGTGAAGCTTTTAGCTCCATAACCTAACAATTAGGAAGGTGTATCTAGTTTTGGTAGTGCACATACGCAATGAACTTGTATAGAGAAATGATTTAATATATTCAGGCAATTCAATATCTGGTTGAAATATATGATATCTATTACAGTGTACAAGCAAAGATAAGAATTAAATGTAATCTCAAGTAAAATATTATGTTCAGTATACATTGCAAATTGCAATGTACAAGTAGAGCCACAAATTAAATCTAATCTCAAGTAAAATATTATGTTTAGTATAGCAAATAAATATGGTTTTTAATAAAGGGAAAGCTATTAAATAAGGCAATTGTAGTTGTTGTGACTAGTCACTATTCAGGTATTTATGAAACCTGTGGGTTGTAGAAGCTATTCATTTTACCTGATAGTTAATTGCCTTTGGTTTGAGCTAAAAAATTAATAGGTGCTAAGGGAATAAATTATCTTTTACATATATATATATATATATATATATATATATATATATATATATATATATATATATATATATATATATATATATATATATATATATATGTTTTTTACATAAAATGTTTTAATCATTGCATTTTAATTATGGAATGTATATTAAAATTGTTTATTCTTCACTAAAGACAATTGACTTAAGCAAGTACCTATTATTTATATGTTGTTTGTTAGTTAAGAACAATTACACAACCTTATTTTCTTATTTTCATCTATTCCTATGTTTCCTATCCAAAGTAATTATTTGTCTAGCATGTTAACAAGCATATATATTTGCTTTTTAAAATAATTTCATCATGAGGTTTGTGATTTTTGCTAGTTCACTTTAAAAGCAGAGGCTTTTTTTTTTTTTTTTTGCGACAATTTATTTGATTTATTCCAAGTCTTGTTACATGTAATCCTATTTGGACAAAGAAACAAAAGAAAAAAAATGGAATTAGAACAAAATCAAGTCAATAATCAACAATGACTTTATCTGGTGCCAATGAAATATATTTTGTGTAGCAATAACAACAAAAATGGTGATGCTTATTTTAATTTTTGTTTGTTCTCTATTGGCTATTCCATTTTTTTTTTCAAAACACAAAGATAATATTGATTTTTGGCTTATAATTTTGTCATTATATATATATATATATATATATATATATATATATATATATATATATATATATATATGACATGAACATAAATCATTCTTGCACACGTAATATTGGACATTTGTGATGGTAAAGTCGTTAGTGCTTTTGAAGAGGATATTTTAACATTTTATGGGCCTACTCATATTATAAATCATGCTCCCCTAATCAAGACAAAGATAGTGCACATTGATGTGGTCGATGTGTATGGATATATGACAATAACAATGAATATTAGCAAAAAATTAATCCAAAATTTTTAAAAATAAATTACTCCAAGGAAAATTATTTGGGTTTCATATTTCTTGACAAGGAAAAATAAAAAATATGAAAGAGGAGATGTTGCCTTTTGCATTGTATTAACTACAAAAACAAGTATGGAAAACATACATATGATTTGCAAAACATGTAAATTTATACTTGATATTACAATTGTTGATATCATAACATCAAAATATTCATTCTCAGTAGACTCGTTTGGAGTCTTGATAACAAGTTGTCAACAAACAAATAACTAGTTTAATTTGCTTGTTAGTTACAAAGAAGCAAAATACAACACCACAGTTGTGAATCTATATTCATTTGCACTTTGCTTCTATCTACCATCATGCTTTTATTCATTTACTAATTAACTACTATTGTTTATTTTTAGATTCAACTTAGTGAATAACATCAACAAGTTTTCCATGCAATACGAGACCAACTGGTGTTCAAAAAACAACTTGTGTATATTTTCAAAAATGTCATGCACAAAGGGCCAAAAGGTTCTCAAACACTACGAACAATTTTGCTTCATTTTTTGAATCATTGACTGATGAAATCACTAAAAAACATTTGCAAATAATATTTATAGAAAACATTGAGGCAAGTGTTGTTTGTTTTTATATCTCTCTTTTTTTTTTTGGTAAACAAGAAAAATTTGTAATTATGTTTTTTGTTTCTTGAACAAGTTGAGAAAAAAAAACAATTAACTGATAGTAACATTTGTAGGTTATGAGAACACTAATATATATACACACACATAGATAGACACAAACAACTTCATTTCAACTAATATACGATTATTGTCATCATGCGATTCTACAAGTAGATTTTGAACATGATAGTTATTTACATTGTTCAACATGTTCATTAAATCCAAGACATTCTTTTGTTCGTGCATTGATATGCAATATCTATAAAAGAGATGGGAATATTGAATACATTAAAAAAAAAATTGCTTAAGACTTTACTACCAAAGTTGATAGTAGTGTCTTTTAAGCAATATAAAAAAGACATCTCAACAACTATGTTCTTGTTATGTAAATTTTAGTTGAATAGTAATTTCACAATTGTAATGGATGGCACAATTTTTGCTATTAAATAAGATTGAAGCATGTTTCTAAATTAGTGAGGCTCTCACAATCTTTACTTGTACATATATTTTCAAATTTGAAAATGATTTTTTTGAGCTTCACTGATAAATGTTTTTTTTTTTTTGTTTTTGCATTACAAGATACAAGATATCTTCTGAGACATGGCATAATTATTTTTTTGATATTATTGGCATGCATGCTAGGCATTTCTACTCTTGACTTTGTATAAAACATAATTATAAAACTATGTTTATTTTTTTGCTTTGTAACCAAATACTTGCTTTTGGCTAACACAATTGATACATAGAAATAGTAAACCAATATAGTTTGACATTGAACATGTTGCTTTTTTGTATTGAAATGAATATATTAAAATACCAATAATAAAAATGTGTGATCTATGTTATTATATATCTTTAATTTTTTATTTCAATTTATTTATAGTCATGTTATCTCATAACATTTTGCAAGATTATGCATGTGTTGCATAGACATTTAGGTAAATTTTTTTTTAAAGACTTGGACCCAACACATCTACTCAATCCTTTTGTTTTTTTCATCATTGTATGCACCCTTGTTTTAGAATCATATTTTTTATCACTGCAATCTCCTATCATTTTATGCTTGTACATTATAATGTATTTACAATTGAAAGAACAAAATTTTATCTTTGATATGAAAAATATATTAATATGTATTATAATTTGGTGATTGGCTTGGTTAAAGAGTATAGTCTTATCCCTTGTTTTTGTTTTTGTTTGTTTGTTTGTTTTTCCCCTTAATTTATCTATATATTTTTTACCATGTTTAGAGAGTTTTGAGAATAATATGTTTTTATGGTGACTGATTTGTCAAGGGATTAGTGCGCGTGTTTTCAAAAAATTTACATATATTTGTCTTGCATTGAAAAAAAACAATGTTGTTATTTATAGAAAAAAGCAAAATCTATATTTGGTTTCAAAATGACACATGAGGGGAAGATTCAAAGATTTTGAATTAATTAAGAGACTTTATTTTGATTCCTTGTCTAGAGTTGTGTAATATTTAAGATTTGATTATATAAAACACCTTGTATTTTATTTTTAAATTTGTTATCTCTTCTTTAAAACTTTCTTACATGGTTAAATATTTTATATTTTTCTAGTTTGCATTGTATTTTGGGATCTAGCATTGATTGTGATGCCCTGAGTAATGGTGCAGATATTTGTTTTAAAAATATGGTGCCTTCTCAAAATCACCAAAATAATAATAAAAGAAAGCTATTATTTCAATGCCTTATTATGAATACAATTGTTATTGCATTAAAGTAAAATATTTATGAATGCATTACTGCATAAATGCCACATCTTTCTAAGTCTAGTTATTAGAATAAAATCAAACTACATCAACTAATATATTGATGGTAATTGTACTAAATCTTCTAGTATTGCATAAGATTTCATGAAAATCAATTATATGTATTACTAAATTTAATTATTGTAAAGGAAAAAAATTCAATGTAAATTGCACATGATCCTTGAATATGGTATGAAATTGCAATTATACACATCATAGTTGAACTAGCTTTCCACATTTTGTTTATTAAATTGACCTCTCTGGGTTGACATCACATGGATCTGGGCTTCCTATCAATTTTTCTCATTGTTTCCTGCACCAACACACCCTAATTTCATATCTGAAAACATGGAACCTTTTTTTGATCTAGAGTTTGATGTTATTCCTTTCAAGTTTTTTTAGTGGTTTGGTTATTTAAACCTCAACTTGAGTTTTTAGGTTCCTAGATGATAAGTTTTAAGTGATTGAGTATGTTTCTTCATTTCAAAACACTCAGTCCCAGCTTTGCATCTAGGAATTATCTGATATAATTGTTGAATCTAATTAAATTATAAAGATTCTTATCCATTTTTATTTCCATTTTATAATGCTCAATCAATTCCCCTTTTGGACTAATTGAATTTGAATTTTGATAGGATTTTAAACCATTTTCAAGATTTTGATAGCCTTTTCCTTCAGTAATTTAGTTTACTCATGCTTTAATTCAGGATAAAATTGACTCTATGATTTCATTGTTTCATTTTGGGACTTAGTTGATTTTTAAATAATGGACTAAATTTTTTCTTTCAATTCGACAAAGTTTGGCTTTGGGTTCATTAAAAAAAGTCTTATTTCACTAAGTTTTCTACACCTTTATGTGTTTGCATTTGAATAGCTTATCCATTTATTTTGAAAAGGCTTAGTTGTTTACTTTTGAAAATTTAAAGTTTGCTAACTATGTCTTTCTTTGTCTTGCCCATAGGTGCCTAGATTGATCCCGACGCCACATGGTGATCTCCCATAGATCATGGTGACCCTAACCTATTCAAAAGGGCCTTTTGGCACTTATATGATTTTTATTCAAAAAAAAATTAGGATCCACATGGTGTCTTTCCATCGGTCTTTAAGACTTAAGTGATTCAAAAGATTCGCCTATAGGCCTTCAACTTAGAAAATTTTGTAAGCCAAGTGGATTAGTAGGATGCTGCCACATGGTACCATCTTAGTGACCCATTATCCCAAAGATGTCCATGAAAAATAAAAATCCTCTGAGTAAGTAGGTTAAATGGATGATGCCATGTGGTAAAATCCTACTACTTTACAGGCCCAGGGTGGTCTATATAATCCAATAAATCCATCAAAGATCTAGGCGAGTGAGATTGTGTTACATGACACACTATCATTACATCATGACTAAAATATAATAAACACATATAAATATATATCTAAGTAGTGTAAGAGCAAGGAGAAGACACTTGGTAGGACTTTTTTAATGAAGAACACACTAGTGATGATGTCAACAAGACAATAGTTTAAATTTGACAGCCCATCTAGCCTTCAAAACCATCAAAATTGAGAGTGGATTGTGTGTCCAATCTAACCTACAATGTCTATTTGTAGGGATGTCTTAATTTTTAAATTGATCATAAAATTCAAATTCAAAGGCAATCTGGGTAGTGACATTAAATTTAGGTTTGGCATGCATGTTGAAATCAGGCATAAAAAGACATAAGAGGACAAAAGATTATCTTAAAGAGGCACAATGTTAACTGCACAATGTATGGTTGACTAAACATCTCATTGAATTTAAACAACTTCCATCTGCCCAACATTTAATCAAATATCGGTTAATGGGACATGACCCCAATTCCATTAGGATTACACAAGACCTAATTTAAAATTGCACATAAATGGGTACATCTCATTTAATTCATGCAACCCCTAAGAAAATAGTCATTTTATTGAACTCCATAGACCTACATGTCTATATAAGATCAACTCTTGCATTATAAAAAGGGATAACTTCCTTTAGATTAGATCATAAATTAGTTGACTAGATATGCTTGGATTCTCCAAGGTTAGTAGACCAAGTATTTTTCATGCTTTCCTAGCTTAGTGTTTTTATTGTTATTATGAATATAAAGTTTATAGCTAGATAGTTGTTATAAATCTCACCATTACTAATCAACACGAAACATATTGATATATAGATTATCGTGTAGTCAAATGGCCATTTCCTATGCATTTTTTATGATATTTATGTTCTTATTTGTTTATAACAACTTCTCCATAGACTCTCACACCATCTTTTAGCTAGATTTATGTTAGGTTTAACTCAATTAAAGACTGGTTTATATGATATTTGTTTAATTAGACAATACAACTTCATCTTTATGGTAGCATGGCTTTTTCTTCTATTTTTTTCTTTATTTGTATCTTTCTTTTATCAGTGTGTTATATTATGACTAATAGAAATATACTTATAGTGGTAAATTATGATTGTTGAATGTTTTCCATTGCCATTTAAGCATTATTGAATATATTAATGGTGGACTGATCAAGTCTTATAGTGTATATAGCTTAATCCATCATCTAGATTTAGTTTCATTAAAGCTCCTTATTATGAAATGGTCATAATGAGCCAACCAGGTTACCCTACATATCAAGACTTCGTAACCAAGACCTTGGGGAAGCATTTCCCTCACAAGATCTTATTATTTTTAGCAAAGATAGGGCCTAACAACCCCTACCTAAGTCGGCATGTCAAAAGAGGAATCAATATGTCCAAGTATAAAATGGGCATTTATGGGTATGAAACAAATGCATAATTAACAATCTTCAAATTTAAAACATATCGACCAAGTCATTTGAAAATAAACGACTAAATATTTCAAAATTTAATGGTTAGGATTTTCAAAAAATAATGAAAACTTAACAAAGTACGAGGCATTCTCACTAAAATCAAATCCAAATTTAATTATTTAAAGAGATTGACTAAGATGAAAACTGAAACAATGCAAACATTTAGTTAGCTTGCTCTTGAAATAGAGCAAGGAAAATCAAATATTTTGCCTAAATTTAAGGTGAAAAGATCTGAGAATTTGAGCTATTAGCTCTCCTAACTCTCTTATTATAGTCTCTTCAAATAGGTTCAATGTGGTGTCTACTCTTAATATTTCCATGTACTTGACTTCGATAATATTGCAGGAAAAACCTTATCCAAGAAAAAACATGTCCCTCAAATTATGCATCATCAAGTTATGATAGGTACAAAAAATTGTGGTCCCATAGAGCATTGGATATTTGTGGTTTGTAATCTTTGGGATTATAATCATGCCTCAAAGTTTTAAACAAATGTTTCATAAATTTTAGTGTATTTATACCCATAAACATAGAAATATTTTTAAAATATTTAAATTGTGATTTTTTTAAAAAGACAAAATCTTAAACTTAGAAAGATTTAAAAATTGCCCCTATAGGGTTGATGATAGACTTCACCATGTAGCTACTATTTGGAAAGTTTATTCATTTGGTAATAAGTTGTATGCTAGTCACATACATAACAAATTTTATAATAATCAACATAGCAATGCAGTTGTAATTTTTACAATCTTATATTGATTTTATCATAAATGATCAGTTCATGCAATATCAGTGTGTAAAGGATTTTGATTTCTTGAATGTTTCAATTTGGAATTTCTCAAAGAGCTTTAATGTTATGATTTGGGTTGCCTAAATCTATTTTTTTTCTCTGCTATGTAAATAGAATTGTCTTGTTTATAATCTACCTTCTTGGTTGTATGTATGTTATGTCTGGCTCATACTTTTGGAAAATAAATGATAGACCCATGGCTATTATCTAATTATGCATCCAACATTTTTATTATGTGTATTTTGTCTTTATTTGAATGAAATATTACTGACTTAGTCCTAGGTAGAAAGATATTTATTTTCCTTAGTCAATTTTAAGGTTAGTCTCACAAGATATATTATATCATCTAATTTGTTAATGGCTAATTAGAATGTTCAAATGGGTCTGGGACTATAAGGCCTCAAGATGATGCCACATGGCATCATCCTAGGGGCCCAACATCTTAGATCCACATGGCAATGATCTTGGCTCCCAAGCCCTTGGGTGCCTGGGATGATGCCATATGGCATCATCCCAGGACCCTAGTGTCCTAGAGCCATGTAGCTGTCATATCAGCTCCAATGCCTCTAGTCCCCAAGATGATACCACATGGCATCAACTCAGGCCCTGACATATTAGACCCACATGGATTTTGTCTCAACTTTGGGGCCTTGGGATGATGCCACATGGCATCATCCCTAGGCACCAATGTCCTAGAGCCACATGGCTATCATCTCAGCTCCTGGGACCTTGGGTCCCTAGTATGATTTCACATGGCATCATCTCAGTACCCTGGAGTCCCAGAGCCACATGGCTATTATCTTGGATGTTAGGTACCCATAGCCACATGGTGTTAACTTAAAGATTTGAAAGGCCTATAGGTCCTAGAGATATGATAGTCTTAGAGCCATGTGGTTGTTGTCTTCATGAAAATAATATCCACATGGTTCCAGGATGTCAGTGACCTAAGATATGCAATGTGGCATCATCATAGGGACTCAAGGGTTAGGAAATGAGATGATAACCACATGGCTCTAATATATTATGGCCATAATATGATGCCATGTGACATCATTCTAAGGAAATAAGGGCCTAAGATCTAAGACAAAAACCACATGGCTCTGGGATTATCATCTCTCTGGGCTCTATGGGACTTTAAACTCTCTAGGTTGATGCCACACGACTCCAATTTTATTTTTGACCTATTCAGGTGTAAAGTGGGCATATGTGGACATGAAATAAAGACACAGTTAGCAATTTTAAAATTTAAAACATAACAACCAAGTCATTTGAAAATAAATAGCTAAATATTTCAAATCTCAATGGTTAAGATTTTTAAACAACAATGGGAAGTTAAATGAAGAATCATTTTTGCTAAACTCAGCTAAATTTCATTATTTAAAGAGATTGACTAAGATGAAAATGGAAACAATGCAAATATTTAGTCAACTTAATCTTGAAATAGAGCATGAATGAGCTAAAATGTCAAAGCAAAGATTGTAATAAACTCAAATAAATTTCCTAAATTTAAGGTGAAATGCCTTAAAATGATAAAAATTGATGCATTCCAAAATAGGATTCAGACCAACACTTATATATCTAAGCAAATTTAGATATTTAAATCAATGCAAAGACTATCAGAAACTTACATAACTTGCCTAAAGGGTGCCCATATGTATCTAAATGAAATGATATATCATGGATAGATGTATAGGCCTCATCACAAATTTACTCGATGAGCCATATATCTCTATCCTCCTTTCTGAGAAGCTTGATATAGATATGGGGGCTCTTGGAAACATTCAAGGTGAAATGATATGAGAATTTGAGTTAGTAACTCCCCTAACTCTCTTATTCTAGTCTATTCTAATAGTTTTAATGTGGAATCTACTCTCAATATTCCATGTACTTGACTGCAATATCATTGTAGGAAAAACCTTATCTAGGAGAAAACTTGTCCCTCAAATTATACATCAGTGGGTTATGACAAGCATGAAAAAGTATGGTCCTATAGAACATTGGATCTTTGTGGTTTGTAATCCTTGGGATTATAATCAGGACCTTAAATTTTCAAATAAATGTTTCATAAATTTTAGTGTATTTATCCCCATAAAATTTTAAATATTAAAAAATAAATAAAATTGTGAATTTAAAAAAAAAACAAAGTCTTAAGCTTAGAAAGATTTAAAAAGTATCCCTGTAGGTTTGATGATAGACTTCACCATGTAGTTATTATTTGAAAAGTTTGCTTTAAGTTCGGTAATAAGTTCTATGTTAATCACATATGTAACATATTTATTAATAATTAACATGGTAATATAGTTCAATTTTTTACAATTTTAGATTGATTTTATTGTAAATGCTCAGTTCATGCAATAATAATGCATAAGGGATTTCAATTTCTTGCACATTTTGAGGTATAATTTATCAAATAACTTTAATGTTATGCTTTGGGTTGTCTAAATCTATTTTTTTCCCTTTTTTATGGAAATAGAACTGGATTGGTCAGACTCTACCTTCTTCGTTGTATCTATATTATGTCTACCTCATGCTTTTGGATAGGAAATGATAGACCCATGGATATGTTTTAACTATTCATCCACCAATTTTCTTATGTGGTTTTTGTCTTGATTGATATTAAATTATACTAACTTGGTCCTAGGTAGAAAGAGATTTCTTTTCCTTAATCAATTTTAAGGTTAGTCTTGTAGGCCATATTCTATCATCTAAATTACTAATGGCTAATTGGAATGTTCAAATGGGTCCGAGAGTAAAGGACCCCAGGATGAGGCCACATGGTGTCATCCAAGGGTGAGGGAATCTCAAAGTCATGTGGATGTCATCTCAACTCTTGGGTTTTAGGATGATGCCACATGGAATCATCTAGGGGTTCCAACATCATAGAGCCTTGTGGCTATCATCTTAGCTCTTGGGATCCCTGATCCCTGAGATGATGCCATATGGCATCATCCTATGGAACAGACATTATAGAGACTATATTCACATAAATAACACATGTTAAACTATGCATTTGACTCACCGAGGTTTAGTTGAGAAAACTAATGCAATGGATGGGTTATGGGTTTGGTTGGTTGTTAGGTGGAATGGGATTTAGGATAGGTGGTGGCAATGGGTTCTTGTGATGGAAATAGAAGACCTAAAAAACATTTCAAGTCTCATTGAAAGTGTCAAAATCTGCCCAAATAGAGATCCATGGGCCTTTAATCTCTGATATCATAAGAAGGTAAAGCTCTTAGTTAATACTAGGACTAGGGAATTGAGGTAGATCAGGTTGAATGACTTGTGGGAAAAGGTATACTTTATTGGGTTGATTTTTCCTAGTTAATATCATCCACTAAATGTGAATGATATAGGATAAGGCTATACCCAAGTAGAAGGAGGAGGCAGAGGTGGGAATCTAATCCTGAATGATGTTGCACTGACATCTTATGTTCTAGGAAAGGATGATGATAGGTGGATTGGGAATTTTTTCTTGTTCATCTAATGTAGTCAAAAACTCTACTATGAGATGAGGGATTGGTTTGGAGAAAAATAACTCACATCTTAGCTTGGTGTTGATGTCAGACTGTAAAAATTATGGTACTAGGTGTTTTAACCCTAGGGAACAAACCATGCTAGACAAGACTTGGTGTCTTAGGAAGGGTCATCCAAGGAGGTTGGGAAAAAGCCAAGGGAAAAACATATGAGCTCATTCACGCAATGGATTATTGTGTATTCTTGATTGAATGTTAAAACAAGGCTTGGTATAGGATGTTTGTACAAATGGGTAAGGCTTAGATGGGATGTGATAGCTTGCACATATTGGAAAGGAATTTGGTAAGATATAGGGCTTGCATGCATTATGAAGGATTTTTGACACTATTTTTTAGAAGTTTTTATTGTTTCTATATTTTCTTAGTTTTATGGAAATAAATGATTGTTTGTTGAAAATGAAATGGTAAAATTAAATAAATGACAAATCTAAAAGTAAATGAAAGCTAAAAAAAAAAAATTAAATATCTTTTTATGGTTTATAATGCATACAAGAAGAGAGGAAGAAACTTATACTATTGTGCAAGATGTTGATTTTTCCTAGCTTTGTTTTTATGAAAAATAGATGATGATGTTAAAAATTAAGTCTATAAATGAAAGTAATGAAAGAATAAATCTAATCTAAAAACAAAAATAACACAACACCTTCTTTTGATTTTCTTTGTTCACAAACAAACTATATTGGCTTTTCAACTTCTCTAATTTCCTATAAACAATCTTTATGAATGAATTGCTAAGAAAAAAAAAGAAATGCAAGTTCTAATTTTATGTTTCAAAGAGGTAAATGACAACACTTTTAACTCAATAAAATAACTAAAATCAGAAATAGACTAGCCTTGTTTATGCACCTATGATTGTTTAAGTTCTTGTGAGGGCCTAGGTGATTGTTTGAAATGCATGAAACTTGTTTGTATCTTGGAAAGAGAATGTTGCATTGGCTAGAAAATGAATTGAGAATTTCTTAAGATATTTCTAAAATGATTGGTGGAATGTTTTGGTAATTGAAAGGAAGATAATTTATTGGAATGTAAACACAATTATATCTATCTTTTTTTTTATAGCAAAGATAATGAAAAAATTAGATCTCTTTCCCTATAAAATTTACTCTTTCTTTGAATATTGAAACTAATCTATTGAAATAACAACTACACTAATCTAATATAATAAGGAAACAAATGTTGAAAATCAAAGAGAACTCTAACCTAACCAAGGCATATCTCAGGTAAAGCACATGTGGTGTATTGATAAATAAATCCTTAGTATGTTAGCTCCTTATGTTTATGTATAAATTTAGAAAACTCTCTATCTAGAGGATGCATAAGCTCTAGAATAAGATGGGGAAAAGAGGAGACACAACACAAACGGAGAGTAGTTGAAATGAGGCTAACTAATGTCCTGGCTTGTAAAGTCTAATTTACTGCAACAAAAACCCTTCTTCACTTATGGAAATGTAGTCAAATCAAAAATAATAAAGGTTAGATAATTAAGTAACTATAATAGGATTGTGACTACGAAATATTCATAATAAAAACTTATAATGGCAATTTTTAGATGTGAAATCATGCCAAAAATGACCTTCTTCTACAAAGAGCTGGGAACTTGCATAGGGAGTTAAACTAAGTTCAATGAGGATTTCAACTTGAAAGGAATTGAATAGGGAGTGAGATTGACCTAATTATAGGTGAAAGAAAGGTGATAAAAATAATAAATACAAAATTAAATGTGCAAAACACATGAAAACTTTTCGAGAGCTAATTTTGGATGACATTTATAAGGTGACAAAACCGCCACTTTATATAGGGGTAATTATGAAACCACCACCCTAAGTGATATAAATGTCACCCTAATATATGAAAATTCCCTTATTTTAATACACACCCATCACTTAAGTGCATAACCATCACATAAGTTACAAAAATCCCATGGTATTTTTGTAATTGAAGGGGCAGTTTTGTAACGGAGGGAGATAGTTATGTCACCTAGAGTGGTAGTTCCGTCACAAATTGTTAATTTTTGAAAAAAGGTTAAAGATGTTTTAAAATTCAAAATAAATGGGAACAAAGGGGCCAAGGGAGTAATATGGAAGCATAAGGGAAGAGAGCTATAGTTTTCCTTGTGGAGCACAAAACAAGAGATCACTGCGTTATCATCAGATATGTATCAATAATATTATAATCTATAAATTTTGTGCATACATATTTTCCCCTCAAGGGGCACCTTGTCATGAGTTGGAAAGGTGTAGTCCTAATTAATGCATGTAAAAATGAAATAAAAAGTTAGGAATACTTACCTTACCTACCTAAGTAGTGGAGTGAAGCCAGTTGGGACTTTGTGCAACCTCCAAACAAAAAATGAGAATCAAGTGTGATTTTTTATTAAAGTATAAAATGTACTATGTAATCAAAATACATAAAATAATATATACCATACATGTGATAAAGATCATAATACCTAAACCATCCTGTCATGGGACTGAATTCAATACCAAGTTGTCATGTACATGTAAACAACATAAAATGTGCTACAAAGAATATAGATTCTATTAGAATGCTAGATTTGAAATGTTAGTCATAAAATCTAGATGAAATGTGAGTATAAGTATAAAAATAAGCATTAAATAAAGAGTAGGCCAAAATTGGAAAGATTTTAAACTAAAATATCTAGTTTAGAGTTTAATATATTTAAAAACTTGCCAAAAACTATTCATTTGTGCCATTTGCTTTTAGAGATTTTTTAGCTCTGGATTACCCGTGACTATTTTAAGTGTGAAAGAATCAATGGGATGAGGATGAAGAGAGGATGGTGAACCTACCAATGGGAGAATTTGACGAGCATAATCATGTTAGTTTTGTTAACTTTTTCATTTTACCCCAAATTTAGAATTTTGATCAAAACTTAACTAAAATCTAGTGTATTTTAAAAAATTTGACTTTGATGTGATTTCTAGGGGTAGATTAGGGATTTTTGAGAGTTTTTTGGTTTTTAGTGAACTTTGTGGGTTTTAGGGGGATTTAAGAGGGCACATGAATGGAAAATAAAACTGTGGCCCTTTGTACAGTGGTAATTATGTAATTACCATGATGATAGTGAAACTATTGCAATGTGAATATGTTACTACCTACCTAGGGTAGTTTCGTAACCTCTGCTTCTAAATAAGGGTGGTTTTGCATGTTGGGATTAGTAAGGTATTTTAACTTGTTGGGAGAATATAATTGATTCTCAAATTGACTTAAGGTCTTCTCGTTATTGTATGGTGCCTACATATAATGGAGTAGAGCCTAGTAGCAAAAGTGGCTCCCTTGAGTCTTGTCACTTATGACAATTGATATGTTGGCCATCCTTGATCGAGTAGGGATACTATAGATGGCATAGGTAGGGATTGTTCCTACCTCTAGCTGACTACTGTGTGACCTTTTAGCTTATTGGGATCCTAGTTATAACACTTTCATGTTCCCTTAAGCCCTAGGAGATTTGATTATCACTCTCATGGATGTGTATCCGATCATCAGTCTTCCCATGATCAGTTGATTGGTGTACATTCAATTTATTGATAGTTATTATGAGGGTCATAGTTGGGCATATCACATTTTAGATCTTGAAACACCTAATGTGGGTGTGAAGTGTGGGCTGAGAGATTATTGAATCCCCAATCTAAGGAAGTCTATCAATGGTGTCCTTGTCTACTAATTAGTGGGGGATAAAGGTACATATATGATTTTATATATATGGTCACTGATCTTGTAGTGGATAAAGGAAAGAGGGGTGTGTTAATCATGGAATTAGGAGGTGTTAATGCAAACATACTATTAGAAATATTTTCATTGATGTCAAAGGTCTAGCATTGGTGATAAAGGCCCCATTGTATTTAATGATGTTTTTAATATTCATATCTTTTCTAATGTGTGTTAATATTTATCTAATATTAATTAATATATTTTTGGTTGCATATAAGTCAAAAGAGGGCCCATGGATAAGTCAAAGAGTCATGAGGTAAAGACAAAAGAGGAATGGGATGTATTTTCTCATAAAGAGTCATCTCGAGGAATTCTAAGAGTCACCATGTGAAGACAAAAAAGGGTATGTCACATTTTTACATGAAAGAACACTTTGAGAAATATGAAAATTCACCAAGATAAAGACAAAAGAGGAAAAGATGCATTTGCTTATGAAGGGTCACCATATGACTTTTCAAATGCAAGGATACAAAGGGTCATGCAAGTTTGGCACCATTTTTCATGAGGATTGAAGGGTCACAAAGGGTGAATGCCAAATGTCATTTAGAAAGATATAATAAATACATGAGAAGCCATTTGTAATATGCAAGAGAGTGCATTTTTTGTATTTATTTTCAAAGAGAGAAAAGTAGGAGATATTGTAGAGTTATATCATTTGTTGAGTAAGCAACATTGAGAGATAGTTGTGTTTTATACATAATGGGGGTTGGTACTCCTGTAAGTTGGTACTCACAAATCTTTGCAAGGGGTTAGTGCTCCTCTGGGTTGGTGCTCACAAATAGTTATTGTGTTAGTGCTTGGTAAAGGGGTTGGTACTCCTGCAATTTGGTGCTTGCAAACTTTGTAACTTGAGTTGGTGCTCATTCATATACTTGAGATTGTTCTCCATAGTTTTTTCCACTTTGGGTTTTCATGTAAAAATTTGGTGTCTCTTTCTCTCTCTTGTGTGGTGAATATTTTGTTTCAGTTGTATTGCATATATTAAATGTGTGATTAACTAGTTAAATAAAAAGAATGTGATTAAGTAAATAAATATATAATATACTAATTCACCCCCCTCTCAATAAATTTCATGCTTAACAATAGGTATCAGAGTAGGTTCTTTTGGAAAAAGTCTTATAGCTTGAAGATAGATCGGGAAAGCATAATGGCTAGATCACATGAAGGTTTTTCTACAAATAAAGCACCTTTGTTTGATGGGACAAATTATGTTTTTTGGAGCATAAGGATGAAGACTTATTTTAAGGCCCTTGGATTCAACACATGACAAGCAGTGGTAGAGGAATATGAAGAGCCATAGACACTTGTAACTACTCTGGTAGAATAGAAGGCAAGTAAAAATAATGCTAAAGCTTTAAATGCTATTTTATATGGTTTATATAAATTAAAATTTGTTAAAGTTATGCAATGTCAATCTACTCATGAAACTTGGGTAAAACATGAGAATATTTACAAAAATGATGGAAAGGTTCAACAAGTTAAGCTTTAGACTTTTAGAAGATAGTTTGAGAGTTTGAAGATGGAAGAGGAAGAAAATATAGAAAGTTATCTTTTGCAGGTTGATCAAATAGTTAATCATATTCAAGGTCTTGGAGAAAAGTTAGAAGAATCAATTATGGTTCAAATTTTTTTGAGATCTTTACCATTGAGATATGATGCAAGATTTCTAGCAATTGAAGAGATAAATAATTAAGTCAAGATAAAGATGGATGAGCTACATGGTATTCTTATGACATATGAGATGCAGACCGAACAAGATAAACCTTCAAAGAGAGAAGCTAAGATTCAAGAATCAAGTGATAGTTCTAGTGATGATGAAGATGACAACGCAGCTCTATTCATTTGCAAGTTGAAAAGGACACAGGTAAATATCAAGAAAAAATACCTTTTAAATGTTTTAATTATGGAAAGATTGGACATTTTGTAGATGAGTGCACAGATAAAGGTAATGGTGACAATGAAGAAGGAAAGTCTACATACAAAAAAATTTTCAAAAGAAAATTCAAAAAGGGATTCGAGAAGAAGAGTTTGTATTCTAAATATCTTAGCTCAGCTGAAGATAGTGGAGTCAGTGATTCAAAAGAAGAAGAGATTCTATTCATGGCCATACATGAAGATGCCTCTGCAAGCAAAAGTACATATGATCAAGAATAAGAACAGGGTGAAGTTAAAGTGAATCTGGAAGGAGAACTCATTTATGCTTTAGAAGAGGTAAAATCTCTTGAAAAGAAGAATCAAAGATTAAAACTCCAAATAGAAAAAAATAAAAAGGAGTCAAAGGAAATAATTGAATATCTACAAGCACACTTTGAAGAAGCTAATAAGAATGAAGAAGATCTAACGGGACAGTTGTAAAAAGTAAGTAAAGAATGTGAAAGGTATGTTATTGAAATTACTTTTTTTAAAGTAGATCTTGAGAAAACAAATAAAGCAATCAATGATAGAGCAACCAATGATTCAAAATTTGAGAAAAACACTAATATGTTGAATAAGATATTAGAAAGCCAAAGATTAATATCAGATAAGATAGGTATTGGATTTGAAAAAGAGAAAGGGGAGGCCACTAATTTCACATATAAAGAAAAAATAAACTATGTTGAAGCTCTTACAAAAGACGAAATAAAAAGGGAAGAAATTAAGAATACAGAGGACATCTCAAACAAAAAAGGTTGGAGGGAATAGAGATACAAAAGACAATCAAATCAGAGATTCACAAACAAGTCTTATTTTATGGTTACTATTTTTATTGTAATGGATATGGTCATAATAAAATAGAATGTCAAAAAAGGGCTAATAATTTCAAAAATAAGGAGAAGGAAAGTCATGTAGAGTCAAGCAGAAGCCACAACTCTTTTGCTCCTCCATTAGGATTTAATGAACAGGTCATGATATGTTACAAGTGTAACAATTTTGGACACATGTCCTGGTACTGTAAAAGCATGTTTGAGTCAGTCAAAAAGGCCCAGAGTTTCAAGGCTCTATTCATCAAGAAAAAAGTTTAGATAGGTTCATGGTAGAAGAAACAACCTACAAAATATATGTTGGTACAAACATCTTTGCATGCAAAAAATGAAGAAAAGCCATGGTTCATTGATAGTGAATGTTTGAGGCATATGATAGGAGACAAAAACAAGTTCATAACTTTGAAGAAGATCAATGGAGGCACAATGAAATTCGGAGATAATACTATTACCAAAATTGCCAAAAAAGGTACACTAAGTTTGGATAATGGTAGAACAAAAACTAAAAATGTTTTGTATATAGAAGATCTTAAGCATACTCTTTTGAGTGTAAGTCAAATGTGTGATTAAGGGCACACACTAAAGTTTTATATAGAAGGTTTTGAAATTATAAAAAAAGATTTAGATGTGTTGATTGTAGATGCTCAGAGAATAAACAATAATTTGTATATGTTATCAGACATCAAAGGTCAAAAATGTTGTTTGAGTCAGATTGAAGAAAGTTGGCTATGGCATAGGAGAATGAGACACATAAATTTTGGCAATCTTGTCAACATCAACAAGAAATAAGAAGTCAAAAATCTTCTAAAAATTACAAAGCCATCTAACACGCTTTGTGAACCTTGTCAGCATGCGAATCAGGCCAGAAGGTGGTTTAAAACAAAGGAGTAATCGACCACTCAGATGTTAGAGCTTGTTCACACTGATCTATGTGGACCTATGAGAACTCAAAGTAATCAAGGTGAGAAATACTTCATATTTCTTATTGATTATTTTTTACATATGACTTGGGTAATGTTTTTAAAGAAAAAATCAGAAGCTTTCAGACGTTTCAAAGCATTCAAAGCATTAGTTGAAAATGAAACTAGTTTGAAAATTAAGTGTTAAAGATCAAATCAAGGAGGAGAATTCATGTCAGATTAGTTTATTAAGTTTTGTGAAGACCATGGAATAAGGAGACATTATTCATCAACTAGAACTCCACAACAAAATAGAGTAGTTAAATGAAAAAATAAAATAGTTCAAGAGATGGTGAGGACAATGCTAAATGAATCTCAGATACTAGATAAATATTAGAGAGAGGTAGTTGCTACAATAGTACATATTCAAAATAGAGAATTATTAATATTCAATAGTGACAAGACTCTTTATGAGTTATGGAAAGACAAACCAGCAATAGTTGATTATTTTAGAGTTTTTGGTAGCAGATATTTCATAAAGAGAACCAAAGAAAAACTTGGTAAGTTTGAATCTAGAGAAGATGAAATTATATTTCTTGGTTATTCTTGAAAAATTAAAGCTTATAAATGTTATAACAAAAGAATGAAGATTTTTTTTGAAAGTGCAAGTGTCAAGATAGAAGAAGATGGAACACAAAGAATCAGTGATCTAGTAGATATTCCTGAAATCATTGAGGAGGAAGATTTTGAAGATTTAGATGAAGATGAGAAGAAGAAGAAGAAAAAAGACACCAAAATCCCATCAAAATATGTTCAAATAAATCATAATAAAAGTGACATCATCAGGGATATAAATGAAGGAATTTGCACCAAAAGAATGATGGTAAGTGAATCTGAGCAAGTTAATTTTTTTTTTATTATCCAAAATTCAACCTATAACTTTTTCAGAAGCTAGACATGATAAGCATTGGGTTAAGGCAATGGATGAAGAATTAAATCAGATAGAAAAGAATGATTCTTTGGAATTGGTGCCTACACCAAAAGATCATAATGTGATAGGAACTAAATGGGTTTATAGAAATAAGTTGAATTAAAATGGATAAATGATCAGGAATAAAGCAAGATTAGTATGTAAAAGATATGCTCAGATTGAGGAAATACATTTTGAAAAAACTTTTGCACCAGTGGTAAGGCTAGAGCTATTAGAATGTTTTTTACATATGTAGTGTTTAAAATTTTCAAAGTATTTCAGATGGATGTCTAATTTGCCTTCCTAAATGGAAATCTAGAAGAAATAGTCTACATTGAGTGGCCTGAGGGATTTATTCTCTCAAATATTAGTAGCCATGTATGTAGATTGAAAAAAGTACCGTATGGATTGAAACAAGCTCCCAAAGCTTGGTATGCAAGACTTGATAAGTACTTGTAGGATTAATATTTCAAGAGAGGATTTACTTAGAGTAATATCTATATCAAAATAAAAGGTGAGCATCAATTGATTGTTATTGTATATGTTGATGACATCAATTTTGAAGAAAACACTGAAAAGATGACAAAACAATTATGATAATATGTAAAAGGAATTTGAGATGTCTATGCTTAGAGAATTATCATTTTTCCTAGGATTATAAATATTTTAGTCAGAAAAAGGAATTTTCATATCTCAAAGTAAATATGCCAAGGAAATATTGAAGAAATTTTGTTTGAGGATTGTGCACTAGTTGGCACACCAATGAGTACAGGAAATAAGGTGAGCAAGGATGAAGATTCACCTATTGCAGATCAATATTTGTATAGATCTATGATTGGTATTCTTTTATATTTGACAAAATCAAGGCTAGACATCATGCATACAGTAGGTATGGTTATAAGATATCAGTTAGATCCAAAAGACAGTCATGTTTAGTTGGTAAACATAATATTTAGATATATCAAGGGGACATTGGATTGTGGTATTTCACAGGTAGAGATTTCACTTTGATTGGTTGGATGTTAAAAAGAGTACAAGTCGAGGAGCTTTATTCCTTGGTGATAGCTTAGTATCATGGTTAAGACAAAATCAAAATTTAGTATCACTTTCTATAGCTGAAGCAGAATATATTGCAGTGGTATTGTGTTGTACTCAAGTGCTTTGGATGAAGCAAACTTTGGAAGACATCAAGGTAAAATATGATGAACCTATTTCTTTTTTTTGTGACAACACAAGTGCTATTAATATTTTGAAGAATCTAGTGATGCATTCAAGAACAAAACATAGTCCCATTAGATATCACTTCTTGAGAGACCAGGTTGTAGATCAACAAGTTAAGATAAAATATATCAATACTATAGAGTAGATTGAAAATATGTTCATAAAGGCACTACCAAAAGACACATTTGAGTATCTATAGGAGAAGTTGGGAGTAATTTATTTTACTTCTTGCCATTGAGGGTTAACATCAATTAAGGGGGAGCTAAGTGTTAGCTCTAAGTTCAACCCTTTTCCATTGATGTCAAAGGAGGAGAAGAATAGGTACAAGTACATGTACAAAAATAGGTACATAGAACAAGTATAATTTGCTACAGTAAGGGGAAGTTACTATATGTTTTTCAGATGGCAGTATGTGCATGTTTTAGGATGTGGTGGTTTCAATTTTAAGTTTCCATCAATGACAATGAGGGAGATTGTTGGAAATATTTTCATTGATGTCAAAGGTCTAGCATTGGTGATAAAGGTCCCATTGTATTTAATGATGTTGTTAATATTCATATCTTGGCTAATATGTGTTAATATTTATTTAATATTAACAAATATATTTTTGGTTGCATATAAGTCAAAAGAGGGCCCATGGAGAAGACAAAGAGTCACGAGGTAAAGATAAAAGAGGAATGGGACACATTTTCTCATGAAGAGTCATCTTGAGGAATTTCAAGAGTCACCATGTGAAGACAAAAGAGGGTATGGCACATTTTTCCATAAAGAGACATGTTGAGGAATATGAAAAGTCACCAAGATAAAGACAAAAGAGGAAAGGATGCATTTTCTTATGAAGGGTCACCATATGACTTTTTAAATGCAAAGATACGAAGGGTCATGCAAGTTCGATGCCATTTTTCATAAGTATTGAAGGGTCACAAAGGGTGAATGCCAAAGGTCATTTGGAAAGCTATAAATAAAGGCTTGAGAAGCCATTTGTAATATGCAAGAGAGTGCATGGTTTGTATTTGTTTTCAAAAAGAGAAAAATAAGAGATATTGTAGAGTTCTATCATTTGTTGAGTAAGAATCATTGAGAGATAGTTATATTTTATACATAAGAGGGGTTGGTACTCCTTTGGGTTGGTGCTCAAAATTTTTTGCATGGGGTTGGTGTTCTTATGGGTTGGTGCTCACAAATAGTTGTGTTGGTGCTCGGTAAAGGGTTTGATGCTCTTGAAAGTTGGTGCTTGCATTATTTGTAATTTGAGTTGGTGTTTATTCATATACTGGAGATTATTCTTCATGGCTTTTTTCACTTTGGGTTACCTCATAAAAATATGGTGTCTCTCTTGTGTGGTGCATATTATTATACTAGTTGTATTGCATATATTGAATGTATGGTTAAGTGGTTAAAGAAAAAGAATTTGATTAATTAAAAAGATATATAATATACTGATTCACCTCCCCTCTCAATATATTTTATGCTTAACAATTGGTATCAGAGTAGGTTCCTTTGGAAAAAGTCTTATAGCTTGAAGTTGGATTAGGAAAGCACGATGGATGGATCACATGAAGGTTTTTCTATAAATAAGGCATCTTTGTTTGATGGGACAAATTATGTTTTTTGGAGCATAAAGATGAAGACTTAATTTATGGCCCTTGGATTTGACATATGGCAAGCAGTGGTGGAAGAATATGAAGAGCCACAAACACTTGTAACTACTTCGGCAAAAGATAATGCATGTGAAAATAATGCTAAAATTTTAAATGTCATTTTATGTGGTTTATGTGAATTAGAATTTGTTAAAGTTATGCAATGTAATTTTTCTCATAAAACTTGGACAAAACATGAGAATATTTACAAAGGTGATGGAAAGGTTCAACAAGATAATCTTCAAAATTTTAGAAGATAGTTTGAGAGTTTGAAGATGGAAGAGGAAGATAATATAGCAAGTTATCTTTTTCGGGTTGATCAAATAGTTAATCAAATTTAAGGTCTTGGAGAAAAGTTAGAAGAATCAATTTTGGTTCAAAATTTTTTGATATCTCTATCATTGAGATATGATGAAAAAGTTTTGGCAATTGAAGAGATGAAGAATTTAGCCAAGCTAAAGATGGATGAGCTACATGATATTTTTATGGCATATGAGATGCAGACTAAACAAGAGAAACCCTCAAAGAGAGAAGCTACTTTCAAGACATCAAATAAAGAGAAGGCTAAAATTCAAGAATCAATTGATAGTTCTAGCGATGATGAAGATGACAATAGAGCTCTATTCATTCATGAGCCAAAAAAGGGCACAAATAAATATAAAAAAATTACCTTTTAAATGTTTTAATTGTGGAAAGATTGGACATTTTGCAACTAAGTGCCTAGATAAGGGTAATGGTGACAATGAATAAGAAAAGTCTACATACGTAAATAATTTCAAAAAAAAAATCAAGAAAGGATTCAAGAAGAAGAGTTTGTATTCTAAAGATCCTAGCTCAACTAAAGAAAGTGGAGTTAGTGATTTAGAAGAAAAAAAAATCTATTCATGGCCATACATAAAGATGCCTCTGCAAGAAAAAGTATAGATGATCAAGAAGAATAAAAAGATGAAGTTGAAGTGAATTTGGAAGGAGAACTCATTTGTGCCTTATAAGAGTTAAAAGCTCTTGAGAAGAAGAATCGAAGATTAAAGCTCCATATCGATAAAAATGAAAAAGAGTCAAAGGAAACAATTGAAGATCTACAAGCACACTTTGAAGAAGCCAAGAAGAATAAAAAAGATCTAATGGCATAATTTTAAAATATAAGTAAAGAATGTGAAACATATGTTATTGAAATTACTTCTTTAAAAGCAGATCTTGAAAAAAAAAATAAAGCAATCAATGATAGAGCAACTAATATTCAAAATATGAGAAAAGCACTAATATGTTGAATAAGATATTAGAAAGCCAAAGATCAATGTCAAATAAGATAAGTATCAGATTTGAAAAAGAGAAAAGGAAGGCCACTACTTTCACAGATAAGGAAAAAAAAAACTATGTTGAAGCTCTTACAAAAGAGAAAATAACAAGGGAAAAAATTAAGAATATAGAGGACATCTCAAACAAAGAAGGCTGGAGGGAACAGAGCTACAAAATATAATCAAGTCAGAGATACACAAACAGGTCTTATTTTTATGGTTACTATTTTTATTGTAATGGATATGGTAATAATAAAATAGATTGTCAAAAAAGGGCTAACAATTTTAGAAATAAGGAGAAGAAAAGTCATGCAGAGTCAAGCAGAAGCCACAACTCTTTTACTCCTCTATCAGGATTTAATGAAGAGGCCATGATATGTTACAAGTGCAATAAATTTAGACACATAGTCTAGTATTTTAAAATCTTGCTCGATTCAGTCAAGAAGGACCAGAGTTTCAAAGCTCCCTTCATCAAGAAAAAAGTTTAGATAGGTTCATGGCAGAAGAAATAACTTGAAAAATATATGTTGGTATAGAAAACTTTGCATGTAAGAAATGAAGAAAATCCATGGTTCATTAATAGTGGATGTTTGAGGCACATGATAAGAGACAAAAGTAATTTCATAACCTTGAAGAAAATTAATGGAGGCACAGTGAAATTTGAAGATAATACTATTGCCAGAATTACCAAAAAAAGTACACTAAGTTTGAATAATGGTAAAACTAAAACTGAAAATGTTTTGTATGTAGAAGTTCTTAATCATAATATTTTGAGTGTAAGTCAAATTTGTGATTAGGGGCACACACTAAAGTTTTATGGAGATGGTTGTGAAATTATAAAAAAAGATTCAGATGTATTGGTTGCAGATGCTCAAATAATAAGCAATAATTTGTATATGTTATCAAATATCAAAGTTCAAAGATGTTATTTGAGTTAGATTGAATAAAGTTGGCTATGACACAAGATAATGGGACACACAAATTTTGACAATTTTGTCAACATCAACAAGAAGCAAGCAGTCAAAAATCTTCCAAAAATTACAAAGCCATCTGACACGCTTTGGGAATCTTGTCAGCATGGGAAGCAGACCAAAAGGTGATTCAAAACAAAAGAGTACTCAACCACTCAGCTGTTAAATCTTGTTCACACTGATCTATGTGGACCTATGAGAACTCAAAGTACTCAAGGTGAGAAATATTTCATGTTTTTTATAGATGATTTTTCACGTATGACTTGGATAATATTTTTAAAGAAAAAATCAGAAGCTTTCATATATTTCAAAGCATTAGTTGAAAATGAAACTAGTTTGAAATTTAAGTGTCTAAGATCAAATCGAGGAGGAGAATTCATGTTAGATCAATTTATTGAGTTTTGTGAAGACCATGGAATAAAGATAAATTATTCAGTAGCCATAACTTCACAACAAAATAGAGTAGTTGAATGAAGAAATAGAATAGTTTAGGAGATGGTGAGGACAATGCTAAATGAATCTAAGATACCAGATAAATATTGGAGAGAGGTAGTTACTATATCAGTACATATTTAAAATAGAGCATTATTTAGATTCAATAGTGATAAGACACCTTATGAGTTATGAAAAGAGAAACCAACAATAGTTGATTATTTTAGAGTTTTTGGTAACAAATGCTTCATAAAGAGAACCGATGAAAAACTTAGTAAATTTGAATCCAAAGAAGATGAAATTATATTTCTTGGTTATTCTTGAAAAATTAAAGCTTATAAATTTAATAAAAAAATAACCAAAAAAATTGTTGAAAGTGCACGTGTCAGGATAGAAGAAGATGGAACACAAAGAATCAGTGATCCAGTAGATATTCCTAAAATAATTGAAAAAGAAGATTTTGAAGATTTAGATAAAGATGAGAAGAAGGAGAAAAAGGACACCAAAACTCCATCCAAATATGTTTAGATAAATCATAATGAAAGTGAGATCATTAGGGACATAAATGAAGGAATTCACACTAGAAGAATGATGGTAAGTGAATCTGAGCAAGTCAATTTTTATTTTTTATCCAAAATTTAGCCTAAAACTTTTTTAGAAGCTAGACATGATAAGCATTAGGTTAAGGCAATGGATGAAGAATTAAATTAGATAGAAAAGAATTATAGTTGGGAATTAGTCCCTAGACCAAAATATCATAATGTGATAGGAACTAAATGGGTTTATAGAAATAAGTTGAATGAAAATGGAGAAGTGACCAAGAATAAAGTAGGATTAGTATGTAAATGATATGCTCAAAATGAGGGAATAAATTTTGATGATAATTTTGCACCAGTGGCAAAGTTAGAAGCTATTAGAATGTTTCTTTCATATGTAGTGTTTAAAAATTCAAAGTGTTTTAGATGGATGTCAAATCTACCTTCCTAAATAGGAATCTAGAAGAAAAGGTATACATTGAGAAACCTAAGGGATTTATTCTCTCAAATATTAGTATCCATGTATGCAGATTGAAGAAAGCACTATATGGATTGAAACAAGCTTCCAAAGCTTGGTATGCAAGACTTGATAAGTACCTGTAGGATAAAGGTTTCAAGAGAGGATTTGCTGACAGTAATCTCTACATCAAAACATAAGGTTAACATCAATTGATTGTTGTGGTATATGTTGATGACATCAATTTTAGAGGAACATTGAAAATATGACAAAATAATTTTCTTATAATATGCAAAAAGAATTTGAGATGTCAATGCTTGAAGAATTTTTTTTTTAGGATTGCAAATATTTCAGTTAGATAAAGGAATTTTCATATCTCAAAGTAAATATGCCAAAAAAATATTGAAGAAATTTGGTTTTGAGGATTGTGCACCAGTTGGTAAACTAATAAGTATAGGAAATAAGGTGAGAAAGGATGAACATTCACCTATTTTAGATCAATCTTTGTATAGATCTATGATTGGTAGTCTTTTATATTTGACAGCATCAAGGCCAGACATCATGCATGCAGTAGGTATGGTTTCAAGATATCAGTCAGATCTAAAAGATAGTCATGTTCAATTGGTAAAAATAATATTTAAATATATCAAAAGGACATTGGATTATGGTATCCTAAAGGCAAAGATTTCACTTTGGTTTTTTATATAGATTCAAATTGGGCAAGTTGCTTGGATTATAGAAAGAGTACAAGTGGAAGAGCTTTCTTCTTTGGAGATGGATTAGTATCATGGCTAAGCAAAAATAAAAATTCAGTGTCACTTTCTACAGCTAAAGTAGAATATATTACAACGGTATTATGTTGTACTCAAGTGCTTTCGATGAAGTAAACTTTGAAAGATATCAAGGTAAAATATGATGAACCTATTTCTATTTTTTGTGATAAAAAAAGTGATATTAATATTTCAAAGAATCTAGTGATGCACTCAAGAATAAAGCATATTCCTATTAGATATCACTTTTTGAGAGATCAGGTTATAGATCAATGGGTTAAGATAGAATATATCAGTACTACAGAGTAGATTGTAGATGTTTTCACAAAGGCACTACCAAAAGACACATTTGAGTATCTACAAGAGAAGTTGGGAATAATTTATTTTACATCCTACCATTGAGGGTCAAAATTAGTTGATGGGGAAATAAGTGTTAGATCTAGGTTAGGCTCTTTGCCATTGATGTCAAAGGAGGAGAAGAACAGATACAATTACAGGTGTAGAATAAGTACATAGAACAAGTACAAGTTGCTATAGTAAGGAGGAGTTACTATATGTTGTTTAGATGGCAGTATGTACAGATTTTAGGATGTGGTAGTTTCAATTTGAGTTTTCCATCTATGACAAAAGGGGAGGTTGTTGGAAATATTTTCATTGATGTCAAATGTCAAGCATTGGTGATAAAGGCCCCATTGTATTTAATGATGTTTTTAATATTCATATCTTGGCTAATGTGTGTTAATATTTATTTAATATCAATGAATATATTTTTAGTTACATATAAGTCAAAAGAGGGCCCATGGAGAAGTCATATATTCACAGGGTAAAGACAAAAGAAGAATGGGATGCATTTTCTCATGAAGAGTCATCTTGAAGAATTTCAAGAGTCACCATGTGAAGACAAAAGAGGGTATGGCACTTTTTTCTATAAAGGGACACTTTGAGGAATATGAAAAGTCACCAAGATAAAGACAAAAGAGGAAAGGACACATTTGTTTATGAAGGGTCACCATATGACTTTTCAAATGCACAGATATAAAGGGTCATGCAAGTTTGGTGCCATTTTTCATGATGATTGAAGGGTCACAAAGGGTGAATGACAAAGGTCATTTGGAAAGCTATAAATAAAGGCTTGAAAAGTCATTTTTAATATGCAAGAGAGTGCATGGTTTGTATTTGTTTTCAAAGAGAGAAAAGCATGAGATATTGTAGAGTTCTATCATTTGTTGAGTAAGCAACATTGAGAAATAGTTGTGTTTTATACACAAGAGGGGTTGGTACTCCTGTGGGTTGGTGCTCACAAATATTTGCAAGGAGTTGGTGCTCCTGTGATTTGGTGCTCATAAATATTTGTTGTGTTGGTGCTTGACAAAGGGGTTGGTGCTCCTGCAAGTTGGTGCTTGTGAACTTTGTAATTTGAGTATGTGCTCATTCATATACTTGAGATTGTTCTCCATGATTTTTCTCACTTTGGGTTTCCACATAAAAATATGGTGCCTCTCTCTCTCTTGCGTGATAGATATTATTGTTTCATTTGTATTCCATATCTTGAATGTATGATTAAGTGGTTAAAGAAAAAAAATTGATTAAGTAAAAATATATATAATATACTGATTCACCCCCCCTCTTAGTATATTTTGTGCTTAACACATACATATATTTATACCATGTGATTTCATGGGATCTCTTTATATTAGTGATCCAAACATCATCATGGGTTGGGCTTATGAGAGGGTGATCCCCTATCAAAGGGGAGTGATTATTGGGTCACCATGAGATATCAAGGCCACCATATGTATCGATGTGGCATCTTTTTATGCCTTACCATAGGCTGTGCAGATTTTGACCGTAATATAATTGATTACCCTACCTTACCAAAATTTGGTCATGTAATGAGCCAATGATGGATCTTATCTCGTAGTGTTGCCTAGTGGTGGTTGGGGCTACTTAGTTTTGGGATAGACAGTTATAGGTTGAGGTACACCCTATGGATTGGGTGACCCAATATTTTGATATGCCCTACATGGGAAACTTACTTATCCCTAGAGTTGTGTATAGGGGGATTCGAGAGCTGAGAGCCATGAGGATAGGGTGACTGGCATGTCATACACTCATGAGAGGGGTGCCTATCACCTGACTAGTTCTATAGGTAGTTGAAAGAGGAAGAGGAGGATAGACTAGAGCTAGGGAATATTAGTTAGTCTCACCACTACCATTACAAGTCCCTACTCAGAGGGACCCTACATAATAGCATCATCCAAGAGATGAAGATGGTCTGGCTAGAGTATATGCTAATCTAGGGGAAGATTTATATATATATGAGGAAGAGGTTACAAAGGATGATTCTGACCCATAGTGGCATAAGGGGGACCCAAGTAAGATATTAATTTTATTCATTGGTGATTATAACTCACATTTCAATTTATTTTAGTTATTTAGTTGATCTTATATCTATCATATTTTTATATTAGTTGGATCTAATTCATCTATGCACTTTAATTATAGATATTATGGGTGGTTGGAGGTAGATGATTAGGGACACCCTAATCAATATTTTTTAACTGAACACAAATCAAACTTGAGACCAAATTTTGGTTTTCCCTAGGCTTCCCACAATAATTGGTCATCATAATGATGTATTTACCCCAACATACCATGATTTAGTGCTGGTGAAGGAATTGGGGAAAGAGAACATCACTTTTTAGGCTAAGGCAATGATAATGAAGTCCCTAGTAGATACCATGGTGGGTGTGGGAGGTGACAAAACCTCCACCCACAAGACAGGGATGATACCATCAAAGGGAGGATCGAGTAGGTGTCAATATCCTAGATACGAATCTAGAGATAATAGGATAACCTTAGAGGGAGGCACTCGCATGAAGCATCATTTGAGCCACAATCAAGTACATTATTCTACATTAGGACCCTCCTAGAGGAGGAACATAGGTTCTTGAGACTTTGTTGTGGATTTTTTCTATACCGTTGTATATTTTGATATGCCTTGAGGCACATTATCCCTCTATGGAGGTTTTTATATTGGATACCCTTATTGTATAAAATCGATAGTTTTCATATATATATATATATATATATATATATATATATATATATATATATATATATATATATATATATATATATATATATATATATATATATGTTTTTGGTGTACCTCTTAATGACTCAATATTGCTTGTTGTAGATTATTATATATGTGATGGTGTAGATGTATATGTATCTTTTTTTTTGGCATGCCGCTATGGGAAATGCTTATGTATGTGGAAATAGAATGTATAAAAAATGAGGTAATGTGATGTATGCATATATGTGACTATTATTGCACTAACATTTGGTTTTATTTGTTCACACAACATAAGACTTTCAACTTTAAACAAGGAGTGAAAGGACAAATAGGTTAAACATGAGGTGTTAAAGGGGAGAAAACCATAAATCAAAAATTCACATGCAAGAGGAAGATGACCTAATCCTTACGAGTAAAAAGGGAAAATGTACTTATTCCTAAACTTATAAAACACTAACTTTATTGGATTTATCTAGATATACATATCCCTGATAGAATGGGCAAATGGGAAAAGGTTACCCTCTTTTAACATAGACATGTAGGCAAGATTATTGAAAAAATTTCTCTTTAGAAACATTTTATAATATGACTATTGATTTTACATTTTATTTATACTTGCTTTCATGACCCCCTACACCTAATCTCATGTGACTAGGAAGACACAAAGGTTCATCACTATTGGGCCCTCAATTCTAGCTAAGTACTTTTATAGAATTAGCAATGTAGAAAGACACAATGCATATGACCATGACATGGAAGACCATGGTGTGGGAGTTTATGAAATGGAAGGAACAAGTCCCATGGAATAAATATTCATGTTAAATAGAGAATTTGAGAACAAAATACTTGAAACTTAATAGAAGACTTGGGGAGCATGCAGAAAGTGAAGATAGTTATAGAGTGGTTCATAGGGACAGAAAAAATACTAAGTCAAGTGCCAATCCAACACCAATCCATAGGAAGATAGGTTCTTGGTAATGAGGATCTGACATCAAGAGAGAGTATAGGGGTAGAGAGGCTTGGGTCCATAGGAACTTAATGTAAAAGGCTGCTATAATTCAAATATATTAATGATCACTGACAAGTCACATTGATTGTAATTACTTTTGTAACTATTTGGTCAGAGAAAACCAAGTACAAATACCACCATGATGTACTTTGTAATGTTATTATTCAATTGGATATTATTGATAATTTTATTTGAGTTGGTTAGCATTATAACTCTAAATCATTGTATTCTTTGATATCATTTATGAATATGATGAAAGAATCCTTTGTTGACATAATAGTGTTGTTTAATGATCTATGGAGTTAATGATATTTATTATCATTTATGCCATATTTTTATTTTGATCATTGAGTAATGACCATGTGAGATAAGCTAGATATAGGCTGAAGAATGAGTTTAGTACTAGGTATGTGTTTGAGCAAACTTGTCAAGGAAGTTATACAAACACGCCCTTATGTGATAAAACCAATAGTAACCAATTCCATGTTGCATGTGTTGGGTGACAGCATGAGAACTTGTTATTGCATGTAATGATAATGTGTTATCAAATTGGAATCATATTCACTTAGGAACATACCTAGGAAAATTCATGCTCATTTAAAGGAAAATAATCCCAACATTTTGGTTCTATTACTAGGACCCGTAGCACTTGCCTGTATGATGGTAGAAGATGCTCAAATGATTGTCTCTAGAGGATATTAAACAATGGGTTACTAGAGTAGAAGATAACTTTGCATTACCATTTCTTGAACTAGGAATATCCATAAGTGCATAGGTATAACAACATCTATATGACTCACTTTATGAGATGTTCTTTGTATAAGTGCCTATTCACCTTCATGATTGGATTTTGGAATATGCACATGCCTAGTCAACAAACTATAGATGGAAGATATCTTAGTTGGTAGAGAATTAGTTAGCTTTAACATGATTAGGAGTTCCTTAGATGCATTAAATGGATGTTTTTTGGTGTAAAATTTTGAATAATTACACTTTGGAGTACATAGTCTCGACATATTCCTATCCAGAGGAGGCACAGTTTCATTTCCTCTGAGAATCATGTTGTAGATATCTTAGATATATTTCACTGGAGATTAAGAATCTCTTAGTATATTCTAAACTTGAAATTTTCTCCATTGATGGCTATACTCTCTCTCATGAGAAACACAATTGGTGTGGAAATGGAGGGGTACCTTTTGATGTAAAATTATGGGTTCAACATGGTATCCAATCAATGAGAATTATAAAAGTACAAATATGATAAAGCTCAATGAAGGGCTATGAGTGGAAGCAATCTAGGAGGGGATGAAAGGACTCAAAGATTGCTATAAGGGTTCACAAAGAAGTGAAAGAGCATAGTGAGGACTCAACAACCATAGGACTGCACCTAATGCTAGCATAAGTATGAATGGGAGAAGCAATTCAAGTAGTGGTGACTGAAGAACCCAATTTGGATAGGCCTAGTTTCCCACTCACAACACATGTTCATGCTCTTGAGTTATACAACACTTTTGTACATAACTAGGATACAAATAGTTTAGAATCAAAAATTGAACTTATTAGAGATAATTTTGTAGACCAAGACTTAGATAGTAGCTTATTGGCCATTTATTTTTCATTACAAGAGAATTATATGGCCTAGTTTGGAATTCCTGGTGAACCAAACATAACCAATTGGAAAAGTAATGACCCATCTATAGTTAATAATCCTACCTTAATGCCCAACACATTAGGTGCTTCTATTGTTATAGGAGCTATAGGAGGTAATACTGGTGGTGGTTCAACTAGAGGAACTTGAGGAGGCATAGGAGGTAGTGGTGGACCTCCCCCACAAGGTCTAAGAGGGGTAGGAATTGTGAGCTCCTCAACTGCCCACTACATATTATAAGATGACACTCCACTTGTTTGAGTATCATAATGTGGAGAATTTCATATAACATGTTTAAAAGTGTGAACTTATTTAGAGATCATGCAATATTACGTCATCTTAAAAAAAGGCAACATAGTTTTCTACCATTATTTTAGATCATGTGCACAAGTGGTACCATAAGTTTGATCTGCAGCAGGATATGGTGAATTATGACCAACTAAAGGCAACATTTATTTAGGAATTTGACATTTCAAAATTTGAACATTAGAGCATAGCTTCTTTAAAGGACATCAATCAATAACTAACTGAGAGCATGCATGAGTATGATTCACATTTCAAGACACTTCTCTCTAAATGTTTTTGAGATAAATGTCGCTCAACATGACCCATGGTTCATAGAAGGCTTACTGATTCCATTCTGATGCACCTTATCATAAAAGACTTTCACCAACCCACATGAAGCATTAGAATCTACCCTTCATGTTGAATCCATTAGAAGCATCGACATAGGGATCAGTCCCTTCATGGAGGTTCAGATTGTTATTATGGTATCTAAGCTATAGAAACTCATTGCACATAATGATCATGAGACTCACAGTGGATTGTGATGTGTGGACTATGAATTTGAAGAACATAATAAAAATATCTACCCTTGAAAGATTGTTTGAGCCATGATGAATCAATAATGTGAGATTTACTTGGAAGATCATGACATAAGGGATTTTCCTCTACTTCAACATGATACACAATCAAAGTTATCTACATATTCTAAGATATATGATGCATATACTCATGATACCAATGACTGTCATATTACTAGTTAAATCCATGAGGCACACACATGTGGTATGTGTTATACATATGTTTCCAATAACCAAGATAATGTAGGAGGATATTGTGGTTATGGTCATGGTCAAGGACATGGAAGTGGATGTTTTCCACTAAGAACCTGTTATAAGTATGGTTTCCCAGAACACTACTAGCATGATTGCCTTTTATATCCCACATGTGCTTTTTGTAAAAATTAACATTATCTAGAGGAGTTCCCAAACCTATTTATTGATATCATGAAGGAGAGAAATGAAAAAGGTACCAGAATGATATGTATTGAAACACCATAATGAAAGTTGTGCCCTGTTATTCTGATTAGTCCCAAAGACAACGTTACTACATAGAGCGGTGGTATATCCCAATCTGTGTCCAACCCACCCACTGAAAAGGTTAAACAAGAGGATCCTCATGCTGGTCATTATCCATATACTCAAAAATAAAAGGAGTGCTACACAAAACCATGAATTTAGTGAGAGAACTTCAAGAAGAGATCTAGCTCCTCAAGGATCATAATGCTGCTAAACATGTTGACACACAAAAAGCTATAAATCTTCACAAATTGATGGATGATGAGTTCCATCGGTTATGAAAGTGAATCCTTTATGAGTATATTATACCTTTATTATGAAATTGGCTAAGGCATCATACACCTAGGCTTACCAAATTTTGTCAATTAATGCACGATGACAAGGGACTCAGATCCAACCTAGTTCAAAGGGGGATAAATATATATTGTTTAACACCATTATTGATAGATGGGTTATTCAATATATCCTAGATGATACCAACACCAAAGTAAATTTCCTCACCAACAATGTGTGGAGGAAGATGGCAAGACTTTGTTTGGCTTTGTAGCCTTCTCCTCATGTGTTTTTTATGGCCAATAAGACTTATACTCTACCTATTGGGGTACTTAAAGATGACACCATGGATATTATAGATGTCACTTTCAAATTTGACATTCAATTCATTAAGTTGGTTGAATCTGATGACTTTATATCTATGTTGGGTCACCCTTGGTTTTACACGAATACTGTTGACTTAAGCTTCAAGAAGTGCTACATTGGCTTTGAGAATGATGAGTAACACATTGTAATCCCTTTAGAGCATGCTCAAAGACCTCATATATTGATACAATAAATGCTAAAGAGTACATTAACCACATCTACAATGTCATAACTTAGGGTACCAAATGCCTAGATCCTACATTAGATGGCATATTACATTAGGAAGATGCACAATCTATATATGAGGCTCATGGTGAGTATGACCTTATTGTAAGGGTTTATGACACTAGAAGTAGTCAAGAAGATGCTCCATGGAAGTATCATAAACATCATAAATTTTTTATTATTCATGGATAAATTATGGCTACACCACCTGTGAGGTTAGATGAAGCTATGAGATTTCATGGTTAGATGGAAGTCTATAAATTTGTGCAATGGTTAGAAGTCTTCTATGATTTTAACATTGATTAGGTACATTTAATTATTCATATCTTTGATTGTATAGTTATTTGATGGTGGATAACTCATCACAAGAACTTACTTGTGACCAAGTTCATTCTAATCTACACAATTGCTTTCACCATGATAACCACATTTATGGAACCATAAGTTATAGTGGCATCAATGCTCATAAACCTCATATTGAATCCTGAGAGACTATAGAAGGCATATGAAATTTTTTTCCTTAGTATATATGGGTTCACACATCATATGACACTCTATGAATTTGGGATAGAGCATTGTATGTACATGGAGAGTTGCATCTGGTGATAGATTGTTCACATTTCCTTCAGATTAATATGATTGTAGAACTATCTTATTCATATCTTGGTATGGATTTATACCTCACATTGTAAGGCATGCATCAAGCTATTATAGGTGACCATTCCCCAATTGAATATCACCTTATATTAATACATTGTGCATGAGAGTAAAGCTTGACTATTTTCCTAGAGCTTGATACAGAAGCATCATCTCCATTTCTATAATTTGAAATATACCATGCATTGAGAGATCAAATTTGACAAGGCAAACAAAAATTCATGTACCATGTTGAAAAAGGTGTTAGTTTTCATATACCTAACCCATTTATTGATAATTTGTATTTTCATACTAAGTATGGTGCACATAATGTCTTTGACACCATCCAAGATGAACAACACCCATACTTAGAGCCTTTCTAGAATACCTAATGTAATATTGGCACAGAGGAAGCACCCAAGATGGCTATTATGGGAAACTATTGGTCTGATACAGAGATATCTAAAGCATTTGTACTATTAAAATAGTATCAAGAGATCTTCCCACAAAATTATACTAAAATGAAAGGAGTGAATTCTTCCTTAGGCAAGATACACATCAAGTTGGTAGAGGGTGCTTGAATTGTTATGAAGAGGCCCTATCATATGAATCCTAACTTGTGTGATCAAGTCAAGGAAGAAATTGATAGCATGTTGTGCACATAGTTCATTACTCCTATAAATTAGTATGAATGGGTGAGTCCCATGGTCATTAGTATCAATAAATATGTCCATATTTAGGTCTATGTGGATTATCGAGTACTCAACATTATTTACATAACTGACCCCTTTCCAATTCCCTTCACTAAGGAGATTCTTGAAGGAGTTGTTGGGTGTGAGATTTATACTTTTTATGATGGCCTATCTATATATCATCAATTCCAAATTATAAAAGAGGATAAACTAAAGACCATATTTGTAATTGAGTGGGGATCATTTGTTTACAATGTGATTCCATTTGGGTTTAAAAACACTCATATTGTGTTTTCATAGATCATAATTGAGGCCTTCAAAGATTTTATTCATAAATTCCTTCAAGTCTACCTTGATGATTACAATATATATGATTTAGTGTGAGACCACTCTTCAAATCTATGACTCATGATTGAGTATTGTCAGAACCTTTAGATTTATTTGCATCTGAGAAATGTGTGTTTGATACCCTATTTGGAATTTTACTTAGTCATGTTATTTACCATGATGGGCTCTTGGTGGATCCAACCAAGAGTGTTATTATTATTCATATTCCAATTCCAACCACCCAACATGATGTATGTTCCTTCTTAGGACACATGAGATATTATAATAAGTCCATTCGAGGGTATGCTAAGATTCTTACACTATTGGAAGAATTGATGAAATAAAATGGTTAGTTTTTATAGACTAATTATCACTACCAGGTGTTTATTGCACTCAAGGATAAAATCATTACTACCCTAATTCTCTAGTTTCTTGACTAGAAGAAGCCCTTTCATGTGCATGTCGATGCTTCAATCATGACAATAGGTGTTATCCTTGCTCAAAAGTTAAGGCCATCCTTGACCATTCTATCTATTTTACTAGTAAGAAGCTCACTCTAGTTGAACATAACTACATCACTATAGATTTCAAAGCTTTGTCCATGGTTTATTCCCTCCAAAAGTTTCATTAGTAATTTTTGGCCACTCCATTCATTTTATTTATGGACCATGAAGCACTGAAGTACTTGGTAAATAATCTAGTATTGCATGGGTGCATTTGCTAGTGGATTGTGATTTTCTAAGAATTTCAGTTTTAAGTGATGGTGAAACCCAGTAAGGCCAATTATGGCCCTAATAATTTATCATGCATTAAATTTGGTGAACCAGAGCATGCCATTGAAGATGATTGCTATAAATTTAGATTTTACAAGTAATGCACAAACCTAAAGAGTTGGAGGATACCATAGCATTTATGAATATAGGTTCAACACCAGGCTACCTTAACACTCAAGAAAAGAAGTAGTTGGACATTCCTACCACTCTATTCTAGCTCATAGGGGGTGACCTTTATAAGCTTGGGCAGGATGAAGTGTTATGCCACTGCATCATGCAACATGAGTGTGTTGAGGTTCTTCAATAAATTCATGAGGGTATCATCAAAGGACACTATGTCGATGATGATACAATGTAGAAGGTTATTTGGCTAGCTTATGGTGTCCTACCTTATTTAAATATGCAAAAGCTTATGCATGCCAATGTGATATCTATCAATATGTGGGTAATCCAAATAGAAGGGATGTTACGCCCCTGCATCCAATATTGGCACATAAACCTTTTGAAAAGAGGGTTATTAATTTTTTGGCCCCATCAACCCAATAGAGAGGTGTACTATCATGCACTGTGTTATCATCGCTACTGATTACCTTATTCACTAGTCTGAAGCCACATCAACCAGGGATTGTATTATTACCACTGCTACAATGTTTATATAGAAGAATATTATTACATGATATGGATGTCCTTAATGATACCATTTTCATGTTATTGGATAAATTAATGATCTAACACCACAATATTACACCTTACCATCCTCAGGTTAATGGTGAAACTGAGGCATTCAATAAGATCTTGGGTAATACCTTTACTAAGATTTGTAATATTAGACACAGTAACTAGGATGATCATGTTTTTGTGGTGTTATGGGCATATTAGACCACTTACAAATGATTAAACAAGATCACACCTTTTAATCTTGTGTTTGGTATGTAAGTCATTCTCTCGATTGAATTACTTGTCCCTTTCATTTTAATTATGTGTGTTGGTCAATTAGATGATAAAGAGTCATTTCAAGTGTTCATGGATGATCTACTTCAGCTAGATGAGACTTGATTTATCATGCATTAGAGTCAAGGGATAGAGAATCAAAAATAGAAGGCCCGATATGATCACCATTTGAAGAACAAAACTTTTTCTTTAGGCATGCAAGTTTTGGTATACAACTCCAAGTTCACGAGCCACTCAAGAAAGCTTCATGTCTACTAGGATGGCCCATTTATTATTCATAGTTTCATCCCATAGGTGCATGTAAATTGAAGTGATTAGATGGCCAATTCCTTCATGGCCATTTCAATGGTAATTGGTTGCATCCCCACTATTCTGAGTAGTGTCTTCCTTCATTAAGTAATAAGGTGTATGCCACTAAGTTAGTATAGGATTTTAGTTATTTTCAATAATGCATGGCATTGGTTATGTGCCCTTGAGTAGTTTAGGGTCAACATTATATTCCTTGTATTTGTATTTTTTTGTAATGTCATGGAGGACCATAAATAACTTTTAATGTGGGGTAAGGGTAGAAGAAATAAAACCTATAGAGCACCAAGGAAATGGTCAGTGGGAATGCATGCAAGAGTAAGGGAATATAAGTGGAAGTGTATAAGGACAAATGAGTACATAGGATGGGCATGTAACTGCTAAGCTAAGTTAATGTAAAAAAAGTGAGGTTACTGCTTTTGTAATGGAAAATTTTAACAATATTTATAATTATCATGCACTTTAGGAAAAGTGCAAGATGTGATAAATGTATTTAATACAAGGAATGTAGTGGTAATGGAAAATGTTCCAAGTACAAACTATGACAATACCATAAAAACATTATTTGTGTGAAGTGATGGATGAGGCAATAGGGAAGTAAATACAAGTTACCCCCTCAAGTTTATAAAAGGCTAAACGCATATCATTTCAAATTTTACTATTGTCATCTTCATGAAAATATAGATCTAAAGGAGCATTATTGAGCTGCTAAAAGAGAGTGTTTAAGCTTCCAAATGAGTGTAGATTGGTTTTTTATGACTATTTTGGGCATTGGAGAGTGAATAAAGTGTGGTCAATAGGTAGAGTGCTAAAAGGGTGATTACAAAAACATAAGTTTATAGAATTACAGGTTGTATAGGTCAACATCCACCATTATTGGGAATTGAAGTAGGAGAGCCAAATGGGTTAGAAAATTAATCACATATTATTATGGGAGGGTCAGTTGACCACGCCTCAACATTTGAGATCCTTAAAGGGTGATGCAACTGAATAAAATGACCCAGTATAGTGAGACCCTACCTGTAATACCAAAGGAAGATAATTTGAGAGCATGGGTGTTCAACCAGTTTTGATTAGGTAAGAGGTACTTGAAGAGTTTGATGCACATGCAAAATAATTATCACATTAAGCTGAGGAAAAAAAACACAAAAATTTGGATGGCATTTCATGCCTAGAAGTAGGCTACCGTACCACCTGCACCCCCATTGTTGATAGAATAAATGCAATATTTAGAAGTAGTGGTGCACATAGAGAATTGGGTGTTAAATGTGACTACTTATAATATCTTTGGCTATAACCATCATCAACCTAGAAATGAAGTAGAACTACAATGTGACTACTAGGTAGAGTGTTAAAACACAATGAATGATCTTGTATATGATTTAAGTATTTTTAATATTCTTAAGATGCAAGACTGTTCTGATTATTTAATTTTTGTATTTTGGGAAGTTGGTAGAAGTAGTCAAGTTTATGATCCATTGCATGTATTAAGACTATTTATACTTTGTTGGGCACTAGATGTAGATTACACTAGAGAGGATAATCAAAGTCACTAGGTTGCAATGCTCAAGTGTTGACCTTACTTATGACTTAATGACCAAGAGGAGATTGAAAATACTGAAGTGGTGCTTGAGTATTGAAAATAAGGCCATATAATGCACATTATGAGTCTCCAAAATATTTCCCTTATAGTGGTTGTGTGGATAATCATGACCAAGGTTGAAGGTGTCAATAGATAGAAAGAGATGGACATGGCACACCTATATGTCTCCCATTAAGTTACCCTACGAGTTAAGTACAATTGGGAACAATACTTTAATGATAAGATTATTAAAGATGTAGAAAAAACCCACTGCTTGCTGAACCAAAAGTTTGCATAAGGTGCTTTCCTTTTGTTATTAGTTTTTGATGAGATTAGTGTACTTAAGTATACAACTATATAATTGAAATGGGTGTACCCTCCGAATCACAAATTCCCTATGGAGTGGTTTAAAGCATTCACTTGCCCTAGCATGATAATTCCCTCCCACAAGGTCAAAGTGAAGGGACAATATGATGAGATGAAGGAAGCTTTTGGGAATGAGTGGCATGATCTAAAGGACTTACCTAGACAACTTGAGTACTAAGCTAAGTTTGTGGTGAATCAAAACTACTCCCTAGCATGCATCCAAATGGTTCCCTCTAGAGAATTGTCTAGATGGATTAAATTACCATATGATTTCACTACTCAATAATTCATGAACACTATCAATATGATCTATCATGTGCACTTAGTTAACAATGTTATTAAGAAAATTGACATGAAGACTCACACTCTTTACCAAGTATACATTTACCCTAGGAAAAAGGCATATATGGAAACGCTGGAGTCAGATAAAATTGACATTAAGGTCTAGTATAATTTGGTTGGAACTTTTATTAATTCTTTATTTTAAATTTTGAAACCAAGAAAGAAGACATCAAGAAGCATGGAACATGAGAAGAAGATAATCCCACTTCCTCTAGTGATAAATAAAAAGAAGTAAAAGTGACAAGGGCATGATGTCAGCACCAATGCCTAGCCAAAACAAGCAAAGTGACAAAGGACTACCCCTACACCACCCAAAGAAACATTGTCAGTAGGTTGACCTGAAGGCCCAAAAAAAAGAATGCAAATTGTTCCTTTGGAACATAAAACATCCATGCATAATGATAGTGACTTAGGAGAAAAGATATAAATTTTGGAGAAACTGGAAAAAGAGAATGTTAAATTAGAAGAAAAATAGCAAGTTACCCCTGACCCAAAAAGTACACCTTCACTGATACAACTTGAAGAAACCACCCTTGAGGAAGAACAAGTTGAAAGTGAAGATACCACTATTAAAGAGAGGGATGGTTTATACATGACCTTGGGAATGAGTGAGTTTGATATCAAGTCCAACCATCATAACAAATATGATGACATCAAGATACTACAACAATATCCCTCTAAGGGGAAAGAGTTGATTGACGAGTCTACCTAATAGAGGCCAGTAAAAATTGATTCAACCATGATCCTATGTAGCCATTACCAAAGGGGAGTGCTAAATAATCACTTATTTATGTTTTCAAAATTTTCAATGGAAGACTTGACTAAATAGACTTGATGGGAATTGTGATTTTACCATGATATTTGTAATGAGGAACATAATTTTGGATTCCCATCAAATAGCCTAATCTTAGAACCAAAATAGATAGAACTTATAGATACCCTTAAGGTAGACCCCCTAATATTTACTACAACACATGTAAGTGTGATACTTTTGAAATTAGCACATGTGGTAACTAGGTAGAATGCCTTATCTGAATATGATATTCGATGACTCCAAAAAATCATGCAAAAATGGTTTATCTATATCGTAATGAGTGTGTTGTGAGAATAAAACATGAAGTAGAGTTGGCCGATTTCAAGCACTAGTAAGAGATAAAAATAATGGCTAAGGTTAAAACTTTGAATATCTACAAGAAAATTTTGAGCCAAGAACTAACTCTTATAGTTGGGGTGTCCCTTACTAGTGAGATAGTTGATAAATTAGAGACACTAGTAGAGCTTTTATTGAAGAAATGTGAGGACCAACCCAACCCATAAAATGATCAAAATAGGGCAATGGAGTAAGTCAATGAAGCCATGGAGGTCTGGAAAATATTTTTAAATAGGGCTGGGGACACAATTCCCATTTTAAATGGGGTTTTTGAAAATCTAGAGTGAATAGACAAAATTTAAGAAATAAGGCTTCAAGTGGAGGAACATCACTGGAAATAGCTAGAAAATAATGCATTAGTAATAAAAAACTGTCTAAAGAATGCCAAATCATTTGAGGATGTGGAGGCTATGGAAAACAAATAAGCACTCACCACTAGAAAATAAATGCAAACTTCATGACACTCTGAGGATAAGTTGTAATCAAGGTCACCTCACTTAAAAACATTCATAAGGAGGCTTCCAAATCCCTTGAGCATTTGGTCATCCAAGTAGGTGATTATCTTGAATAGCACGTGGAGACAAAGAAACTTAAGGAAGTGCTAGATAAAATAACATCCCAGTTGTATAATTCCTTAAACTATTAAGAGAGTGTTAAAAATCAAATTGAGTAGATGAGACCTGAGTCTTTAGAGGAACCTGAGAATGATTCCCATTATAGGACAAACTAATGGCTTAGTTTGGGGTGATGTTAGGCCCCCATTTTTAGTGAAGTAATTTTTGGGATTAAGTAATGTGGAGAGACAAGACTTGAAAGAGTGTGGCATAGAATGCCATGGTGCAAGAGTCTATGGTGCAGAAGGATCAAGTCCCATGGAAGAAATAATTGTTTTAAACATAGAACTAGAGAATGAAGGACTCAAAACTTAGAATAAGACTCAGGGAGTACATGAAAAGTAAAGATAATTATGGAATGATTCACAAGGATAAAATAAAAGACTAATTCAAGCATGAAGCTACCACCAACCCTTGAGAATATATGTGTTCAATGATGAGGATATAGCTTCAAGAGAGAATATAGGGGTAGATAGGCTTGGGTCCATAGGAACTTCATGTAAAAGGTTATCATGACTCAAATTTATTGATGATCATTGGCAAGTAATCCTAATTATAATTACTCTTATAACTATTTGGTCAAGGAAAACCAAGCATAAATACCCCCATGATGCACTTTATAATGTTGTTATATAGATGGATGTTATTGATGTGTTTATTTGAGTTGGTTAACATTTTAATTTTTAATCATTATATTCTTTGATATCACTTATGAATATGATGAAAGAAACCATGTTGACATAATACTATTGTTTTGTTATCTATGGAATTTATGATATTTGTTATTATTTATGCCATCCTTTTTTTTATCATTGAGTAATGAACAAGTGATCTGAGTTATATATAGACCTAAGAATGAGTTTATTACTAGGTATTTATTTGATCTCCATTATCTAGGAAGTTGGATAAACACACCCTCATGCGATAAAACTAGTGGGAACCAATTCTATGTTACATGCTTCAAGCGAGCGCACAAGATTACATGAAATGCCAATGTGTTATCGCATTGTAATATTATTCACTTAGGCATGTGCTTAGGGAAATCCATGCCTATTTAAAGTAAAAATTATCCTAACAATCACCAAAGGCTAGATATAGGTGATTAAGGGCATCTCTCCCCAATGTTAACCCCATGCAATTAATAAGATGTGAGGTCTCAACACCTAAGATTAGCAAAGGATGAGGGATGTGTAATTTTTAATTTTATATTTAGATATGATTTTGATTCTAATAGAAGTGTTTACCTTTATATTTGTAAGTAATTTACCCCCAAACTTTGGCCTCATGCAACTAGTAAGATCAAGGGCTCATCACCGAAGACCAAGATGGATGAGTATAGTTACCTTATTTTAGACATGCTAATGTTCTATATTTCAAAGGCACCATAAGGGAGACTCTATCAGGTAGAAGCTACTAGACTCCAATATAGGTTGTAATTTTCTAAGTTTTGTAAGAAGATTTAGGTAAATGAGTGTACTTTTATTATAAGAACCAAGACAAAGAAAAATGTGACATTATGAATTTGAGAATGATTTTTATGGGGTGATAGGTTAATATGAGAACACGATGATATGATATGCCACATTTTTAAATTTTCTATATTTTATGGACTAACCAACTAAATAATCATGAAACAACACATCTGATATGCAAGTGGACATGTGACATATGAAAATGCAATACAAATGAGAATAGGTTAATATGCAATAATTATATATAAAATATTTTCAATTTCAAAGAGTTTATAGACTCACCAATATATTTACCCATTAGAGTGCATAACGGATAGGATTCATTATTAAATTCATTTGTCACCAAGTAGGTGCCTAACCAATTAGGCCTAAACATTCAACCTTATTTTTTTTTGTTAATTCAACTATCATGTCTAAGGACAAGGTATTCTACATAGATTGGTTACTTTCATGCATAATTACAAAACCTATAATACCAATGGTAAGGCGTGACTAACTCTGGTTGCCTGACCATGGCATGACCATGTATAAATAAGCACCTCTAGGAACTCAAACACCTATTTTTCATGAATCACTCTTGGTATAAGAAATATTTTAAGATAATATTGCATCCTACAAAGCTAGTGGTAATACATGACCAATTTTTCATCTCCTAATGTCAAATTAAAGTGCACATGTGAGGCCGATCAAGATGTGTTCCTAAACTGATAACATTTGCAAGAGGGGGAAGATGCATGACTTTGAGAATGTTTGGGTAAGAATGGGTATAAATTGTGATCTTTATGTTTACTATCATTAAGTTATGACCTTTCTCCTAAAGCATGGTAATGGTCAAGGGAAGATAAATATCTTGGGTAAGTGGCATATGACCGATGGGGTAACTTGGGCTACCACATGCTTTTGTGTGATGAAGCACTAGATGATCACAATGATAATGGTAGAATGAATCAATCAAAACCCCACAATCCCTTATTTTTATTATCATATCCCTCCTTATGTTAAAATATTTAGTCATTAGATATCTTGGGGATGAGAGGATCTATCCTAACTGAGATTATGAAATCATATTCTAGTACCATCGAATGAGGAATGAAATGTGAAGATGAGGTGACCATAGAATCAACAAGCTAGTTATTTTCTCTAGGGACTTATTCTATAAAAATTAAGTCAAAGAACTTGGAAACCTCATGGATAACAACCTTATATAGCTAAAGGTGTTCAACCTTAGTCTAATAGACTTCAGAAACTTAGTTCATGAATGGTTATGAGTTACCCTGGATCCTTAATTTTTGAATGCTTAGGCATTTGGCGATGAGCATGAAAAATAATATGGCCTCATACTTAGCCCCATTATTTATATAATCTAAGTATAAATTGAGTACAAAATGCATGGCTCACCCCTTAGGAGAAATGAGAATGACTCTTGCCCCAACACCTAGGTGACATTTGGCCCCATTTTAGTAAAGGACCAATTGATCATGTGTATAAGGGGGTATTCATCAGGTAACATTTCTTTATCTTCTAATATTTTGATGACCTAGATATTAAATATGTTGGGTAATCCCATTTGGATTCCCTAGTTTTGAAGTTTGGGAAGACAAAGAGTCTGCCCCTATATGGGGTGAATGAAAAGGCTTGTGAAAGTGTGGATGGATTAGCCTCATGTTGAGGATAAAGGAAATAAATAACTTTTAGGATTATGAAAGTTTATTTTCTATGTTCTATTTCAAGGTAGGAAACTCTAGAAAATAAAAAGATTATTTGTTTGGCTCTTTCTTTAGGGTGGGAAGTATGTTGACATAGTTAAGGATTCGTTTAGGCACATGTAATATGAAAACTTAGTTATAATATTACTTTGGTGTGAAAGGTGCATGAATATAATTATGTATTTTAGAATATTGTGGGTAGGACATGGGTAGTATTATTTTTCTTATCATTATATGTGGGAATGCCTACAATAATATGATGAGTTATATTTTAGGATCTTCTTCCTTTATGACTAGAAAAAGAAACATCTCTTTGGGAATTTGTGGGTAATCATGAGTTATGATATTAAATTATATCCTACCTATTGTCATGGTGAGAACCTTCTCCTTGAGCATCAAACTAGCCCTATGAGGAAGAATTCCTTGGCTACCTATTGGTCGACTTTGAATGTGGTGAGAAATAAAACTAGGTGTAGGTAGAAGGAGAATAATTGACATTTATAAAGGAAGCAGACTTGATGGGTCAAGGACTCTAGAAAATTGGTATGGCCCTATAATAGTGTGATATGAAAGCAAAATTTTAATTCATTCTAAAGTGACAAGGGTAAAATGCCCATTATGGATTGTTTCCATATGGTTGACCCTATGTTGTTCGTGGTGATAATTGTTGGGATAGTTTTTGAAAAGAAATATTTCCTCATTCTTAGACACCTCTACCATGCAAAGGTCTATTAGGATAGATAATACTTATTAGATCTATTTTCATTGAGGCCTATAGAAGTCTTAGGTCCATACTTCTTGTGGATCAAATAGGAGGACCATAAGAGTGTCCTTCTCCAAGAGATTGATGATTTCAGTAGTAGACATATTGGAAATTACCACATCAATGATTGGTTCTGATTCAATGGTCTTTTAAATTATTGTTATGTATTTTTATTCCATTTTATCCTTTAATATAGCTTGTGGTATTTTTGTCCCTTTCTTTAGGATGACCACTTCAAGTTTCGAGGATCCAAAAACATTGACCAATTACAAGGGATTCATGATCCCATTGGTAGGTTGGTGATAATCAATGTATAACTTGGGTTGTTTTTTCATGGTAGTTTCTAACATATCAAAGGGTTTGACATCCCCTTAGGATATAAAAACCTTTCTTATGTGTAAAAACCATATTTAATAGAATAAGGTGGAAGGGATGGCCTTCATTTGGTGTATCTAGGTATTCTTAAAATTAATGTTTTTTTATGACATAAAAATCCATTAGTACCATCTTGGGACCGAAGGTGACTAAGCATATAATATTCCCTATAAATTTTGATTTGAGATTTTCATATCCTCGTAGTGTGTTGCACATTATAGAATAATCGGTTTCCTCGTAACTAAGTTTTTATAAGAAGGAGAAGGGAATGATACTAAAAAATGTTCTGTCATCAACCAGGGATATCTTAACATAGTTTTTGTGGATCCATACTTGAAAAAATAAGGTTGGATATCCCCTCCTCACCATCTTAGATCTAATAAGAAGGCTTTGCAATTGAAATAAATAACCTATGTCCCATGATTCCTGACCAAGCACTAATATGACCAAATCAATGTGGTTAATAAAAACTTGTTGAGGAGGAATAACACTGGATAAATATCCCAGTCTTAGGGCATCGAGCAAGGATGATTGGTGATTTATAAAGCTCTTGCATAAGCCCAGGAATGAGATGTGGGAGAATGTTTTGGTTAAATCAAATATTAAATCATAATTTGCCATGGATTTAGGAATGGATTCTATTTCCATAATGTTTGAAGGGTGCAGAACCATAGTCTAATACTCTCTAATGCGAGTAACATTGTTTTCTTCCTCTTTGATTCCAATTCCATGATTCATATCATCTTGATTTTTCCTTTCACTCCTAACTAAAGGGATACATTAGTGTTCATAGTCCCAGAGGTGAAGGTTTTAGTATCATGAGTGCCTATTACAATGGGTGGGTTTTATTGAATGGGGTGGTCCTATGGGCCACCCTACTATTTATTTTTAGTGGCATGCGATTTTTGGTTTGTGAAGGGGTTGTGGTAGATCTATGGAATCTAGTTTTTTGGGGAAACATGACCATTTTAATAGGTTTAGGTGTTCATATCAGTGTTTCCTAAGAATATGTCTAAAAATGTTTGCCTTTGATCCTTTAGAAGTATTTGTATGATTTTGTTATATTCTTTATAGTTATGAGTGTCATGACCCATGACTCTATGGAAGAGGCAATAAACATTAGGATCATAATCCCTAGGTCTCATGTTATGTATTTTTTACCCAGACCCTTGTTGAATGTTTCACAAGTAATAGCTTTGATTTTAAAGTTGGGGGTATTGTTCACCTGATTGGTATTAATTTTGGTTATGGTTCTGATATTGCATGTTGCGAGGTGGAGGTCTATTGAAATTAACTACATGAATGGTAGGAAAGGAATTTTGTTTTTTATCCCCCTTATTGTTAAAGGTTTTGGTGTTGTTTGTAGGTTGATACTAATTATTATTTACAAGGTTTTTCTTCTTATTTTGATCAATGACACCATCGGTGGTGGCATTCTTATTTTGATTTAGTATTTTTAGACCTTAAATGTTTGTATCATTTGGGATTGTGCTTTGAAATCCCCCATTATTTTGACTTGGGGTGATATTGTGCCTTTTGGTCCCATAAGTCTGTCAACCACTATCAATGGCCACCTAGTCAATTCATAAAATGTTCTCAAGGGATTCTTCATAAGACTGATATTATAATTTTTAGATGTCCTTCCTCATCTATTTGTTAATGAAATGGAGAAAGAGATCTCATAATTACCACTGATCCATTTTGGGTGAACTAGTATAGGAATATAAGGTTTATTTCCATCTCATGATGAAATGGGTGACTGACTCATTATATTCTTGTTTAAATGTGTAAGAATTCATGTATGCCATTTTTTTATGATTTTGTTCATGTCAAAGGCTTTGAAAAACTCAACCATAAGTTAGAAAAAAGAATGTATAGAGGGGATACGGTAATACGAATTGAGTGTTATCCCCTCTAGGGTTTTTGGAAAGAGTTACCTAATGGATACAGTGTAGGATTTTATGTTCACATTTGGATCTCACTCCCCTTTGAACTTGGGAAGGTCTAGTAAAGGACATGGAAGAAGAATCCCCTATATACTAGCATCAAGAGGCTCCTTGAGGTATTCAACATAGGTCCTAATGTTGTTAAAGTCTATCCTAATTTTAGTGGGACTAGAGAGAAAGGTGGGGGTCATGTAGGTGTTGTTTTGGTAGCAACTAGAATAAATAGAGGAAGCCTAATAAGGCAAAGTGGAGTAATCTGAAAAGTAGTTATCTGGATGAGTGGATTTAGAATACATGTGAAAGTAAGGAGAGAGGTTGTTAGATATAGGAGATGTGGCAATTTTTTGTGGTGGGGTATGTGTAGTTTATTTGTACCCTAATGCTACATAGGGTGGGACATGTAATATTTGTAGAGGGGAATTGTACATTAGAGGAACATGGCTTGGAGGTGTAAAGAACAATAGATTGTCAACTACTATGTTGTTTTATAATGGCAGAGTGTATGTGTATACACTCCCCATTAGAGTTTGAATAGGTGCTTAATAAGACAAATGGGTTTTATAGATGTTGATGTTAGGGACCCTATGAGTGAGGATATCCCTAAGGTGTTGGTTAGAGACATGGTTTTGTGGTGGTATAAGCTCCTACTATGGTGGAAGCATGTAGGTTTTTTTATTATGATGTTGGGTAAGTTATCATTTGAATGTGAGAGGGAGAGGGAGGAGATGGTGTAAGAGGGTTTGCACCCATCCATTAACCTGGGGATTGTTGACTATTCTCTAGATCATGTGTATGACCCACTAGGGTGATGATGTGTTGGTTTTGGTTGGTGTTATTGTTAGGACTATGGGCCTCTAGTACAAGAGGGGTAGATGTGTGAGATGGGGTAATATGGAGAGGTTAGTTTGAGTTGAGAGCCCTAGGGGTAATGTTTGTGGTTGATGTTGGTGGGTTAGAGGCATCTTAACTCTTACTCAGATAATGTGTAGTAGCTTACTTATGGTTGACCTAATCTTCTAAGTGACTGATCCTCCCTAAGTAATGACTGAATTTAGTTACACTTTTCATGCCCAAGATTTATAGGCAATGGATGGCCTTATGGCCATATGAGGAGTGGTCACATCTCCATCAATCAAGTTCATAGTGTTGGAGTTGGGATGGTTACTTACGATTTGATATGCATCTTACATCCCCTGAATGAGAACCCCATTCCTTGTCTAAGTGTTGGGAAGAGAGTAATCATAGGATTGGTAATCTATGTTGGTGTAGAAGTTTAGGTTTTTCCAACTCATCAACAAGGACTCACTAGAACTAAGTTGGCTTATCCTATAGCCCTATAGGCTAAAATATCCACCAATGTCTTGTCTATAAATATTCTAGGGGTATATGAATACCCACAAAATAAATGGAAGGAGGGAATATGGAGAATTGAAAGAGAAGAGGAATAAAGGGATATGAAAATGATGAATTATTTCATGTCAGGTTCACCAATTTATGTACACATGAATAACACACCCTAAAATGTGTACTTAACTCCTTGAGGTTTGGCTGAAGTAGTTGATGCAATGGATGGGCTATGTGTTAGATTGGTTTTTAGGAAAAATGGGATTCATGATAGGCGGTGATAGGTTCTTGTGATAAAACCAAAATACCTTAGTAGTGTCTTGATGCTCATTGAGAGCATCAAGTTATGCCAAAATACAAATCCAATGTCTTTTAATCTTTGATATCATAATAAGGTGAAGCTTTGGGTTGATACTAGGACTAGGGAAATGAGGGAGATCATGTTAAATGACTCATGGGAAAAGGTCAACTATATTGGGTTGATTATGCTCAATCAATGTCATCCACTAGAGGAAAGTGATATAGGATGATGCTAGAATTGAGGAGGAGGAGGTGTAAGTGGGAAGCGAGGCCTGAATGAAATTATAACTACATCCTCTAATCTATGGAAGGATGATGTAAGTGGATCAATAAATCAGTCTTATTCATTTAATGTTGTCAAAGAGTCTACTGAGAGGTAAGGGATTGGTGTGGAGCAAAATACCTCAAATCTTAGCATAATGTTAATGTTATATTATGTAATAATTATGGGATTGGGTAATCTAACCTTAGGGAAAATATTATTCCAAATAAGACATGTTGTCATAGGAAGGGTCATCTAAATGAAGCTAGGCAGAAGCCATGTGAGCTTGTTCAAGCAATGGCTCATTATGTGTGATTGCCAAAATGTTGAAGCAAGGCTTGGTATACTATTCTTGCATGAATGGTAAAAAATTATATGGGATGTGATTACTTGCACGTATTTTCAAGGAGTTTAAAATATTTGGGGCTTGCATGTTAGCAAGGTATTTTGACATTATTTTTGTTAAGTTTTTATTATTTTTGGCTTTTCTTGGTTTTGTGGAAATAAATGCTTATTTGTTAGAAATAAAACTTTTAAAGTAAATAAATGACAAAACTAAAAGTAAATGAAAGCAAAATTTTCTTTTTAATATTTCTTCAAGGTTTAGAATGCATGCAAGAAGAGAGGAAGAAACATATACTATTGTGCAAGATGCTAATTTTTCCTAGCTTTCTTTGTAGGAAAACTAGATAATGATGTTTTTTTGTTTTTTTTTAGACTAATTATGCAAATTAAGTCTAGACATGCAAGAAATATAAGGAAAAATATAATCTAAAATATAAATAACACAACACCTTATTTTGATTTTATTTGTTCATAAACAATTTATACTAGCTTTTCAACTTCTCTAATTTACTATAAACAAGTTTTATGAATGAATTGCTAAGATATAGACAAGAAATATAGTTCTAATTTTCTATTTTAAAGAGGAGAATGAAAACACTCTTACCTCATTGAAACAAATAAAAATAGAAATATACTATCTTTGTTTATCCACCTATGATTGTCTAAGTTCTTATGATGGCCTAGGTGATTGTTTGAAATGCAATAACCTTGTTTGTATCTTGGAAAGAGAAAGTTATATTGGATTGAAAATGGATTGATAATTTGTTAATATCTTCATAAAATGATTGGTGGAATGTTTTGATAGTTGAAAGGAAGCTAATCTACTAGAAGGTAAACACAATAAAAGCTAAATATCTTTTTTTTGGTAGAAAAGACAATGAAAAGAAACAAATCTCTTTCCCTATCAAATTTACTCTTTTTCGAATATTGAAAATAATTTATTGAAAAAAAAATATATATATATAATATAATAAATAAACAAATGCTATAAATCAATTAGAACTCTAACCTGACCAAGACATAAATCAACTAAAGTACATGTGGTGTGTTGATAAATAAATCCTTAGTATGCTAGCTCCTTATGTTATTTTATAAAATTTGAAAACTCTCTAGCTAGAGAATGAACATGCTCTATAAAAATATGAGGAAAAGAAGAGACACAACCAAAAATGGAGAGCAATTGAACTAAGGCTAACTAATGTACTAGCTTGCAAAGTCTAAATTATTTCCCCAATAACACTTCACTTGTGGCAATGTAGTCAACTCAAAAATAATAAATATTAGATATTAATGAAATTTTAGAATGAATGTGGTTGAAAAATCTTCATAAGAACAAATTCTAATGACAATTTTAGGATGTGAAATTAGACCAAAACTAGTCTTCTTGTAAAAAGAGTTGGGAGCATACATGGGGGAGTTCAAATAAGTCCAACAACGAGTTCAAATTAAAAGGAACTAAAGAGGATAAAAAATAGAAGATGGAGTGAGTTAGGAATTATTAGAGGAGAACACAAGGTGATAAAATTAATAAATGTGACAATAAACATGCAAAATGTATCAAAAGTAGAGTTTCAGGAGCTAATTTTGAAAGATGTTTATAAGGTGATAAAACCACTACTTTATACAGGGGCATTTATGAAACTACCACCTTGAGTGACATAATTTCCACCCTAAAATAAAAAAAATCCCCTATTTTAATATACAACCACCACTTAAGTGTAGAACTACCAACTAAGCTACATAACCAACATGATGGTTATGTAATTGAAGGGGTAGCTTTGTAATAAAGAGAGGTGGTTGTGTCACTTGGAGTGGAGGAACTATCACAAATAGCCAGTTTTCAAAACAAGGTGAAATAATTTATGAATGTCAAAACAAAGGGGACCATAGGTGCCAAGTGAGGAATAGGGAAGCAAAATAAGGGAAATGTCAGGATCCTACTCTCCCCAATAAGAGTATATATGATTACCTTTGTATTAGCAACTAAACACAGAATTTAACCAGAATGATAAAGTAACTAGAAATATGAAACAACACAGGATATGAGAGACAATACACAATCTTATATTAATACTTATACAGAAGGAAATACAATAAAGAAGTCGCCACACTTCTTCTCACACATCTAGAGCTCCCACACTTCTAGGGTTCACCAGTAATTCTCTTCCAACAGTTCACTCTCTCAATCATGGTCACAACAATCAACTCCAATATAGAGTTGTTCACCTCCACCAGTCAGTAACAATGCTGCCAGTACACAAGGTACACAACCATATTCTAAGTAGATCTCCCTTTCCTTCCTGCCACCTGCAAATCAACAGACCTTACTTACCATGTAGATGTCTCTACACCCTGAAGAACCCTTGTCCTTGCCTCACCAAGTCCTTATGATTCTTCAACTAGTACCCCGGTGGATCTCCTAGTAGAACTTGCACAAACTGCAACTCTCCCCGATCATACACACTCAACACCCCTTTGGAACTAGGAGGAGCTACTCTTGCTCTCTCTACAAGCACAATGGCTTTCTAGCACACTTTTACAATACAACCCATGAGTCTATTATATAGATCTCATGCATACAATAATTAGACTTTCTTAATTACAATAATTAGATCTGCAACCCAAGACTATAATTAGCCTTCTAACATGCAAACAATTGGTTCGTTAACAAACTATTTGTCAACTCACAGTTTTGGAACTGCACAGGTGACTAACGTTAGTCCCTGTCTGCCTGGAGATGACTGACGTCAGCTGATCCTGACCGATGTCGGTAGCTTCCTATCCACTCCAGACCAACGTCAATTTTCCTGACCGATGTCGGTGTCTATGACACTTCAGCAACCTCTCCTGTTCACATCCTGGTGAAGCTTTTAGCTCCACAACCTAACAATCTCCCACTTGGAGATAAACAATTGCACATGTACCTGTATCTGTACACTATCTAATTTATTTCCTGGCTTGTATCCCTCTTCAAGCTCAATCTCGAAGACCAACCACCACACAACCTATGGAGCATCTCCTGTCATCCAAGTAATCTGTCGCATCCGCATCTACAAACCCATGTAGAGAAGAACTTGATCCTGCATCTCATGTCGACTTGCTGTTGGTCCCTCTTAGATACCTGAGAATCCACTGAACTACCCTCCAGTGCTTCTTCCCTGAATTGGCTCCAAAATTTTTGACAACTCCCACTGCTTGGGAAAACTCAGGTCTACACTCGACCTCATGTGATTTAAAATAATGTTCTAAGCTCAGCTTGAACTGTCCAGCCATTGGTGTGCTTATTGGTTCTGCATCCTGCATATTGAACCCCACTAACACCTTCTTCACATTAGCTCCCACTAGAGACAAAATCAACCTGTGATCTTCCATGTCTCTTATGCTGAAGAATTTCGCTGCTCCCAAATTCTTCATGACATACCTCTGAACTAACTTTACCTTTAGCTCAGAAACTACCTGCATGTGTAATCCTGCAACAAGAAACCACACCACATACAGTAATAGGATAATGTTGTGACCATTGTCCAACTTGGTAAAGAAAAAAAACACAATGGTTACACTAACACTGACTAAAGCCTTGCTTTGTCATCCACTTGTAAAAACCTGTACCACTGTCCTGCAGCTTCCTCAAGACCATATACCCTGGCCTTCTGTCTCACGTATCCATCCACTCTCTTCTTTAACTTGGGAATCCATCCTGGCTGGCAACTCTACCAAATCTCCCACTTGGTTTTCTTCTGAAGAATTCATGCCATGCTCCCACTATTTCCTGGATTCTACCTGTATTGCCTCTTCACGTCTTCGTGGTTCTTGACCATTAGTAAGCAATAAGTAAGAAGGTGAACAATGAATATGAGGTCCACTTACCCTTTCAATCCTCCATATGGGCATTTGAGACTCCTTGACAGCTTGCTATCCACCCAACATCTGTTCTAGTGACCGATCTCAGCCATCTCCCAATCTGCACCCGACCGACATCAGTTCCCTGCGACTGACCCTGATTGTCGACATCAGTTTCTTTTGACCGACGTCGGTCTTCACCTGCCCAACACCAACAACTCTGTTGGTCTACACATGACTGATGTCGGTACCTATCTGTTCAACATCGGTTCCCTCTGACCGACATCGGTAACTGTGTTTTCCTGTGAGTGATGACTTTTTACCTACGAGCTCCTTTTGGGTCAAAACCCTGTTCAAATTAACACAGCCTTGCTCAGAATAATTCAGTCCCCTCAGCTGATCTCTGTCTGTCATCTCCTCCATGAACACTAAGGCTTTCCAGTTCTTAAGTTTATCAAAAACATCTATCTTCCACTTAAGAACATGCATTCCCCTCTTACACATGTGACCAAGCCTACAAAGCCACATCTCTGCAACAAAAGGTGAATCAATAATATAAGTAGATAGATAAAGGATACCTACTTTCTTACCACTGTCAAATTCAAGTGCATCTGCTATGAGAGTTAATATGCATCTCTCATCACCCAACTTTCCTGAAGAAATTAGACTCATCTCCAAGACTGGAACCTGCATGACCTTCTTCAACACCCATGTGTTACCCGTCTACAATTTCAGCTTCACTTCCCCTTTGCCAACCATTTGACAAGGCTCACCAGCTCCTAAATAAATCTCTCCAAAGTCTCCAAAGACATACCCATGAAAAGATGCTCTATTTTAGGCTGCATGGAAAGAGGCAAAAGAATCTATAAACCAAGATTCTACTTTATCCAGAGCAACTTGTGTAACAACACCTGCAACATCTACTTCTACACGCTGATCTGATACCAACCAACAATCTTTATTTACCTGTTCTTTCTTTCCATCAATCAGACCATTCGTGTTATTCAATTTCTCTATTTGTAGCTTACTTTCTTCTGCCATTGCTATACTCCCACTCAATCAAAAACCCCTGTGAGTACCCTATAATCAACAAACACTAACCAGATCTGAACCACCTTTTAGTCAACCCAACCAAAAGCTCTGATACCAACTGTCAGGTTGGTACACATTCTTGAACCTACAACCTGGCGCTGATACCAACTGTTAGTGGTATCAAGCTATGAGCCAACAACCTCGCTTTGATACCAACTGTTAGGATCCTACTCTCCCCAATAAGAGTATATATGATTACCTTTGTATTAGCAACTAAACATGAAATTTAACTAGAATGATAAAGTAACTAGAAATATGAAACAACACAGGATATGAGAGACAATACACAATCTTGTATTAATACTTATACAGAAGGAAATACAATAAAGAAGTTGCCACACTCCTTCTCGCACATCTAGAGCTCCCACACTTCTAGGGTTCACCAGTAATTCTCTTCCAACAGTTCACTCTCTCAATCATGGTCACAACAATCAACTCCAATACAGAGTTGTTGTTCACCTCCACCAGTCAGTAACAACGCTGCCAGTACACCAAGTACACAACCGTACTCTAAGTAGATCTCCCTTTCCTTGCTGCCACCTGCAAATCAACAGACCTTACTTACCATGTAGATGTCTCTACACCCTGAAGAACCCTTGTTCTTGCCTCACCAAGTCCTTATGATTCTTCAACTAGTACCCCGGTGGATCTCCTAGTAGAACTTGCACAAACTGCAACTCTCCCCGATCATACACACTCAACACCCCTTTGGAACTAGGAGGAGCTACTCTTGCTCTCTCTACAAGCACAATGGCTTTCTAGCACACTTTTACAATACAACCCATGAGTCTATCATATAGATCTCATGCATACAATAATTAGACTTTCTTAATTACAATAATTAGATCTGCAACCCAAGACTATAATTAGCCTTCTAACATGCAAACAACTGGTTCGTTAACAAACTATTCGTGAACTCACAGTTTTGGAACCGCACAGGCGACTAACGTTAGTCCCTGTCTGCCTGGAGATGACTGACGTCAGCTGATCCTGACCGATGTCGGTAGCTTCCTATCCACTCCAGACCGACGTCAATTTTCCTGACCGATGTCGGTGTCTATGACACTTCAGCAACCTCTCCTGTTCGCATCCTGGTGAAGCTTTTAGCTCCACAACCTAACAATCTCCCACTTGGAGATAAACAATTGCACATGTACCTGTATATGTACACTGTCTAATTTATTTCCTGGCTTGTATCCCTCTTCAAGCTCAATCTCGAAGACCAACCACCACACAACCTGTGGAGCACCTCTTGTCATCCAAGTAATCTGCCGCATCCGCATCTACAAACCCATGTAGAGAAGAACTTGATCCTGCATCTCATGTTGACCTACTGCTGGTCCCTCTCAGATACCTGAGAATCCATTGAACTGCCCTCCAGTGCTTCTTCCCTGAATTGGCTCCAAACTTTTTGACAACTCCCATTGCTTGGGAAAACTCAGGTCTACACTCGACCTCATGTGATTTAAAATAATGTTCTAAGCTCAGCTTGAACTGTCCAGCCATTGGTGTGCTTACTGGTTCTGCATCCTGCATATTGAACCCCGCTAACACCTTCTTCACATCAGCTCCCACTAGAGACAAAATCAACCTGTGATCTTCCATGTCTCTTATGCTGAAGAATTTCGCTGCTCCCAAATTCTTCATGGCATACCTTTGAACTAACTTTACCTTTAGCTCAAAAACTACCTGCATGTGTAATCTTGCAACAAGCAACCACACCACATACAGTAATAGGATAATGTTGTGACCATTATCCAACTTGGTAAAGAAAAAAAACACAATGGTTACACTGACACTGACTAAAGCCTTGCTTTGTCATCCACCTATCAAAACCTGTACCACTGTCCTGCAGCTTCCTCAAGACCATATACCCTGGCCTTCTGTCTCACATATCCATCCACTCTCTTCTTTAACTTGGGAATCCATCCTGGCTGGCAAATCTACCAAATCTCTCGCTTGGTTTTCTTCTAAAGAATTCATGCCATGCTCCCACTGTTTCCTGGATTCTACCTGTATTGCCTCTTCACGTCTTTGTGGTTCTTGACCATTAGTAAGCAATAAGTAAGAAGGTGAACAATGAATATGAGGTCCACTTACCCTTTCAATCCTCCATATGGGCGTTTGAGACTACTTGACAGCTTGCTATCCACCCAACATCCGTTCCAGTGACCGATCTCAGCGATCTCCCAATCTGCACCCGACCGACGTCAATTCCCTGCGACTGACCCTGATTGCCGACATCGGTTTCTTCTGACCGACGTCGGTCTTCACCTGCCCGACACCAACAACTCTGTTGGTCTACACATGACCGATGTTGGTACCTATCTATTCAACATCGGTTCCCTCTAACCGACATCGGTAACTGTGTTTTCCTGTGAGTGATGACTTTTTACCTGCGAGCTCCTTTTGGGTCAAAACCCTGTTCAAATTAACACAGCCTTGCTCAGAATAATTCAGTCCCCTCAGCTGATCTCTATCTGTCATCTCCTCCATGAACACTAAGGCTTTCCAGTACTTAAGTTTATCAAAAACATCTGTATTCCACTTAAGAACATGCATTCCCCTCTTACACATGTGACCAAGCCTACAAAGCCACATCTCTGCAACAAAAAGTGAATCAATAATATAAGTAGATAGATAAAGGATACCTACTTTCTTACCACTGTCAAATTCAAGTGCATCCGCTATGAGAGTTACTGTGCATCTCTCATCACCCAACTTTCCTGAAGAAATTAGACTCATCTCCAAGACTGGAACCTGCATGACCTTCTTCAACACCCATGTGTTACCCGTCTGCAATTTCAGCTTCACTTCCCCTTTGCCAACCATTTGACAAGGCTCACCAGCTCCTAAATAAATCTCTCCAAAGTCTCTAAAGACATACCCATGAAAAGATGCTCTATTTTAGGCTGCATGGAAAGAGGCAAAAGAATCTATAAACCAAGATTCTACTTTATCCAGAGCAACCTGTGTAACAACACCTGCAACATCTACTTCTACACACTGGTCTGATACCAACCAACAATCTTTATTTACCTGTTCTTTCTTTCCATCAATCAGACCATTCGTGTTATTCAATTTCTCTATTTGTAGCTTACTTTCTTCTTCCATTGCTATACTCCCACTCAATCAAAAACCCCTGTGAGTACCCTATAATCAACAAACACTATCCAGATCTGAACCACCTGTTAGTCAACCCAACCAAAAGCTCTGATACCAACTGTCAGGTTGGTATCACGTTCTTGAAGCTACAACTTGGCTCTGATACCAACTGTTAGTGGTATCAAGCTATGAGCCAACAACCTCGCTTTGATACCAACTGTTAGGATCCTACTCTCCCCAATAAGAGTATATATGATTACCTTTGTATTAGCAACTAAACATGAAATTTAACTAGAATGATAAAGTAACTAGAAATATGAAACAACACAAGATATGAGAGACAATACACAATCTTGTATTAATACTTATACAGAAAGAAATACAATAAAGAAGTTGCCACACTCCTTCTCACACATCTAGAGCTCCCACACTTCTAGGGTTCACCAGTAATTCTCTTCCAACAGTTCACTCTCTCAATCACGGTCACAACAATCAACTCCAATACAGAGTTGTTGTTCACCTCCACCAGTTAGTAACAACGCTGCCAGTACACCAAGTACACAACCGTACTCTAAGTATATCTCCCTTTCCTTGCTGCCACCTGCAAATCAACAGACCTAACTTACCATGTAGATGTCTCTACACCCTGAAGAACCATTGTTCTTGCCTCACCAAGTCCTTATGATTCTTCAACTAGTACCCCGGTGGATCTCCTAGTAGAACTTGCACAAACTGCAACTCTCCCCGATCATACACACTCAACACCCCTTTGGAACTAAGAGGAGCTACTCTGGCTCTCTCTACAAGCACAATGGCTTTCTAGCACACTTTTACAATACAACCCATGAGTCTATTATATAGATCTCATGCATACAATAATTAGACTTTCTTAATTACAATAATTAGATCTGCAACCCAAGACTATAATTAGCCTTCTAACATGCAAACAACTGGTTCGTTAACAAACTATTCGTGAACTCACAGTTTTGGAACCGCACAGGCGACTAATGTTAGTCCCTGTCTGCCTGGAGATGACTGACGTCAACTGATCCTGACCGATGTCGATAGCTTCCTATCCACTCCAGACCGACGTCAATTTTCCTGACCGATGTCGGTGTCTATGACACTTCAGCAACCTCTCCTGTTCGCATCCTGGTGAAGCTTTTAGCTCCACAACCTAACAATCTCCAACTTGGTGATAAACAATTACACATGTACCTGTATCTGTACATTGTCTAATTTATTTCCTGGCTTGTATCCCTCTTCAAGCTCAATCTCGAAGACCAACCACCACACAACCTGTGGAGCACCTCTTGTCATCCAAGTAATCTGCCGCATCCGCATCTACAAACCCATGTAGAGAAGAACTTGATCCTGCATCTCATGTTGACCTGCTGCTGGTCCCTCTCAGATACCTGAGAATCCATTGAACTGCCCTCCAGTGCTTCTTCCCTGAATTGGCTCCAAACTTTTTGACAACTCCCACTGCTTGGGAAAACTGAGGTCTACACTCGACCTCATGTGATTTAAAATAATGTTCTAAGCTCAGCTTGAACTGTCCAGCCATTGGTGTGCTTACTGGTTCTGCATCCTGCATATTGAACCCCGCTAACACCTTTTTCACATCAGCTCCCACTAGAGACAAAATCAACCTGTGATCTTCCATGTCTCTTATGCTGAAGAATTTTGCTGCTCCCAAATTCTTCATGGCATACCTCTGAACTAACTTTACCTTTAGATCAGAAACTACCTGCATGTGTAATCCTGCAACAAGCAACCACACCACATACAGTAATAAGATAATGTTTTGACCATTATCCAACTTGGTAAAGAAAAAAAAACACAATGGTTACACTGACATTGACTAAAGCCTTGCTTTGTCATCCACCTGTCAAAACCTGTACCACTGTCCTGCAGCTTCCTCAAGACCATATACCCTGGCCTTCTATCTCACATATCCATCCACTCTCTTCTTTAACTTGGGAATCCATCCTGGCTGGCAACTCTACCAAATCTCTCGCTTGGTTTTCTTCTAAAGAATTCATGCCATGCTCCCATTGTTTCCTGGATTCTACCTATATTGCCTCTTCACGTCTTCATGGTTCTTGACCATTAGTAAGCAATAAGTAAGAAGGTGAACAATGAATATGAGGTCCACTTACCCTTTCAATCCTCCATATGGGCGTTTGAGACTCCTTGACAGCTTGCTATCCACCCAACATCCATTCCAGTGATCGATCTCAGCCATCTCCCAATCTGCACCCGACCGACGTCAGTTCCCTGCGACTGACCCTGATTGCCGACATCAGTTTCTTCTGATCGACGTCGGTCTTCACCTGCCCGACACCAACAACTCTGTTGGTCTACACATGACCGATGTCGATACCTATCTATTCAACATCGGTTCCCTCTGACCGACATCGATAACTGTGTTTTCCTGTGAGTGATGACTTTTTACCTGCGAGCTCCTTTTGGGTCAAAACCCTGTTCAAATTAACACAGCCTTGCTCAGAATAATTCAGTCCCCTCAGCTGATCTCTGTCTGTCATCTCCTCCATGAACACTAAGGCTTTCCAGTTCTTAAGTTTATCAAAAACATCTGTCTTCCACTTAAGAACATGCATTCCCCTCTTACACATGTGACCAAGCCTACAAAGCCACATCTCTGCAACAAAAGGTGAATCAATAATATAAGTAGATAGATAAAGGATACCTACTTTCTTACCACTATCAAATTCAAGTGCATCCACTATGAGAGTTACTGTGCATCTCTCATCATCCAACTTTCCTGAAGAAATTAGACTCATCTCCAAGACTGGAACCTGCATGACCTTCTTCAACACCCATGTGTTACCCGTCTGCAATTTCAGCTTCACTTCCCCTTTGCCAACCATTTGACAAGGCTCACCAGCTCCTAAATAAATCTCTCCAAAGTCTCCAAAGACATACCCATGAAAAGATGCTCTATTTTAGGCTGCATGGAAAGAGGCAAAAGAATCTATAAACCAAGATTCTACTTTATCCAGAGCAACCTTTGTAACAACACCTGCAACATCTACTTCTACACGCTGATCTGATACCAACCAACAATCTTTATTTACCTGTTCTTTCTTTCCATCAATCAGACCATTCGTGCTATTCAATTTCTCTATTTGTAGCTTACTTTCTTCTGCCATTGCTATACTCCCACTCAATCAAAAACCCCTGTGAGTACCCTATAATCAACAAACACTAACCAGATCTGAACCACCTGTTAGTCAACCCAACCAAAAGCTCTGATACCAACTGTCAGGTTGGTATCACGTTCTTGAACCTACAACCTGGCTCTGATACCTACTGTTAGTGGTATCAAGCTATGAGCCAACAACCTCGCTTTGATACCAACTGTTAGGATCCTACTCTCCCCAATAAGAGTGTATATGATTACCTTTGTATTAGCAACTAAACATGAAATTTAACTAGAATGATAAAGTAAATAGAAATATGAAACAACACAGGATATGAGAGACAATACACAATCTTGTATTAATACTTATACAGAAGGAAATACAATAAAGAAGTTGCCACACTCCTCACACATCTAGAGCTCCCACACTTCTAGGGTTCACCAGTAATTCTCTTCCAATAGTTCACTCTCTCAATCACGGTCACAACAATCAACTCCAATACAGAGTTGTTGTTCACCTCCACCAATCAGTAACAATGCTGCCTGTACACCAAGTACACAACCGTACTCTAAGTAGATCTCCCTTTCCTTGCTGCCACCTGCAAATCAACAGACCTTACTTACCATGTAGATGTCTCTACACCCTGAAGAACCCTTGTTCTTGCCTCACCAAGTCCTTATGATTCTTCAACTAGTACCCCGGTGGATCTCCTAGTAGAACTTGCACAAACTGCAACTCTCCCTGATCATACACACTCAGCACCCCTTTAGAACTAGGAGGAGCTACTCTTGCTCTCTCTACAAGCACAATGGCTTTCTAGCACACTTTTACAATACAGCCCATGAGTCTATTATATAGATCTCATGCATAAAATAATTAGACTTTCTTAATTACAATAATTAGATCCACAACCCAAGACTATAATTAGCCTTCTAACATGCAAACAACTAGTTCGTTAACAAACTGTTCTGGAACTCACAGTTCTGGAACTGCACAGGCGACCGACGTCGGTCCCTGTCTGCCTAGAGATGACCAACATCGGCCGATCCTAATCGATGTCGACAGCTTCCTGTCCACTCCTGACCAACATCAGTTTGCCTGACCGATGCCGATGTCTGTGACACTTCAGCAACCCTTCCTATTCGCATCCTGGTGAAGCTTTTAGCTCCACAACCTAACAGGAAAAGAGATAGAGAGTTATCTGTGTAACACAAAATAATAGATCACTACATCATCATTAGATCTATATCAATAATGTCACACCATATAATTTTTGGGTGCCTATAGAGCCACATAACTCTTGTCTTAGATATGAGACTTTGGGATGATTCCATGTGGCATCATCATAGGACCCAAGAGCTAAAATGAGATCCATGTGGCTTTAGGCCCCTAAGTCCATAGGATGATAACATGTGGTATCATCTTGAGGACTTGTATTCTTAGAACTATGCGGTTGTGTCTCAACTATCAGGATGCCAAAGATAAATGGCATCAAGTCAAAGATTTTAAAGGCTTATAGATCCCAAAGAGATGATATTACTAGAGCAATGTGGTTGTCATCTCGATGAAGACAATAGCCACATGGCTCTAGGATGTCGATGCCCATGCCAAGGACATGGAATTGAGATGATAACCACATGTCTCTAGGATGTTATGGCCTCAGTATGATGCCATGTGGCATCATCTTAGGGACTTAGGGGCCTGAGAGCTAAGACAACAACAACGTGGCTCTAGGATGTTAGGGCCTCGAGAGGAAGCCACTTGGCATCATCCTGGTGACCTAGGTGGCCAAGAGTCGAGATGATATCCACATGGCTCTAAGACGTCAGGGACTCAGGATGAGGCCATATTTTTATAAATTAAGGATGAAGTTTCCAATAGTTTTTATCATATGAACCCACCAATGTTTCAATGGATACAAAAATTCTTGTCTATCAATGCTCCTAGAAATTATTTTTCCCTATTTCTATTTTGTCTTGATCTCTTTTTACTTGAAGAGAAGTTATTGAAACATTTCTTATCATTGAAGTAATTGGTTTATTTAGTGATGCAGCCTTTACTCAAACATATGGCCATGCAATGATTAGTCACTATATATAAATAACATATGTAGATATTCTAAAAATGACATGTTACATGGCTTCTTATTTTACAATGAAAATATAAAAATAATCATTTCCTTGTACACCTTCATGGACTACCCTTATGATTTCTTTCACAAGGTAGATGGTATGCTAATTCTATACCTTATTTTTCATTACGTCAAAGGTGCCCTTATTTTTGAAATGCTTCATATTGTTATTTGTCCATATGAAGTAGTGATATGCTACCTCATCCATTAGAGTGTTCTCTCTATTTAGAGATGACTACACTCTTATTCAAATGTTTTCATAGTGCCTTTATCTCCATTGGAATTATCCCTCTCTTTGAAGTTATCTTACATTTTTTGACTCAACTGTGTCAAGACGCCAGGGTACATGGAGTAGAGTGGCACGATCTTAGAAGCCTAGAATCTTGAAGGTAGGCAGCTGAGGTAGAACCTCTAGGTCACCAAAATAGTGCCACATGGGACAATACTAGAAGCACAAAAGTGCAATGGTGTGAAGGTAGTGGAAACTCTAGATATCTAGGATAATGCCAAGTAGCACAATTCGAGGAGCCATGGGAGAGGACAGGTGGCCATAGATGCATAAAGCCTAGGGAGAGTGATAATATAAATATGTTGTATTTGGTTTCTCACCAACTAAAAGAGCCATAAGTGATATAATTTAAAGCTATTAAAATGGTCAATTAATCTGGAAAGGCCTCGAATCCATATTAAGGTAGTGTATTCATCAAATCTGCCTCTAAATTGAATGTTCTTATGAGCACAAGGCATGTTGTTTTGGTAACCTCAAGATAATTCAAATAACATATAACCCACATAATTGAATTTTAATGAAGTAAGGATGGAATATATCATGCACTATCCCCAGTGCCTTAATATAATTTAGATAATTATGGGTCATCATGAATTTATTTTAAGATTAATCAGCATGGCAATAATAGTTATGCCACTGAGATCAGGTGAAAATCAATAGACAATGGGAATAATGACTCTCAAGTTGGGTGCCCACGACACTACCACATGGCAGTATTCTAGGCACCCAATGGTCTTTGCAAAGCATAGTCACTTATGGGCACCCCAATGTCTTGAATTCATATTATATCTAACATGTCAAATGATATGTGGGGTTTTTTTTGGTTATTTTTCTATTTTCATGTTTTTTTATGTAATATGCCTTGTATTAAACCAAATATATGTGTTTTAAGTGCATATGTATTATGACATAGTTTTCTACACAAGACGTACAACAAGTGACTGATGTGCACTTGGGAGGGAGAGACTATGTAACTAAAATCCATGTGGTCTCAAGTGGTTGAGATCTTGCTAGGTGGTGTAATCTTGTTGACTTGGGACCCTGGGTGACATCATAAATAGTTGAGAAGGACATGTGGCCCTGGGTGGAGATTGAGGATGAAGAAAGGAACACCTAAAATATTATAGATAGAAACCATGTACAGAAGATAACTAGATAACATAATGCAAAGGTGGACCCACTCCATATAAATCAAGGTCATCACAAAAGACAGTCTTAAATTTTATGACCATCTAGCCCATCAAAATAGTCACGAGTATGGCAATAAAAATGATCAGTCAAAATGTATTTCAAACACTGATCAGTCAAAAAGGACACATGGATCGAGTTGGTGGCTTTTGGATTTGAATATTCCCCTAATGGGTTGGAAATGTGTCTTTTTTATTATGTCAAGCTATTAATCTGTTATGATTTTTTGATCATGCATAAGTGCCTTGAGCACATTAATTACCTATATAAGTAGGATATGTTTCCATTATAAATGGGGGGAGTGGGGAATTTTCAAATTGAAGCACTATAGGGATTGCACTAGTAGTGCACCTAATTTTCCTCTTCATTTCTATGTTGATTATTTTCCCATCAAATCGACTCTTTGGGTACTGAGATTGTGTTTGGATTGGGCCAAGATCGCACTTACCTTCCCTTCTCTATTGTTATCACCCTTAATTTTTTACTTAAAATATTTAATTGTAACAAATCTTTTTGGAATTATAAATACATATCTTATTATGTTTTGTGTATTTAATGACTTTATTCTTTGATAGAGTTTATCCATAAAAGATTGTCTCTGTCATGTATGTGTAATAGTTATCATAGCTAGTTTGTTGTGATTTATCATGTTTTACTTTAAACTTGTTATATTCATTTGTGTGTAATAGATGAAAATTGAAGGATAAGTTTTCTTTAAAATAGATCCAACAGATTATTGACTCTCAATATTTCCTTCAAATCTCACCTATCGAGTTGTTGGAGTTTGTGCAACAACTACATCAGGCCTGTAATATTTTTTATTAATGCGATCTCTTATCATTTTATGCTTGTACACATATAATATATTTATAACTAAAAGAATGAGGTCTTATCTTTGATTTAAAAGTATATTAATATGTATTATAGTCTAGCTATTTTTTGGTTAAATAATATAGTCTTATCCATTGTTTTAACTTTATTACAATCTATATCTTTTTTTCAGTCTCCAATTTTTTTCATCATGTTTAGAGAGTCATGAGAGTAATATGCTATCATGGTGCTTGTTATGATTTAATTGTATCCAAATTTATATTTACTGCTACCTAGTTTTATAAGGAATTAGTGTACATGTTTACAAAATACTTGACATATATTTGTCTGTTATTGAAAAAAGCTAATATCGTTATTTATAGCAAAATACAAAATCTGTATTTGATTTCAAAATGGTACATATGGGTAGAATATTTCATAATTTTTAAATAATTTAGAGACCTTATTGATTCCTTATCTAGAGTTATGTAATATTTTAAAAAAATTTATATAAGACACTTTATATTCCATTTGCAAAGTTGTTCTCTTATTTAGAACTTGCATACATGGTTAAATGTTTAATATTTTTCCAAGCATAATGGTCTTTTGGAATCTAACATTTGTTATGATGCACCAGGTTATGATTCAAAACCATGTTTCAAAAAATATAGAGGTCTTCTCGCAATTACAGGGAAAAAACAATGGCATGAAGATATTAGTTCAATGCCTTATAGCTCCATGTTAATCACACATGATATTCTATTATTGCATAAAATTCCATGAACAATCAATGGCATATCTCACTAAGTACAATTATTGTCAAGAAAAAAAAGAGTTCAATGCAAATTGTATATGATCTACTAGTATGGCAGAAGACTTATATTATACACATTAGAGTTGAACTAGTTTTTGACATTATTTATATAATTAATGATAAGCATAAGTTATTTCAACTCTCCTTTTAACATTTATGTAATATTTGACATGTATAATGGTAAAAATATCAATGGTAAGGCTCCTTCCCTATGAATTTGGACTCAAGCCTTATATAAATTGAAGCTTCCTCATCTTTGGAATACCACATTAAATGCAACCCAAGGGAGATTATAGGGAAATAATATCAAAAAAAATTACACCAAAAATTATTTGATCAATCCATCAAACAATCCTTGCATATCTTAAATTTGTATTTACAAATTAAAAAAATTACCTTTGCTTAACTCCAAAAAATAACAAATTTTTAATCTAATGCTAACAAACATATAACATTAAAAAAAAATAATAATGGAAATACCAAATATAAAATTTAGCACATTAAAACATTAGCCTAAACTGTATCATTTACAAAAGAGTTAACTAAACTTCTCACAAGTATCAATGCTATTGGCACCAAAAAATGATGGTAGCTATCAACACATAACGCTTATCATTTTCCAAAGCAATTAACGTTGTATAGTTTATGACTACTATGGATCCCATATTTATAAATGGATTCACCCATTATCACCAGAAATATTGCTGCAGAATTATGTTCTAAGATAAATAAAAAATACATATTATAGGTAAAGAACATCATAAAATAGATATATACCATTAAATAGGGAGACAGAAATACAAAAAAAAATCTAGTGGTTATGGATAATAATTTGTCTTTCTAATGATATTGCCAACAACTTTGTCTTTGGAGGATTAATCAAGGCATAACATACATGATCTGAAATGCCTTGTACCTAAATAAAACAAGATTTTTATTTCTATATTAAATGAAATAGGATATAAATTTTAATTCAAATGTTATAATTGTTTGAATAAAAGTAAGAAAAGAATATTTTAATGCAATGTTACCATTTTTGTTATTGTTGGACATAACTAGTTTAACTACCGATAAATGATCATGTTGTTTCTTATCTAATATATTTTTGATGATATAGATTTTTTTGTGTTGCATTCATACTATCTAATAAAATTTAAAAAAGACTGTAAAACATATAATGGTAAAATATATAAACAATGCTTATATTGTATGCATAAATAATCAGAATACCTTCTAACTATGCACATTATTTTTTTTGGGGGTCTAGGTACTATTATTTATAACCAGATAGATAGCATCATGATCAATCGAATAAGTTTCTATTGTTATAATTTGGATATGTTCTATTCTAATTTTTGACTATACATGATCTATGATTTTGTTTATGTATTGGTTATGTTTTACTAGCAAGAAATACGTGCCTGACATTGGCATATGTTTTTTGAGTAGCATAGATGGTATTTTGGAGGTTTTCATTTCAATATTAAAGTCTCCAAATATGTAAATATATATTGATGAATTTTCATTTGATAGTATTTGTTATAGAACATTTATGATATCTACAATAAAATCAAATGGAGATGCTTAAATATTGATAATTGTTAATTCATGAATATGTAGCAAAATGTTTTATGCCAATGCTTCCACTCCATTTGAAACGTATAGATTTGGATTTGAAGTGGAAACATATTATTTTACACATTTCATAACACCATGAACATTATACACTAAATTACAACTCATAAATGTTGGAATATGAATATTGGTGTTGGTACTTGATGTGTACGTTTCTTGTAAGAATAGTATGTCGTAATTCATCAAGTTATGGTCATTGATAATGTCTTACAAATTCAATGAAATAATACAGATCTTCAATGAACATATTACTATAGTCGATTCATAAATATATGATCTCGATCTATATTGCAGTTCCCACTTTGAATTTGACTCTAATTTAGACATCTCCATTGAATTTTTTGCTTGAATTTGAAGTTATTTTAGGAGAAGGCTTAGCAAGTATAATGATTCCATGGTATTTATATGAGAAAGTGTTGTATATACTAATCCATGTATATTAAATCCAAGCATCTTGAATGCAACATCTTCCATACTTAACCCTTGGGACCTATGTATTATGTGTGTACAAACTAGCTATATTGTAAATTGGCTTTGTATTGTTAATGTTTTTTATAAGAAGGTTTTGTGGTGGGTCTTGAAATACAAAAAATAGGGGTCTAGTTTGATTAAATATGGATTTTATACAAATGAATATGTTTTTCTCTTTGAGAATGTCCAACATTGTTTTCATTAAATTTTACTCAGATATTGTATTTGTTATCTTCTTTGGTGTATAATTTAAAGATAGCATCTGAACCATTAACAAGGATATCTTGTACATCATAATTTCCAACAAAGAGTTTAACTAACATGTTAGTATTTAAAATAATTGTTTTTAGTAGACATATCTATTCATCATATTCTTGTCCTTCTCTATATGCATCATCTTTCTTTTCAATTTCATAAATAATAATTTCTTTAATCAAAAAAAGGATTAAGATTTTGTCATTGTGTGCATCAACATCACCATTCAAGTAAAATATATAGGGGAACAAAGGATCATTGAGTGTTGGATGCAAACTTTTATGATTAATATACACTATATAATTTTTTATATGTTAACATGTACGTATTTTGTTCAATATCCCCACAAAGATTTCATATTTTTGGTGCATAGTTCGATGTAGCTCATAAAATTTTACATTATCTTGCTAAAAACACATGAGACTATTTTGTCATTGATTTTTGGATATTCAAATATGACATAATCATGTACAGGTTGAGCCTGGTAAAATTATCCACAAAATATCATGTCAATATTACCAATGTACATAGTTGGAACCTACATAATGTCACTAAACATTTATCAATATGGAATAACATTCTTGCTCTAACAAGAGATATTTCATCAACTAACATTATATGCAATTGATAATAACATTTGGACAATGTATCAAGCCATTCATTTCCTAATAGAATTAGTTATGACTTGTTAAAAGGTAATAATAATATGGAATTCAACATTATTCCTCATGTATCATATGTAGCTTTACATGTATATGCAAGAATAAAGCCTTTTAGCTTAGATGTGTCACTATAAATAGATTGTGCATAAATGTGAACAAGGGTTTCAAATATTATTAAATTTTGTTATAAAAGTCTTTCTAGTTCTTGTATCACATGTTAAGAATAAATATAATGATTTGTTCCTATCTACATGTTTTCTCAAAGTAATGTCTTTAACAATCACATCTTGTTTATCATTTAGCATCCATATTTATTTATATTATTCAACATTGTTAATAATAAATGGGCAGTATCCAATTTCAAATAGTTTTCAATTTTATTTTTATTGTTATTGCATAACATTATTTTTTCTCAAAAAAAATCTTGTATCAGTTATGTTTTCAATGTGGTAAATGGCATCCTATATCGGGGATGCCACAGATTTGTTGATTCATGGAAGTGCACCAAAATTGAAGTCAAGCATGATTTGCATAAAGGTCAAATCTAGGAAAACACATATAACTGTAAATTATGAATAAACTAAAACTAATTTGTACATAACAAAGTTAATGGCTCCAACTCAATACAATAATATTAGATAACATGTATGAAGTACAAGTACAAATAGGAGTGGATTTGACTCCTCCATGAAAGGTGGTCAAGGATGCCTCAAAATAGAGTGTAACTCCCTAGTCTAAGAATAGCCAGTCAACAAAGTAACCCCCATAATGAATGAGGCATAAGATAATCACTATGACATATGATAGTTCAATATAAACTCTTATGAATGCACATCTAAGCAAAACCATCCACAAATGTAGGAAATCCAAATGACATGGAATATCTGAGTAGAAAAAATACAATAAAATATGAGGAAAATAAATCCTACACTAACACCCCCCATAAGCACAACTTAGGTGGGTGATGATACAAAAATGGGTCCCAATAACTAGGTCTGATCAGGTACCCATATACAATGCAATCCCTCTTACATAGAGAAGAGAAAACCCAATGGGAAAAACTCTCTCCAAAAAGAAAGAAATGAAGAAGTGAAGAGGCTAGAAGGCCCCCCTTGAAGATGATGACACTGATGAAGTGGATCGTACCCAAAGAAGAGCTCATAAATAAATGAACTTACTCTTAGTGAAGAGTTTGGTGAAAATATCAACAACTTACTCTGAAGACTAGAAAAATACTAAGTTGATGACATACTCATGAATCAGCTTCCAAATGAAGTGCATGTGAATCTCGATGTGTTTGGTCATGTGATGAAAGACTGGATTCCTGTTGCTTTGAATGGTGATCAATTTATCAAAAAATATGATTGTAGACTACCTAATCTAGATACCAAGCTCAACAAGAATCCCTTGAAGCCAAATAGCCTTAGTAGCTATGTTAATAATTCCTTTATACTCTACCTCTATGGAAGATAGAGCAATAACATTTTGATTCATGCTCAACTAACTGATGAGGCCTAAACCTAATGAGAAATTATAACCTAAAGTGGACTTATGACACTCAGTGTCACTAACCCAATCTGTGTCTATGTAGCCAACCAAGTCAAAATCTAAACCAACCTTGTAGTGTATCCCATACCTATGTGACCCTGAATGTAGTGCAAGATCTTCTTAGTTACTCAAGATAGCAATAGTTACGATGGCCAAACCACTCATGTCATAGCCTACTAACTCCATATGAATGGGTAAGTAATGTGGTAGGAGAAACATATGGAGCAAAATGGGAATGGTGATTAACCCTCCCCAATGCAATTATAATGTCACTATGTAGCTCTCTGATCTCAATAGAATCCAGTGTGAACTCAACTCTCATGCCCTACCCTATGTGGGTAATTTGATATAGTAAAAGGAGATTAGATGATAATGAATGTATACTTAGAACATTTGTGAATGTTCCACCTTTAACTTCAATATACCCTCTCCCTGCACTTGCTATTGGAGTGTCATCACCCAAAGTGATAGAGGACATGCTACATGGCTCTAATTTAAGAAATAGCCTCTAATGAACCCATATAGTGTGAAGCACCATAATATATAACCCAAGATGAAGTAGATGTGAAAACCACTATAACTAAAGCTTTTCCCTTAGGTTTCTCTTTCCCTTTTTCCTTTGCCTTAGAGGATTCTTTGATCGATGAAGATTGTTTGACAGACTCAAGGACCCCTATATTATTCTTCTCAAAGAGATGTGTAAGGTGGTCTATTTATTTCTTCATGAACTTATGCTCATCGTGCCCATTCCTCTTGTAATAGGATCACTTAGCCTTCTCTCTTAGGTTTCCCTTCAAAATAGGAGGTTTTAGTGGTTTTATGTTCTTTCTTCTTCTCTGGATCCTTAATCTTTTGTTTCTTATCCTTGCTTCTAGAGGCTTTCTATTTTCCAGTCTCGATAATGAGGGATAAAGGTTTGGAAGACTTGAGGGTTCCCTTATATATCAACTTATCATGTTCCTTAGTCAAATATGCAATGAAGTCATCTAAGAATGGCATTTTATAGTTGTCTCCTATGGCTTTCTTGGTAGGATAAAAAGCAGAGACAAATACAGAGTAATTAGGTCCTAGTTTTGCAAGCACAAAAAAAACTAACTGCTCACCTTTATTCTCAGTTTCACACTCTTTTAACTAAAATCTAAGTGACTTAATATTGTGAAGAAGTCCTCCAATGTGTCAAAGTTGCTAGGGATCAAACTAATTAGCTCAATCTCAAGCTCATGACCCCTCATGGGTCTTTAGGAGATTTGGCTAACTCTATGTGAAACAGGAGTTCTAATGACACTAAAAGATAACATCCCAAAGGATTTATCATATTTATTAAACCATTTTATCTTTTATACCTTAGCTTTGGGCTCATTTTATACCCCCATAGTTATGTGAAACAACCCTTTAATCCTAAGAACCATGGTAATCTTACTTTTCCATTCCTAGTAGTTGAAGGGTGTGAGTGCATTAATAATGTTAAGAGCTATTACAGAATTAATATTAATGTGTTGTTGTTGTAAAAATAAAATGTGCAAAAAGAATAGAATTGTAGAGTAGAATCACAAACCACAATACACCCCCTGAAACTAGGTCAGGTAGTCCCCCCCCTCTAAATTTGGCATTTTATAATTTAGTTCATTTTACAATGTAAATGGGCTAGCTACGTGTGAAATTAAAAAAATTCACACTTTCTCAAAAGATAATGCTTAATTTTGAGCTACCATTTACAAGATATTAACAAAATAAATTTCTAATAATAGCTCATTTTTAATAAAAAATTGCACTAAATGATTAAAATATCCCTGATGCTAATGGGGTACCTAGCCTTCCAACCAATCATTAGAACTTGATCAGAGTGTAGATTGTAGAGGTTTTTATCATGAGGGGAATTGGCCTCCTGCCAACCCGGGCCTCACCCTTCATCTTTGTCAAGCAGAGATACAAGGCTTTAAAAACCTCTAAATTGACTTTAAAGCTAATTTCTCAAAAATGACTTAATTCATAAAATCATTAAGACTAATTTTAGAATACAAAGATAAATCAAATAAGAAATAAAGCAAAAAATACAAGTTTGAAATATCACGTTGGATTTGAAGTGGACCCACCAAAGAGAAGCACCAAAATGAAGCACACAAACCCTAGTTTCCTTTTGTTGGTAGTTTATCTAATTTTGGATGCCACCAAAGGAGAAATGCAGGTCTAAAAATGAACCAGGGCATTGCTCAGAGGTTGACGAAGGTTGTGAGTAGCTACCAAATATTTGCAAATAGAAAAAACATAGTTTTTTATGACACCAAGTACAAAAACATGGCTGAAGGGACATTTTTACAAATAAAGCCTTCAAAAATGCCTCCCACAAATTTGAGACTACATGTAGAGGCTAACAAAACTTTGTCCAAGGGTCTGCAACTGATCAAGGTGACTTTCTACTCTATTTCAGGTCTAAAATAAAGATTATGGGGTGCCAAACTTCCACTAGAGAGAAAAAAGCATGGTCTGATTTTTCTACTAGCCTTCAGGAAGTTGGGAGGGTTGTGAAGATCCATCACAGAGCTAAGAAACACTAAAAATGAATCATTAAAACCTTCATAGAAACCTACAAATGGATTTGTCTTGACAAATAACCAGAACCAAAACCAAAACCAAAACAACAAATAACAATACCACAATAACCAAAAAAAATTTATTGCAAAAGAAAAAAAATCTCGAATTTAACACTAATTGCAATAATAAACCAGACACTAGAGATACCAGTGTGGCTCTGATACCATATCATGGATGCCATGGATCTGGTGGTTTGTGGAAGTGCACTAGAATTAATGTGAGACACAATTTGCAAGAAGGCTAAATATGGGTAAACACATACAGTGGTAAATTACGAATAAACCAAGACTAATTTATACATAACAAAGTTAATGGATCCAAATCAATACATTCAGATTAGATAATTTATATGAAGTACAAGTACAAATAGGAGTGTGTGTAACTCTTCCATAAAAGGCAATCAAGGATGCCTCAAAATAGAGTGTAACTCCCCAATCTATGAATAGCCAATCAACAGAGTAATTCCCACAATGAATGAGGCGTAAGATAGCCGCTATAACATATGATAGGTCAATATAAACTCCTATGACTACACACCTAAGCAAGACTATCCACAAATGTAGGAAATCTAAATGACATGGAATATTTGAGTAGAAAAAATACAAGAAAATGCAAGAAAAATAAATCCTACACTAACACCCTGCATGTCTCCCTCTATAAGATTGATGTCATAGTTGAATTTGGCCTCATTTAGTTCTACTTTTTTTCAAATTAAATGCATCTCTCCATGTTTTAAGAATTCATTTCAAAGTGGTTCCATTCCTTCTGAATGGAACATATAACAATAATTTTTCATGGTAATAGTTTTCAGGGTCAATATGTTTATTGTAATTAATAGAAAGTATTACATTTGTTTTTTTCTATTGAATGGCTTTCTATTTTTTTTGTGTTGAGAAATAAATTCAGCTAAATAGATATTATCAATTGTTATAGCCCATGTAATGTAATAGTCTATAATCGATTAACACATAATATTTTTGGATTCATCTTGATCTTACCTCAAAATAATTGAAGGGTTAAAAATAAATGTTTGTTCATGAAGTGAAGTTATATTTATAAAAATACATGTTCTTGAGAAATGATTAAATGGTAATGAAAACACTAAGTGAATAACTTGCTACACAAACATCTATTGATAATCTATCATTACATTTCCTAGGTTATACACCATCTAAATAGCGTCTATATTTGTTTTCACATGTTGCTTTCGAATCTTTTTAAAAGAATGTGTAAGTTTTGTATTTTATTTTTAAAATAATGTGTAAGTTTTGTATTTTCTTTTGTCATCTATGAACAACAATATGTTATTGTACAATATACATATTTAAAATAAACTATGCATCTGTGTTAGCTTGCCCACAAGTATGACATGTTTTTTATGAAAGTATTGCTCCATACCTCAAATTACTTGCATATAAGAAAAATTATGGGTTGTTTAATAGTTTTTTGTATGGTTTTTATGTATTAACACTCATCTATTTGAGATCATCAAGAAAAGTATCAAATTTGTCTAAAGCATTATATTATTTTGTGCTTACCAGCAAGTAAATTTCATTTGATATAGTAATTGAATCCTCATTTATTGTTTTACATGGTTCAAGTATTATTATTTGTTTCATTTGGAGTTGTGGAAAATTATATCTACATTAATTTTATTTATTTTTCTACAATTGCTGGTATGATGATGTATATGCAATTTTGCTAAGTCATTTTCAAGAACATAAGTATTACACGTTATGTATCTGTCTATAAAATCTATAATTTTTGAATTTTAGTTTTTACCATATGTCGATGCATCTTTAATCCATATCATCCAATGGTCATAAGCATTTCCTCTATGTTAAAATTATTACATAAAAATAATCTATGATTTTGCCTAGTAATAATTTGTCTACACACAACATTTGTTGCAATGCATTGATACAATGTCTATAGTAACATGTAAAAGTGATTGGGTCTATTATCACAAGAAAAGAGTTGTCATTTACCTTATCCAATTTATTTAATTGTGAATTCAATTTTTTGTGATGTTTTTGATAGAATTGTTTCAATGTATTTGTTAATGGTTTTCAAGAATGTTCAACACCTGTGGAAGTCAAGAAAAATGTTGGAGACCCTAATTGATGTATCATTTCAAAGACATTTTTTAAGACCTTGTATGTAATCAAGTGAAATACAACTTTTTTTGAAATCAACACATCCAATTTTTTATCTAAATAACTTTTCTTAATTTAGCCTATATTTAATGTCTCTGGCCAAAATATTTCTTCTTTTTAACTGAATCTTTCTAATTTGAATCCACACTATCTTTCCAACTTGGTCTATGATTATTTTGATTACTTTAAAAAATATTTTTTAACATGATATGCAAAATAACGATCAAAATGTAAAAGATCCCATTGCAATATTTTTTCATATGAAAATCTTGACACAATGTCATTGTTGTGAGGATTTCCAAGGAAAAGTGTTGGAAAGTTCATTTCTTCTAAACATTTGTCTTTAAAAATTCCAAGAGGACAATTTTATTTATTTGGTGCTATTTAGCTTCTCCAATGTAGCAATACATGATGAGTTTACCCAACCATTTGCTAAAGTGTCATTGGACCTATTTTCATCTATGTCAAAAGACATTATTTTCAATATTGCCATAACTTTTAGATTCACTAAGCCTGCTACTAGTATTTTTAATTTTAATAACATTTGTCAATATAAAGGGTTTCTAATCAAACTTAATTTGCACATTATGAGAGATGTATAATCTCTATGCACATAGTTGTTTTAATGCCTCCATAATAAGCTTGGAACAAACTCTTCCTATTTGATATGTATTTATGTATTCCAATCATCTTTTTAAACCTATTATAATTTCTTTTTTCATCAATGGATCGAAGTAACACTTTATGAATTCTGTCAACACTTAACAGGGCATTGATAATTGACCTTATCAAACAAATTTGTCACTTTTTATATCCTAAGTTTCTTATTTTATCAAATACAATTCTAAGCACAAAAAACTTTTCTTCAAAATCCATTAACATGCCAACAAGTTGTAATCACTTGTTCAATCTAATATTAATGGGTGTTGTAAATGTAGGAAGATTTCCATCTCTTAATGATCGATTGCATTTTAAACATTTTTTTTTCTTCGAGTGGATTTGTAATTTGGCAATAATTCTTTGCATGCATTCTTTTTGGGAATATTAAAAAACTTCATACTATTTTTGAATTATAATTACTTTTAAAGACCACAAACATGTATGGTTGTGTCTATAATTTTTTTGTTAAATATTTGTATTGATTTTGTTGTCGATAATTTTTCCTTATTTTTTTGTTATGCATCACATTATTCACTCGATTTAAATAGATTGTATGAACATGTGGAAAATCCTATGTAACAAAACCACAAGGGTAAAATTATAGCTTCATATCCTTGTCTATTATCAATGATTTATAGTGCATATCTTTTATTTTTGTTTCACGTGCAATGCTCTTTATTCTATGTAAAGAGAGTTTGTTTCATTTCTACAATGTTTCAGAATAACCACCAATACCACAGGCCATCACTCCAGCATGTTCTTGCAAAGATAGCAGTTCATAATATACATGATCTATATTTGTTTTTAAAAAATGATGTTATATAAAGCTTGTAATTGAGCACAATCATTATAAATTTTGACTATTTGTTGACTTATTGATGACCATAAGCAAATGTAGACATCCAAAAAATGTGAAATCCATTAGATGGTGAACTCATTTCCTTCAGTTGCATCTTCATCATAGATAAAACCCATCTTTATAATGTATGCTTGTTAATTTTTAATAGTTGATATGTTTTTTATGACATTATCTATCAAATTATCTTTTAGACAACTATGTTCTTTTATATCTCCAAAAATAAATATGAATAATGGTGCAAAGAGAGTATGTCAAAAGCATGTTTTGTTAAATAACAAATAGAGATAAATGTGTTATCTCCACAACAAGATTTGGTTTCAAACATTATGAATGATCTACATGATAATAGTTTTTATGCATTTTTTTCCCAATAAAGAGAAAGCAAAGAACAAATTTTTGAGAGATGTATTTGTGACAAGGGACTTTGATAATTGTTTAATTTTATATAATATAATGGTTCATAATGGCCAAAGATAGGGTCTTGATCATGAAATAACATACAATATGCTAGCGCAGTGGCTTCCTCATTAAAATGAAAATACTTTTGTTTTCTAGTTAAATACCAGATACAAATGGAAATATTCATCCATATAGAAAGCTAATTTATACAGAAGTTGTCCTCCTAGGCCATGTTTGCCATCTATTGTGCATGAAGTCATAACCAATTGCATTCTACATAAATATGTTTTAGTATATTATACTTGATGTAGTCTATGTAGTTCCTCAAGATCTAATTCCAATTTAAAAGACCTTAGTCCATGGGGATCATTTTGATCTAAATAATTTATAACATGTTTTATAATTCATGCATATAGCTCTATCAACATGTAACGAAAATGTAATAGAAATTTAAAAACATCCAACAAGTAATCGCCTACATTTTATTTGAAAATATGACTTCTAAAAAGATTCTTTGTATCCAAGTATATATCTATGTCATTGCATTGAGTTTTTAATAATGGCACGTATTATTAATAGAAATGCCCCGTTACTTGCTATGCATATACATTGTTTTTTGCTTTCTATTTTTTAATTCTATTATACAATGCTAAGTAAATTGAAGATAATAAAAAAGTAATACAACTGGAAAGCTTGGAAAATACTTATCAAAACCTTCACAGACCTATTATCGATTTATCGAACAATTATCAACTTTAGAAGTTATAATTGCCCTATTTGAAATATTTTTTTTTTTTCAATATAAATGTGTATCATCACAATTTTTTTTGCTTTAACACCCTGCACATAATTATGCATGTAAAGAGAGGATACAATATCATGATTCTATATGTTTTATTTAGCATAATATAAAAGTAAAAAAATATCATTTTCTTAAATAATCTTGAAAGAACAGGATAAACACATAGCACAATAAACATATACTATTACAAATTCAATGTACAAAGCATCAAAACCATGAACCTTAAAAAAAGATAATAATTTATGAAAACTATTTTTAATGGGTCCTTGTTCTCAATCTAACCTTTTTTTTGTAGCATTGTATTGGTTTCTTATGCATTATTAGACAGAGTATGATAATGCACACATGTTAGAGTAGGTTATTTACCTTAGCTCATGTTCACCTAGGTGCTTTATTATTTTATTTTTTTAGTTATTCCCACCCATTTATGAGTGGATATTTCATTCATAGTATTTTAGGTATTATGAGATATTGCATATTTATCTCTTAGATATAATGGGGATATTTACTAGTTGTTTCTATCCTTTAGGGATAGTTATCTCTTAGTCCTAGGTTTGATCTGTTAGCTTGATCTCTTAGTTATGATTGATCACTTAGCTTAATGTTTTAGTTAGAATTGATCTTCCTTGTCTATATATGCAATGCATATTCATTGTATTGGAAAAGCTTTGAAGATATAATATATGAATTGATACTCTTTGTTTTACATATGTATCTGTAAATATATGTTATCAAATTAATTTCAAAATAATATTTTTATGAATGTGATGTTCTATTAACACCATAGATCTTTGTGTCTTAGAATAATCTGAGTATCGTTCCTTTCATGGTGTCAGAGTTTAAGGTGTTGTAGACATTCATTTGTAAATTCATTACAAGATTTTTTTTTCATATATCAATTTATCTTTTGTTTATTGTGACAAACGGTGGTAAGATCTCTCATTTTTTATTGTAGGTTTTGGCTCACAATATTTGTAGTGAAATTTTGGAAGGAAAGAAGAAGAGCATGTTTTTTTACAGCTCTGTGTTTGTTTTTGTGTTGTCTACATTGTAGGCCTATTTTGGGATACATTCTATTTTTTTGTACATCCTCAACTATGCTTCTATATTTTTATGCATCATGGGTTTGTTTGTTTTGGATAACCACCCATAGAACAACTTCGATGTTTGAATGGGTATCAAATTTAAGACAACAAATAGAATCAGGGTGACGTGTGAGAGTTAAAATTTTAGACCAATAGATAGCAACACTATTCATCTCAAATTTCTCTCTCTTTTTTGATGATGTAATACACACATCATCTCAAATTTCCTTTTTTTTTTTATGATGTGATGTAATACACACATCAATCAAATCAATCAAAAAAATTTGTAATCTCTCCAAGAATTATTTTTTATTAAAATATTTTCAATGCAAATTTATTTTTTTGACCCATTTGTGATGATAAAACTTTTAAAACCCATAACTTTTGATCGGTAACTCATAATCGAGTGCTATTTTTTTCAAGTGTATGTCTTTTATACCCAATATAAAGTTCCAAATTTAGGAGGGGGAGGGGGGCAAGCTCAATAAAAAATATTTTGGGGGGTTGTCTCGGTATTGATTTGTGCACTCTTTTTTATTGTTTTGCTCTTTGGTAATTTATGAGAATGGCTTCTTATTTTACATTAGATCAGTGTGAGCTATTGATAATACATAATTACCACACATGGAGACAAAAAAATGGAAACAATCATTAAACACAGAGGATTATGGGCCTTAGTGACTACAACACAACCATTTCTCACTATAGAATATGATAAATTTCAGCACCAATGCAAATTTTATGAGTGTATGGGTTTGATATTAACTTGTGTAAGTGATAATATTTTATTTTATTTGGAAGGTTGTGACTCTCTTTTCAAAATATGAGAAAAATTAAAATGTTTATTCGGTAAGGTGGATCATATGAGAGTCATGCAACTTGAAATAGAGATTACTTCTCTGAATCCTAAATATTTTCCATCTATTTTATACTATATTACTAAGTTTAAACACTTGTTGACCATTTAAAGGGGACTGGAAGAGACAAGAAAGATGAAGAGTGTGTTTACCCAATTCTATCTCAGTTGAAAGGTCCATTCCAAATCTTTGATTCTACCTTTTTATCTATCATAGATGCCTTAGGTACCACATTCAAAATGTCTAATTTAGAGTTGTTTTGTGAAAGACTTACTAGGGAAGAATCCAAATTATCTAATCTTGAGTCTTCCACCTCTCAAAAGTCTTTATTAGCATCTAATCCTAAAGGCAATGGAAAATCAAAAAGTAAACCCAAAACCACTTTTTCTTCATATCAAAGTGACATTAAACCCAAAGATAATAATTTTAGTCCCAAAGAGTCTTCTAAATCCAAGAATAAGTCTAGAGGATGCAATTAGAAAATACAATATCTCTATACCCACTCTAGATCCTTCCAATGAGCATGGCAATGCACTTAATATTATTGAGAGATCTCAATCACTTATTACAGATAGTTGGGTTATATATTTTGGTGCTTCTCATGACATTACTTCTTCTAAAGAGTCTTTCACATCTATTGGTTTGATTTTTACTTCCAACATCAAGGTTGGAGATTCTTCCTTTATTTCTATTAATGGAGAACATGACATACAATTTACTAGTGGTCACATCAATGATGCACTATATGTTCTTGATATCACTTCACATTTACTCTCTATTTATCAAATTTGTCATTCTAGTCAGGGCAAGATAGTGACTTTCACACCACAAGGGGATGGAATTTGAACTTTGTTAAAGCCTCATTCACTTGTTGTATAAGGTGTTGTTGAACATACTTCTAGACTATATCACTTTGGAGGTTTTGATGAGACTTCTTCTATAGGTACATGATTTGTTTCTCATGTTGATTGTGAGAGTAAGCTTTGGCATGAGAGTTTTGGACATATTGATTATAGATATTTGAAGGAGTTGAGAACTCATGGTATGGTTGATAGTATTCCTAGAGTTTATTGTCTTGATGGAGTTTGCCCTAGGTGTGCATTAGTGAAACAAAACCAAGATCCATTTTTGAAGGGTATTTCTAAGAGAACTTCTTCACCATTTGAGCTTGTGCATAGTGAATTAATGGTTTTTATACTCATTCTTTCAATGAAGATAATTATGCACTTACATTTATTGATAATCTCTCAAGATGTATTTGGATTTATTTTCTCAAGTACAAGAGCGAAGTTTTTTCACACTTCAAAGTTTTCAAGGCTTTGGTCAAGAATCAATCTTTAAGTTACATAAAGAAATTTTACATTGATAATGGGGGGAAGTACTTTATCAAACTAATTTTTTGACAGTTCATGGCATTGTTCACCAATATTCATTTTCTTATACACCATAATAGAATGGAATAGTAGAAAGTAAGAACCAAACTTTTAAGGAGATGGCTAACTACATGATGCATTCTTAGGATTTACCTCTTATATACTGGGTAGAATCACTTAATTATACAAACTACATTCAAAATCACACACCACATAGATCACTTGAGCATTGGACTCCAAAGGAGACTTGGTCTAGAACTAAGCCTAATGCCTCATTCTTTTGAGTTTTTGGGAGCCATACTTGGGATTTTGTACCAAATAAGAAAATGAAATAATTGGATAAGAAGATCAAACCCTTGATATTTGTAGGGTATCATGAGGACATGAGAGATAATCAACTTTTAGATCCTAATTCTTATGATGTTTTGTTTTGAACACATGTTTGGTTTGATGAACACTTCTCTTCTCATGATTCTTTATCTTCTTCCATGATTTATTTTTATTCTTTGATTCCATCCATTGATGATTATTCACTTCATCTTGATGATCCCTTATTTGAGGAGCCACTTTAGGAAGAAATTAAGGAGGTTATGTATGTATACTTAGATGTAGATCATGCTCCTAATAGGCCTAAGTGGGCTCATACTATAGTTTCTGAGATAGCCCCTTTCACACATGATATTCCACCCACTGTATACCATCATGCACATTCTATAGGTTATATAATTTTATGTCAAGCATTTTATAAGGATTCATAGTCTATTTCACAAGTTCATTAGATACAAGATTGGGATGATGTGATGACAAATGATTATTATTCCTTGATGAAGAATCATACTTGGGATTTGGTCTCTCTTCCTAAGGAAGAAAATTGGTTCGATGCCAGTGGATATATCAAACAAAATATGCAGTTATTGGGTCCATTGATAAGTATAAGGCTTGTCTTGTAGTAAAGGGTTTCTCATAATTCAAAAATATTTGTTACTCTGAGAATTTTTCCCCTTTTGCCAAGATGGATTCTATGCACCTTGTGTTTTCTCTTGCTACATCACGGGGTTAGCCAATGTACCATATGAATGTAAAGAGTGCCTTGTTACATGGATATTTTCAAGAGGAAATCTACATGGAATATCCTATTGGTTTTTTTCATGATTATTATCTTATTATATTGAATAAAAAGGTCTCTCTGTGGTTTCAAATAGGCTCCCTGGGCATGGTATGAGAAGATGGATTCTTTTATTCTATGTACTAGATTTGTTCATTTCAACTCAAATCCTACCATATATATCCAACATGTTAGAGAGGATATTGTTATACTATTTTTATATGTTTATGATCTACTTCTTATATGCAACTCTTCTTCTCATATTTAGGCTATTTAACAGGCTCTTTCAATGTAGTTTGATATGATAGATCTCCATCTTTTGTACTTTTTACTTGGTTTGAAAATTTCTTAGTTAGATTTAAGGATTCATTTGAGTCAGAATAAGTACAACCTTGATCTTATTCATCATTTTATCATGGTTGATTATAATCCAAATCCCTCTCTTTTCTAGTCTGGGATCAGTCTTACTTCCACCTACACTACTCCTCTTTGTGATCCTACATTGTATAGGTAGTTGGTTGGAAGTATCATGTACTTAACCCATACTTACCCTGATATTTATTTTATATTTTGGCTTGTATCTCAGTTTGTACATGCTCCTCATGATAGACATTGGTAGACTGCCAAGAGGATTTTACAATATCTACATGGTACTTTCCACTTTGGATTATACTACATTAGAGGTTCTACTCAATTAGTTGGATATACTGATTCATATTAGGCAAGTTCTATTGATGATAGGAATTCCACTTATGGATACCTTTTTTATCTTGGTTCTTATCTAGTTGTTTGGGCTTGCAATAAGTAGTAGGCTATTTCACTTTTATCTACAGATGCAGAGTATAAGGCATTAGTTACAACAAGTCAACAAGTTTTCTGAATTCATTAGTTATTGATAGAGTTTAGCTTCACTCAAAATTCACCTATAGTACTTTGGCATGAAAACCAAAGTGAAATTCACATTTATCGTAACCTTTTGAGCACCAATAAACCAAACATATTGATATTTGCATGCACTTCATTCATCAGTACATTCAAGATGGAGTTCTTTGCTTGGAGTACATTTTAACTCAGTAGTAGGTTACAGATATATTTATGAAGCCTTTTTCATCACCTCATTACCTTGAGTTGCATGGCATGATTGGGGTTTTCAAATTTGTCCTTGGAAGATGTTTGTGAGGACATATTATTTCTTCATTTCTTCATAGATATATTTTAAATGAGTACCTAATAAGGGCTTGTTAATAGGGCTCATATTATGGATATGCCACTTTATTTTTGGCCTCTAGCTTTACTTGAGGTGAGTTATTAGATTAGGTTATTTACCTTAGATCATGTTCACTTGGGTGATTTTTTATTTTATTTTGTTTAGTTATTCACACATATTTATGTGTAAATATTTCACTTATCTTATTTTAGATATTATGAGATATTACATATTTATCTCTTAGATATTATGAGAATATTTGCTAGTTGTTTCTATCCTTTAAGGATAGTTATATTTTAGTCCTGAGTTTGATCTCTTAGTTATGATTGATCACTTAGCTTGATATCATAGTTTGTATTGATCTTCCTTACCTCTATATGCAAGGCATATTCATTACATTGAACAAGTTTTAGAGATATAATATATGATATTGTTGCTCTTTATTTTGCATATTGGTATATAATATTCTTCTTTAATTCAAACATGAAATCATATGCACATACTTGGGTGGTAACCAAACCACATCTTGATGACCCTTTTCCATCTTTTAAACATACTTTATATATTTGTACTCATTAAAATCAACTAGTTACTTTCTAAATTCATGTTAAATTTCTTCATATATATAGTTGGTCAAATTTGACAAACCGCCAAGAGTGTTAAATATTCAATCTAAACACTCTTTGGCAAAAAAAAAAAAAAAAAACCCTCAGATCTTTGACATAAAATACTTAGGATTAACACTCTTGATGTTTTAGGTGGGGAAGCCACCATACATTCATGTATAGTCTCGTCAGTATGTAAAGTACAACATAAATACGAAAAACATAAAAATGTATATAAAATTCAACATGGATACTACAAAAACATGTCATGCATGTTTGATTGATTTTAACATAGAAAGGCTTGCACATCTCAAATGACCTTTGGCTAATTATTTGTCAATAAACTTGTTATAAATTTATATTTGAGTCATGTATAAGAAATGTTTTCATTGTGGCTCACGGTTTTTTTAACCTTTTCTTATTTTAAAAAAATCTTTTACATTAAATGATACCTATGCATTATCATTCCAAAAAAATTCAATCAAATGTCTTGTTCCTTCAAATAATAAGTTGTGTTCGTACACTTGCAATTCCAATTTTATAGCTACCTTGATTTGTAAAAATTATTTATAAAATGAAAATGTATAAAAAAATTAATAAAAAATATTATCAATAATTTTTGACATTTTCTATTTCTATATATGAAATTTTATGCAACAATTTGTTCATTTACTCAAAAAAGTGTGTTCGTACACATGTAATCTCCTAATATTTTCACAAAAAGTGTGAATCCATTGTCCTAAATGCATCCATTTTTTACACTTTTATCATATATATATATATGTATATATATATATATATATATATATATATATATATATATATATATATATATATATATATATATATATATATATATATATATATATATATATATATATATATGTATAAACTAAATTCATATTCTTGTGTAATTGTCAAATTCATTTTTCAAGTGTATAAAAATCTCTCCAAGTTCAAAAATTATTATTTTCAGAAAAAAAATTATCGCTTTAAGCCTGCCTTTTGTCCCCCATTATCCTAAATCTACCTTCTTGTTCAAACTAAAGTTGTAATGCTTGGACTAGAAGATGTGGTGACAAAAAATGTAGAAAAATCCACTTGGGAAAAAACCACCCCAACTAAAGTATAAAATTCCATGTGTACTGGGGAATGTGATGCAACTAAATATGAAGGAATTGTAAAATATTGGGCACCTACCTGAGTGGTGAGTTGTTTCCATTTTGATTTCATTTTATGATTTTCTGAACATGTTGTATGATCCACCTCAATAATTTCAAAATTAATAATAGGCTCTTTAAATAATTAATTCATTTTCACCAAAAGTTCTTTGTGTCCATCCAAAGATACTATGAATGGATTATTAATGGTGTGGGTTGGCTCACTTTTCTATTTTGAAAAGGTCATTAAATCAATGAGTTATTCATTGCCTCCTTGTCCTACATTATTAAGTCTCATCTTGAAGTCCCTTATTGAATATTTCAGTTGATTTTAAAACATGCTCTATTCTAACATTTGTCCATTTTGTGTGTATGCAACATATATGATAACTTATTCAAAAAATTCAACTATCTTATTTTCTTAGGAAGTTAGATGAGTTATCAATGTCTTCATTTCATTGTGCTAGAATATCAAGTCATCCCTATCATTGTTGACATAATTATGGGCTAGATTTATGTCCTTGAGTGAGGTAATATATTCTCTCTAACTACTTCAATACCATTATATAACTTTTCATCAATAAATTTTAGAGTTTGGTTAAAAATTATCACTTTTTTTCCATTTGGGTTGTCGTTTGGATCTATCTCCATGATTAGTGACTAGGAAACTATATAAGGATCACATTTCATTATACACCTTGTTAGATATATCTGTAAGTGCCTCTATTCTAGTTTGAGACTCCAATCTCTTATTTTATTATAGGTTTTGGATAATTTTATTAATTACACCACTATTAGATTCTACAACTGAAATTGGATCTTCCTTAATCTTATCATGCTCCCTAGACTTGGTTTTCCTTTTTTTATCATCTAGGAGAGTTCTTCTTATTTCTAAAACTCAATTTCCTTAGTTCCCCTTGACATTTTTCTTATAGTTATCTTCTTTACTTTATTTTTAGTTTACTCAAACTCAAAAATAATCTTTCGGTCTTCAATGATTAATAAATTTTACATTGAAAAATTCTCAATTTGTAAGTAATGCATCTAAGGATGTGTTAAAATTAGGCAAATGGAAGATGAATCAAGGGATGATATGATGAATTGAGGGGGTGGCATGAAGACTGAAGGTTCAAGTGGAGTGGATGTATTGGGAAGTGTGGAGAGTGGAGAATTAGGAAATGGAGGGCCGAGAATATTCTTTTTGGATGCCTTAATCTGATTGAGAATCTTTGTTATGTATTTAATTGAATTAGGAGAATATTTAATGATTTTCACCAGTAATGATGCAACCATAATGTCTATAGGCATAGTTGTTATCAATTCAATTTCAAATAAGCATGTCTTTATAATGGATAAGTGTAAAAATTGGATTACAAGACTAAGTCATCAAGCCTTGGGGTTTGAAATAAAGAGGTTATTGGTAATGATTGGATGGGATATGTAATGAAATCCCTTATTGGATTAATGTGAGCCTATAAAATGGTATTGAAAACACTCATTGTGATTAGAGAGAGGGTGGAAATTGGGGTAATATAAGTAATAGGTGTGTCCTCCTTGATAAATGCAACATTTGAAACAAGACTAGTTGGATTTGGGTATCTTAGGGTTTATGACTGAAGACACTTTTGGTGTAAATTTCATGTTATCTCTTATGACCATATCTTCTTTTGAATATTATCCTCAGGATATGCCTTATGAGTAAAATATAAATCATGTTCAATGACCCCTAAAATTTTAAAGTGCTTTATTGACTATATTTTATCAAAACTGGTAAACTTTGAGAGGCAACATGGGGAGTCTAAACAACATTAGGGACTAAGAGAGGCCTAGTTGCAATAGATATTTTTGAAGAAATAAGTTATCAAACTCTAACCTATGATGGACCTAGTTGATCTGGAGAAATAGTAACAAGAGGATATGTATACTATATAATTAGTGAAAACCTGGGTGCACTACCTATGTCCAAAGAATAATTTTGTGAAAGTGTAGCTTTTAGAGAAGGAATTCCTTCTCAATATTATTATTTTTAACTATTCATTTGGATATTTTCCTCTACCAAATTGTTATTACACTTCTTTAAAAGTTGGATCATATTGAATTTGTTGTGTAATCTCCATGGTCATACCAATAACTTTCATTCTTCTATATACCCCATAATCATCCTCATCATTGAGGAATATATTATCATGATCATATCCCTTATGAGAATATAAATATCTAATCCTGCCTCAGAAACTCTTTAAAATACTTTAAATTCAACCTCTAGGATTCCAAAATTTGAATTTTACAAATTTCAAACTAAAGGATGATCTATGGGATGATTATTTAGATAATTGGGTCCACTACTGAAATTGGGTCATGCCTACAATGAGAGGAAATTTATGGACAATGGATAATTTTACACTCTTTAAATTTATATTTATACTTCAGGCCAATTAAAATTTTATTTCTTCGTTAGCTAGTTTGTTAGGAACTTGATTTGTTAAGTTAAATGGTGTGACATGTGTGTCCTTTATTATTATGACAACATGGTCTATGTAAAATCAATAGTAACCCAATGTTTTGAGAGACCAAGTTATTTAATCTAATAGTATTGGCATTGGTTTCATGTTAATAACCTAATACACTATTAGGTACATCTAATCATCCTTTTTTTATAGAGTCTAAATTTGTGGATATGCAACATGTCAAAACACTAATAGACTCGTTTGTCTTATTTAGGCTGCCATACAAGAGACCCTAAGAGACTCATTGTGTCACAAACTACATCTAACAAGTAAAATAACATGTAAAATCTACCATCTTGTCTGACTTGGGATTATTGTTGGATTAAGTTTAAACTTATTATCTCCCCTAAATCAATGATGATTTTTTCATCTAGAATCATTGATAGTATGGGAATCTAAACTTCATTCACATTTGAAATTGAATCAACCCCATATGAGTTTTTTAGTAAGACCATCCCGATTGCAGCTCTTGGTCTATAGTGTAAAATAGGGATAAAGTTTACACTCCTCTTTTTGACAAAGTTAACATGATTATCCACCCAACTCTATAATATGTCTCTTACATCATGATTTTTAAACCATTTTTAGCTACCTATTGATTTTAAATGGTATTGGGTTGGGGAAATTGGTAATACTTATAAAATCCAACACTAGTTGTGTATGCTACCACAATATTACTTCTAGGTGTATGAAACATATTTTTTGTACATGTCATGCCCAAAATTTGGATGACCTAATTACACAAAAAAACAACATTTTTTTAATAAATGAAATTAAAAACATACATAAGAAAAGCTTATGATGTTGAACATTTTTTACCTATGAAGATGCATACAAAGCATTGCAATAATAGTTACAACTATTATGTACAAAAAAATCCATTGAATAAACACTTTCATGGCACAATATGCACAAAATAAATACAAGACTTGGGTGCCAAAAGGCAAGAATAAATACTAATGGTCACATGGTTGTTACGCACCCATGCTAACCCTAATTTAGTCTAAGACTAGACTTGATGCCCCACCTCAACATGGAAGCCTACATATCCACTCTTCAAAATCAAAGTCAGATGTAATTCTCTATAATAACTTGTGATGGGTCTACTCTATAAGACACCATCACCGAAAGGGGTCAACACTCTAAGCCAACACAAAAATAAATGGCGTACGTCAAATAAACTTCTGAAACTCTTGACGTCACCTCAAAACAAATAACATAATCAATGGTCACATTTTTACAAATACCTTGAAAAATCAAAATGTGTATGCTTATCTAAAAACACTGTCACATGAGAAAGCAAACAAAAAAATATAAATAACCAAAAAAACTTAAAAATGATAAAACTTGCATTTATAAATACTAATAATATATATTATCATTCCCATGTATTTACACATTACCATATTAATAAATATAACTAGATATAAATATATTTACATAACCATACCTTATGAAAGTTTACATGACCTCATTATCTTATTAGATATTTTAAAAACATGCTCACATAAAAAATATTTTAAAAAAAAAAAAAAAAAAAAAATTCTATATTAACATCTATCCTTTTTCGAGTGAAATAAAGACTAATACCTACCTTTAGATGCCCAAACTATTATAAATATAATGAAACATAATTAACTTCTTGCAATTATTAAAAATGGAATTAATATTTCTATTTTGCAATTATATAACATGTCTTATGATCACTTCTCAAAGTAGACATGATCACTTCTCGAAGTTCTATCTTATGTTTGCAATATGTGGAGGAGGAAGTAACTAAGATTATTCAATATTTATTAATGTCTCCACACAATTACTACACTAGGTTAGGGATTAAAAAAAGTGATTAAGTGTACAACCAACGTACAAATTAGTAAAAATATGAGTGTCTGGAAAGGCCTTTATGATAGTGCACTATGGCCCTTACAAGTTATGAGTCAAGTTACAAAGTCTAACCTAATAAAATAATGATGGAACATGTAGGATACATTCATCTAAAATAACTAGAAACCAATTCAATTTTTCAAGTATGATAATAAAAAGGGTGAACTCTACCCAATATGGAATAGTCAAAATAATATGTATTACAAAGTGAAATTAGATTGGATGCATGAAATACATACGGAAAGATCCTCTTTCACTCATACCAATCACTTATCCTTTGATCTTCCATTTAAAACAAAAAAAATAATTATATACTTTCGATACATGAAGACAATTTTAAAACTTTCAAAGACTACAAAATAAATTATACATTAAAATTTAATTATTTGTTAATTAAACCTAAAATACTCATTTAGCTTCTTATATCAAATAGAAATAAAATAGAAAGAGTTCTTGGAAAATCTGAGATGGTAAACATCCAGATTTATTTCAAACATCAAAAAACCAATAATAATGTTGAGAATTCAATGTAACTAAAAATATTAGTGCAAGACTCATTACAGTGACTCAACTACTTCTTACTCTTGTCTGACACAATATAGTGGTATTTCTTTTGCCTCAATGTTTGAAAATAATAGTTATATTAAATAATCAGAAAACGTGCCTTTATTTGTTTGGTCAGTAGGATATCAATGGAGTCGTGGTGTCTTAAGGAAATGTTAGTAATTAATGTTGTAAGATGGCATTCGAGATAAAATAAAGCCTACTTCAAAAAAATAGAACTGTAGTAACATGTCTATTTAACGTATTTTCAGTTGATGTTTGAGACATTGTTATATCATGTTTTCCTTGAGTCTGGTTGGGTATATATATAAATAATATTATGATTATATTATTATTATTATCGGATATAATTCAGATTATTTATAGCAGTAGATAATTAATGACTTAATGTTATATTTGATTCATAAAATGTTATATTAGAATATTTTGTATAGTTCAAAATTTCTATTATTATTTGGATAGTTTTATCTTGTTCAGAAATAGTATTGCTGTTTTATTTTTTAATTATAGGAATAGGTTAATGAGTTATGATTGATGGTATATTTTGATAGTATAGGAACAAAAAAGTTAAAGAGTGTCAGAAAAGATTTTGACTATTATTTTGAAATATGATCAGATTTTAAACTTTTAATTGTTCAATGAGTCATTTTTATTTTTATGTATCGATTTCATGAGTGTTCTATTATCTTCATTTTATGTTTTTGTTTTCTTCTAAGTCTTTATTTATTATTCTGTAGACTTTAAATTTGACGATCGATGTTGTTCATGTTTGCATCAATTACATATATTATTTTGATGTTTGTTTATGAGCTTTATTCAATATGAACAATCATATTTAAATGTTGTCTTGGTATGTTTATGACTGGGTCTTTGAATATATTTTTGATGCAAAGCATCACAAGGTAGAAAGTATGTAAATATGTCTTAGAGGTTCATTATGACTAATTTTGGTCCTGTGAGGGTGTTAAAGGTCTTAAATGAACCTTTAATAGGTATTAAAGTCTTTAGGAGTCTTGAAATTTAGTGTTGGTGGTCCTTCTTTATTTTCCTACCAATTTGCATAATTTGAAAATTTGAATATAGAACTATGTTGTATTTAGAATGGTGTTTTGAGCCTTGGGAGAAATCAAAAAGTTGATCAAAATTTGTAATGATCCTAGAAAGGTATGAGGGAGTGTTACAATGTTTCATTCACATGAGAGAACAATATGTGCCAAGAATATAGCATTTGTATCTTCCACCCATGTTGGGTTGGCCAAGAAAAGAGAGTTTTCTTGCATGTTTTGCATAATAAAGAGCATGAATTGCATGTAGGGTGAGAGAGTGTGTTGTAGGAGAGTTTTATGAGAGTTTTAGTAGAGTAAGAGGAAGGTATAACCTCAAAAATTACAGAGGTGGAGTGAAGGAAAGATCAAGATTTGAAGGACCCTAGCACTCTTTGTAAAATTTATATATATGTCTATTTGGTGTGCAAGGAATCAATGAATAAAAGAAGGTTTTAGAGATTATTTGTGTTTTTTTAAGAGACTCATGTCATATAATCAATATTAAATTTTTGTTCTCTTGTCATATAAGGGATTAACATAATAATTTTCAGACAAGATTGATTTCATCTATAATATAGTTTCATTAAGAAGCCATTTTGTGGTAATGCAATCAAGAAAGTTAAAAAGAGATGTATGTTTCATGGTTGCTAAGTGGTTATTTAATTGTTTTGGATAATAATCATATTTTAGAGTGTATTATTGGTGATAAAAACCCCTTTTTATTCCCAAAAATCCATTTTAAATGCAAGAGACCAAGAATACAGTCAAACAATCCTAGAAAAACAACTCAAAATTTTGTAAAAGTGTTTGTTGAAGCATTTTGAGGATTGATCAATACTAAATGACCTTTGGATTATTTTAAGAGATTTGGGGTAGGCCCTAATAGGCATACGACCCCTTGGTATATTCAAATTCCATTTATAAGTGTAAGATCTCAATCGAAACCTTCACACAATCAAGAAAAACATTTAGAAAGTATGCAAACTTGATTGTTGGGAATGTTTTGTCATTGTCCATAAAAATATAACCATTGAAGAAGAAGTATAAGGAGGTAAACATAGAAATTTTGAAAGTGGAATGATATTATTAAAGTTCATAAAACTAAAAGTGTGCAATTTATAGTGTTTATCGCCCTGTCAACACTAGACCCAGAGTTTGAAAATGGAAACTTGAATAAATTTTGACTCCTCCAACCAAATTTACTCAAAATTTGGAATATGATGTATTTTAATGTTTAATAAAGGATTAAATATGTTATTAGTTTTTATATTTCCATACGGTATGGTCACCAGGATTGTGGGATCAAACTAGGCCTAAAGAGACCTAATTGCCAAGAAGGTGGCAAGATAAAGTGTACTTATATTAAGAGTTAATTATTGAAAATTTGTATGATGTTTAATGGAGATAATGGGTATCAAAAACATGTATTATTTTGTTTTTAATTTTTTTTAATTTTTCACACCTATTGGATTTGTCTTAAAAGAAGGTGATAAGGAAAGAGGCCTTAAGAAGAAAGAGTGAGTTTGGTTGAGAGTTCTTGCTTTCAGATTATGTGATTTGATGGGATGTGCATGGGAGTTGAAATTAATAGGTGTAAGGCCATATGAGCCATTATATAATATAAGAAGCTTACAAACATGTTTTAGGATTTTAAGGCATATGAACTTATATGTGGGAATGACAAGTTTGAACCATGCAAGAGAGTGAATTCATGAAACATGATGGACTAGAGTATTGTGTGTGTGCTAAGAGGAGAGAGTGTAGGGGATGATGATGTGGTGATAGGTCATCAAGATAGAAGAGTATGATGGAAGCAATAAGGCTTATAAATCTATAGAAAGCAAGATGGATCAAGGATTGCAAATGACAAGCAATACACCTGCATCAAGAAAGAAAATTCAAAGATGAATGAAGGAATTTAAGTCAAAAATTAGAGCCAAGGTAATGAATGAGGACGTTGTAGGCATTAATATCTACATAAATTTTGATTGGTTGGTTTATTTCTCTTGCCTTTCATTTTTAATGAGTCCTTGTGTTGTATTTAGTTCACCCTTTCTTGTTGGACTCTCAGTGATTATTTAGTTGCTTCACTCTAGTTGATTGGGCCATGATGTTGTTAGCTAGATAAGTTGTCATGATGCATTGAGACCATCTTATGGGTCCTTGGCTATGTCTAAGCAATGAACACCTTGGGGTGGAAATTAGTTTATGGTTGAATGTTTATTGGTTGACCTTCATTTTGGATTAGGTCATGATGGCATGGCAATCAATATTTCCACAATCAAGTAGGTTCTTGATGTTTTTGGAATTTTGGTCCTTACTTGTTATTTCTCAACCCAACCCTAAATCGATGCTACCAATTTGGTGGAATAATACATGTGAGCTTGGGGGAGTGTTGAATTGGTATATGGAGGTTTTGATGGAATTTTTATAGTTGCATTTTCACTTAAACTTAATGGGATCATGGGAAATATGGAATTACTCTTTCAGCCCATGCCTTTAGTCTATTACAACTGGAATGTATCACACTATGGTGTTTTCAAGTTAATAGTTATTCATTTTCTCTCCATGAACAGATAGGGAGGAAAGGGGAGCAAGTTGTTAGATTAAGGAAAACAACCTCATGATGGAATGTGTTCTAGAAAAGCAAATAAGTTCAGTGAATGCTTTGTTTTTTATATGGGTATTTATTGGCTGATTTTGAAATGTTCCTAGAAGTAATGTAGGTGCATTATGAAGTCAATAAAAATTCATGCTAAACTTACATTGTGTTGTGATTGCTCTATTTGGAATCGTACCTAATGGGTTTCACTTGGAAAGTATTGGGTTATTATTTTTTACTTGGCTTGAATGGTTTTGCTTAATTATGTTGGGTTTGTTTTTTCCAACTCCATACAAGTAATTTTTAAATGATATATGGTTTTGGTGGCATTTAATCTTAGTTCGAGCCAAGGGTTTTTATTTTGGAGTGTTTATTATTGATATTTGAACTTTGTTTTGAGTAGGGTTACTACTCAACTAAATTTTGATTGATTTCTTTTGTTCAAACCCTTAATTGGTGAATTAAGTTTATTATGATTGTATATTTTTTATTTCAAAGCCTAAATAGTACTTTATACTTAGTTGTGTTGTTTGGAGTTAACTTATGTTTGGCGTTATGGTCTAAGTGTTCTCAATCGAATTTATTTTTACCCATTTTGAGTATAGCATGAATTCAAAATTTATTTTGCTAACCATCTTGGGATTCAATTGTGATTTCTTGTGAAGATATAAATTTTTAACTTAACCAATTGTGTTGGTTTTTCAAGCACAAACCAATGGTTATTATTATTGTGTTTTTTGTTGGGACTTGGTGTTTGGACTATGTCATTTGGTTTAAATGCTTGGAGTGTGTTCTCTTGATCTTGAAAATTATTATTTATGAATGTTTTATTAATATGAGTGTATCATTTTTAATACTTTATTGGGTTGAGTTTCCATTAGTTATATGCTTGAAATGGAAGGAACTATGTTAGGGTTGATTGAGTTGTTTTGGTATGTGTTATTTTGAGAGCATTCATAAATAGCCTAAGATGCTTAATTTTCAATTCTAAGGTACTTGAGTTATTTCCAAGTATTGTAAATTTTAGTTTTGATGGATTTCGATTAGAAGTTCATTTGTATCTCTAAATTTCAAAATGGAAGCCATGTTAAGTACATATGGGAATGACATACTTGTATCTTTTGAAGAAAAAATGGATAAATTGATTGTTGTCTTTGTAAGCATCTTATTTATCCCTGTTAGAAAAAAACCATAAAATCTAAGGGAGCACTAGTCAGGAAAAATATGTTTTAAAAAAGAATATTAAAATAAATATCATATTATTTTTGCTTAACACATCATTACAAAAAATGAGATGGAGTCAGTGGTCATAGATTTGAAGTGAGGTATGACTACCAATTTACACTCCTCATTAGGCCTAGTTGTCGGGACCCATTTTATATTTCCACACTACCCACCTAAGCTGTGCTTATGGGGGGTATTAGTGTAGGTTTTTATTTTTCCCTATTATTTAATTAGGGAAATCTTATATTTGTGCATACATGGAGTTTTCCTACATTAATGGGATAGGCCAGCTTATGTGGAGATGTGTGTCATAGATGTGTCATAGGTGTCATAAGAATGTCATAAGTAACTCCTTTAACCAGCTATTCCGGGTATGGGAGTTACTTTTCTATCCTTAGCACCTTGTCATCACCTTTTGTGGAGGAGTTACAGTATATTCTTGGGGTGCTTTGACCACCATTTGTGGAGGAGTTACTTATGATCTCTCCTATATGTATTCTTCATTATGGCCATCTCATGTTAATCGAATATTGGGTTTTCTCCTATTTGTCTTATGTAATTTATCTCCTTGTATAATTTCAAATTGTTTTAGCATCTATGTGATGTGCACTAGCTTCATCTCGTGTGATCACGTCTCCATTGCATTCGCATTATCTAAATTCTGAGACAACTCTGATATGGTATCAGAGCCACCCCAATAATCGTGTGTCTGGTTATGCTATTAGTTTATTCTAAAATTCTTACTTTGCTTTCTTAGTATTTTTTTGTTTAACTCGGTTGTATTTGAGAGTTTTGGTAGAGTTTCTTGAAAACTCATGCAAATCCATATGGAAACTTGTTAAAAAAATTACTTCTATTGAGTTTCATTCAGATCTACCCTTTAAATATCTGCGTTGAAATTTGTTGAGACATCTTGTATAGATCTGTTGTGGCATTGTGAACTCCAGCAAGGCAATTTGTGGAAAAGTCAATGCTTGGCGTCACTTTCTGACATAATGCGTTGAATTTTGTTGCTCTTTTTTATTTTCAATTTATAGAATATAAAGGAGCGTTGGATTAATGTGTTGGAATATAAAGGCAGACTCAGGTTTGCTGCATATTTTCTCCAACTGGAACTACTAGGCATTGGATTCTGAGAGGACTAAGAACTGCTAGCTGCACTTGGTGTTGGATCTACTCATTTGAGCAACTTGGCGTCCTTTTCCTACACTTGGCATCCACCTATCACTACATTTAATTTGTCTCTGCTGTGTTGAAACTTGCTACTGTGAACTTGGCATTGGAAAGAGAATCTAAGCCTGCAAAACCCTGCGTTCCATTTGCACAGCTTGCTTGTGTGATTGCTTGCAGGAACTTATGCTAGACCTACTATTTTTTTGAAAATGGCGCCCCTCTCCTTGTTTGGCGTCCCATGTGGGCCGTTAAATACTTGGCCATCCATTTCATTTTGTCTTTTACTTTAATTTTTTAGTTAAATTGACTTGTCCAATTAAAATCAGTCAATTTGACTGAGTATTAAGTATTTTAGACAATTTGTAAGTTTTAATAATTTGGAGGTTTAAATTTAAACTTGTATCTTCACCTGTCGAAGATGAAGGGTGAGGCCTAGGTTGGCAGGAGGCCAATTCCCCCTCACAAAGACCTCATTTGGATTCTTCGCTCTGTGTCGAGTCTAGTGAGTGGTTGGAAGGCCACTTTCTTTCTCAAAATAGGCATTTTTTTAATGTTTTAGTGCTTTTTTTGCTAAAACACTAGTTTATGGGAAATTGAATCTTATTATCTTGCAAACGGTAGCTCAGATTCGAGTGTCATTTTTTGCAAAAGTGTTTGTATTTCAATTCTCCAAAGTGCAGGCTTGTTATTTGTTAAAAATGCACTAGTTTATAAAGTGCCTAAAATTTGGGTCTCCTAAGATGCATTTTCGATTGAGTCTGATGCCCTGTTTGCTTAAAGTCTTGCACTGATTGTCTAAGATGCATTCTCAACTGAGCTTGACATATTTTGAATGTGCACTTGCATATTTGGGGGAGGCTCAACATTTTGGGGGGGTGTGATTGCTTTTCAGCACTTGCAATCTTTGCTTTCATTCTCCTTTCTGCATAATTTCACAACTTGCAATCACCACAACTTCACCTAAATTTAGCTTAAAATAGATTATTCTCAACTTAAATCCCTAACACCCTTTAACTATCATGAATGGAAGGTTAAAATGTCAATCATTCTAAGAAGCAAAGGGTGGTATAGGATCACAATGGGTACTGAAGTAGAACCTAGCACTGATGCTGAAAAGGTCAAGTGGTACAACCGTAGTGATGAAGCCTATGGATTACTGAGCTTGTCCATGTCTCTAAAAATTCTCTTTCATTTAGAAACATCCAAGACTCCCAAAGACATATGAGACACCTTAGAAACTTTATTTGGGAAGCTTGATGAGATGAGAGGTCATGAGCTCGAAAATGAACTCATAAGTCTAAGTCCTAGCAACTTTGACACCCTACAGGACTTCTTCACTAAGTTAAGGCCCTTAGATTGCAATTGAAAGAATGTAGGATAGAGAAGAAAGATGATGAACTCATCCTTTATATTCTCGCAAAGTTAGTTCAAAGCTATTCAGTCTTTGTCTCCACTTTCCATGCCACAAAAAGTGCCCTTGGCACTACATAGAAAATGCCTTCTTTGGATTCATTCATTGCTGACTTGACTAGGGAGCGAGATAAGATAATTCAAATGGGCACAATGAAGTCTACTCAACCCCAAGCTTTGATAGCTAAAAATGGTAAGGATAAGACTTCAACAAAGGAGAAGAAGAAAAAGAACAAGGACCAGGAGAAGAAGAAAGAAAACAACAATCTTGCCAAAAACAACATTGAGTCTTCCTCCTCCAATGTTAAACCTAAGAAGGAGAAGGTTAAATGTGACTATTTTAAGAAGACAAGGCATGATGAACACAAATGCATGAAGAAACAAATAGATCACCTAACTCATCTTCTAGAGAAGCACAACATAGGTGTTCCTGAGTCCATCAAGCAAAATTCAATTACCCAAGATTTTACTAAGGCAAAAGGTAAGGGTAGGGAGAAAGAAAAGGGAAAGGCCCTTGTAGCTACAACAACTTCTACATCTTCATGGGTCATTGACTTGGGTGCTTCTCACCACATGGGCTCTTCCCTAGTTGAGTTTTCATCTTTAGAGCCTTGTAGCATGACTTCAATTAGTTTAGGTGATGATACATCAATTTTCATTGCAGGGAAAGGGTCAGTTGAAATGGAAGGAGGAACATTCAATAATGTTCTAAGTGTTCCTTCTCTTTCAATCAATCTCCTATCAGTGTACCATATCACTCACATTGTTCAAGGCATAAGAGTTGAGTTTTCACCATATTCAATGGCTATCAGGGAGTTGCATAGTGATACTTCAGTGGTAGTGGGTAGGGTAGATCACCAAACAAGGTTATACACCTTCTTACATTTTTTACCTGATTCTTCTCCAACATCATTGCTAACTCATTCAGATGGAGTTAGCAAATTATGGCATGAGCGGTTTGGCCACCTTAACTATCTCTACCTTGAGCAACTTTGCAAATATGACATGGTCATTGGCTTGCCTTGTGTCTAATTCTCAAAAGGACTTTGCGAGGTGTGCTCCCTTGGGAAGCATCCTGAAGCAAAATTTGACAAAGGCAAAGCTTGGAGGGCTTCACAACCTTTGGAGTTAGTCCATAGTGATGTATCAGGACCCTTTCCCAAACCATCTTTCATAAAGGCCAAGTACATCCTCACTTTCATTGATGATTTCTCTAGGTACACTTGGATATATTTTCTCAAACAAAAGTCTAAAGTGTTTGAAAAATTTCTAGACTTCAAGGCTCTTGTTGAGAAACAGAGTGAGAAATCCATCAAGGTTCTTTGAACTGATAATGGAGGGGAGTATGTTAGCAACAGGTTTGAGCAGTTTTGCACCATAGAGGGGATTGATTTGTAGTGCATAGTCACTTACAGTCCTTCACAGAATGGGGTTACAGAATGCAAAAATAGGTTCTTGAAAGAGATGGGTAGCTGTAAGATTCACTCCAAATCCTTAGCACCACAGTACTAGGCCGAAGCCATCAATTGTGCTTGCTACATTCAAAATAGGGTTCCTCACAAAGCTTTGAAAGGGATAACACCATTTAAAGCTTGGCATAAAAGGAAACCTAATGTTGAACACCTTAGGGTTTTCGGATCCCCAGCCATGGTCCACATACCGAAGAAGAAACACAAAGCTATGGAATGTCGGTCCAAGCCTTGCATCTTTGTAGGATATCCAGATGGTATTAAAGGGTATCACCTTCTAGATCTGACCACTCATGAGTTTTTCATTGAGAGAAGTGTCCACTTTTAGGAGAGTCCTAGAGACTCAACACTTGGCACTTCTTCTCCCTCATCAGATCTACTTCTTCATGATGATTCCTTAGATTTAGATCAGCCACAGCAGGTTCCTAAGCCAGAGACATCTTCTTCTTCGAGTTTAGATAGCAAGGACAGTGATGCAGAGTCATCCACCTCTAGTCAGTCAGAGGATGAGGAGTTAGCACATGACTCGCCCACTTACAGGCCACTTTGGGCCAGACAGACACTTGAGAGTGTTGGCACTTGGACAAGAGATCCTACAGATGATAGATGCACTAGGGGGGATTATCAAAGAGATCCACATGCCTTCTTTGCTTCAGTTTCAGATCCATAGACTTTTCAAGAGGCATTGGGAGTACCTGAGTGGGATAGTGCTATGGAGGAAGAATATTCTTCCTTAATCAAAAATCATACTTGGGACTTGAATTCACTTCCTAAGGGAAGGAAGATGGTTTGATGTAGGTGGATATATCAGACCAAGTTTGTAGCAGATGGGTCAGTTGATAAGTACAAGGCGCGATTAGTTGCCAAGGGTTTTTCATAGGTGGTAGGCATTGACTACTTAGAGAACTTTACACCCATTGCAAAGATGACTTCTATCCGACTCACCTTAGCTATTGTTGCAGCACATGGTTGGGATGTGCACTAGATGGATGTGAAGAGTGCCTTTCTTCACAGAGACCTAGAAGAGGAGATCTACATGGAGCAGCCACCAAGATTTGTTCAAGATTCTTCCTTAGTATGCAGACTTAAGAAATCTATCTATGGCCTCAAACAAGTCCCTCAGGCATGATACACCAAGATGGATTCCTTCCTTCTCACAGCGGGTTTCACTAGGTGCCATTCTGATCCTAATGTCTACTTTTTGTGGTAGGACGACTCGCTCTTGATTCTGGTTCTTTATATTGATGACCTTTTGATCACTGGGAGTTCTTCATTGGCTATTGCAGTGGTGAAGGCATCTCTCCAAGATAGATTTGACATGACAGACATGGGTTTATTGCACTAATTCCTTGGCATCGAGATCTCACAGTCAGCGTCAGGGATTTCTCTTGCACATCCTAAGTATGCTCTTGACTTATTGGCTCAATTTCACATAGTTGATTGCAAGCCATTTCTGACTCCCTTTCTATCAGGAGTCAAGCTTGAGGCTAACTGTTCTTCACCATTGGTTGATGCCACTCGGTATCGATAACTTGTTGATAGTCTCATCTACTGGACTCACACCAGGCCTGACATATCATATACAGTGGGACTTGTCTCTAGATTTATGCAAGAATCTCATGAGCTGCATTGGAAAGCAGCTAAGAGGATCTTACATTACATACAGGGTTCACATAGCTATGAGATTCATTACAGATTTGGCATAGAGGTTGACTTGGTTGGATATACAGATTCAGATTGGATTGGCGATTCACAGACTCGCAAGTCCACTTCTGGTTACAATTTCTCTCTAGGTTTTGGTCTTATCAGTTGGTCTAGCAAGAAACAAAATGCTATTGCTATATCATCCACAGAGGTAGAGTACACGGGAGCTGTTAATGCAACTACTGAGGCTATTTGGCTACAGGGGATTCTTTCTAAGTTTGGCATTCCCATTCGGTAGCCCACCATCATTTTTTGTGACAACTAGAGTACCATTCAGATTTGCAAGAATCTGATTTAGCACCAGCGGACCAAGCACATAGAGATTCACATGCATTTCATTCAGGAGCTTATTCATAGTCAGGGCATTGACTTGATATTTTGCCAGTCTTTGGAACAAGTTGCAGACATCTTCACCAAACCTTTCACGAGAGCAAGTTCATTCATCTACAAGCTCTTCTTGGGGTGCGGTCCACATCTGCAGTAACATCATCTTGAGGGGGCCCACTAGCCTCTTCATTTCTTTTATGTCTCTCTTTTGGGGGGGAGTTTTTTTCCTACAAGTTTTCTCCTTTTCTCTATCTTATGGGAGATTGCATTTGTACATGGGTACCTCATTAGGCCTAGTTGTCGGGACCCATTTTATATTTCCACACTACCCACCTAAGCTGTGCTTATGGGGGGTATTAGTGTAGGTTTTTATTTTTACCTATTATTTAATTAGGGAAATCTTATATTTGTGCATACATGGAGTTTTCCTACATTAGTGGGATAGGCCAGCTTATGTGGAGATGTGTGTCATAGATGTGTCATAGGTGTCATAAGAATGTCATAAGTAACTCCTTTAACCAGCTATTCTGGGTATGGGAGTTACTTCTCTATTCTTAGCACCTTGTCACCACCTTTTGTGGAGGAGTTACAGTCTATTCTTGGGGTGCTTTGAGCACCATTTGTGGAGGAGTTACGAGCTCTCCTATATGTATTCTTCATTATGGCCATTTCATGTTAATCGAATATTGGGTTTTCTCCTATTTGTCTTGTGCAATTTATCTCCTTGTATAAATTCAAATTGCTTTAGCATCTATGTGATGTGCACTAGCTTCATCTTGTGTGATCACGTCTCCATTGCATTTGCATTATCCAAATTCTGAGACAACTTCGATATTAATATATTGTATTATTATAATTTTTTAAATTAAAATTTTTGTATGTATATAATCCATCATATCACTGTAGCGTTAGTAAAAAGTGTGAAAAATTTAGTGGGGCTTTGAACCCAACTCCACCATAAAATTTAAAAGTGGTAGCGCTTGCACTTCCAGTGACAATTTTACCTCTCCTCCATTCATCAAATAAAGAGAAATGTTCACTACTGTTACGAATACAATCATTGTTGTTGGTGTTACTGATAAGATAATGGAAAAATCTTGTAAATATTTGTATACATATCTATTTGTAAATGGCAACTTGTATCTATATCTATTTGTATATAGTAGTTTCATCTCACTTTGAATTCTTCCACCACTTTCATGTATTGTATGGTCTTTTTCTTATCTATCACTTCTTTAGAATAGTAAAACATGATGTGTCATCCATGCACAACTCATTGTCATGCCGTGTGAAGTAACACACTACCTCCTTTTCCACCATCACTTCAATTAGAAATATCAAATTATTGTTATTTAATGTTTTGTACACAAAAAGTGAAACGATTCCCATGATCATTGGCTTCACATGAATTACTCTTACATATTTACATTCTTTCACTTACAAAATCCTAATTTATCAAAAAAAAATTATATCCCTTCCGACATAACCTTGTACCTTTGGAGTAACTGCTAGTAATATAATATTATGAATCCCACAGTAAAAAAGTCAATTGTTATGGAATTTGTCACTATTGACAAAACTAAGTGACAAGTACACTTTTTTGTCAAGCACAATTACAAGTGAATGTTAAAACCTTGTACGCATTTATCCATTTGATCTCCTTTATAGCAAATGATATCAACTTTGTTTCTCCTCCATCTTTTTTCAATGGAGGTTTCATAGATCATGTCCAAGATTGTTTGTGGGTTATAATTTTTCATATTGTTTACCAGACCAAAAAGTATGCACTTCTTATGAGTGCTAAAGTAGTAGGCCAGACTACAAGCCTTTTTTTCACCATCTATTTTTTAAGATTTTTTTGTTGATGTTATGTTCATATCAATACATGGTGCTATGTATTTCTTTGGTGTTGTATTGTTATTTGGCTTTAAGAACACGTGTTTATTTGGGATTGTTATTTGGCTTTAAGAACACGTGTTTATTTGGGTGTGTTATTTGTGTTTGTAGATTGAATCCAATAGAAGAATTCAACATTCGTGGGGAATAGATCTTTCGCACATAATGTTTTCCAATTTGTTTTTATGTGGTCATAACATTATCCTTTATATGCAGTTGCAGCCTGCACCCTGTCTAAGCATTAAAACAAACAAAATCAAAATCTTACTTATCCACATTCACCATTCATCACTCCTACCTATTAGCCACATAGAAGGGAAGCCTCTTTTCTTTGTTGGAGAAGATTGACCCAGCTGTATCTATCCCGTTATTAATAGCCCGAGAGTGTCATCCTCTTGCCAATCGTTGGAATTAAATGATGTCAGAAGAGGCGAACTGGTTCTCTACAACAGTAGAGATCCTCCGAGAATGACCAAAAGGTTAAAGGCTTGAAGTCCCAACCACCAATTTAACACTACAAGTACCTAATGGACTACTCTATCTGACCGTAACATGTTAAACACTCGTCTCGATTTATTTAAATTCATTTAACAAAAAAAATCTGTCAAAAATGAAACATATTAGCCAGTTACGCTTTTAATTTAGAGAAGATCGTATAGATCCTCCATGCCTCCAACAAAAATCGCCCTAGACCATGCAAAATGTCTGTTAGGAGTTGTGGGGGATTGACTGACCTGCAAAATCTAGAACGATTACAAAACCCACTAATTTGACCAAAGTTTTGAGAATGAATAAAATTGTGGAAGATAACAAAGTGTTTATAACTACGTCCCTGGATACAAATAGCTTTTGATTGGAGATATAATCAGTTTTGGAGCACAATTAGGGGTCAATTTCCAAGAAAATTATAGAATCATCGAGTAAACGGTCACATCCAACTTATAAACACTCTTTAAGATTTGAATTTGAATAGGAATGAGTACAACCAAACTACTTTCCCAATCCTCCTACATCTCATTAACAATTTACTTATATTTAAATTATTTTATAAAATTTTTACAAATATCATTATTTTAATAATATCTATTCAAATATATTTTGATATTAGTTATACAATATAAAGAATTTATTTAACACATAACCACCTTAAAACATTTTTTATTAGGAAAAGGATCATACACATAATCCATTATTTTAAACTATTTATTATTTAGTCCTTTTTTTTCATTAAAGAGTATTTTGAAGTGCTTGTGTATAATGTGAATCCTTTTCTACATGGTTATTATCAAATAAATATGAAGAAAAATATTATTAAAGCAATGATTATTTGTTAGAAAGCAATTATCAAATAAATATGAAGAAAAATATTATTAAAGTAATGATTATTTGTTAGAAAGCAATTAATATTGAGAAGGAAACTAATATGTTGGCATATCTAATTAAGAATGTGTTTTAACTAATATATATAACATTCAAAAATAGAACACAAGGCATATTTATGACACTAGAACCAACAATAGTAATTAGATAAACTTATAATAATGGAACAATAGAATGTTTGAAACAAACAATAACAATTAATTGGATTCTAGATATGGACATTGACTATTGACCATCACCCATCACTAGGATATAATCAATATTGCATTTAATGTGTACATGACATAATCAATAGGTTCACATAATATATATCATTATGGTTGTTAAAATGTTTATTTTTAATATATATATAAATATAAATATATAATTAATTTTTTGATTTGATATGAAATAATTAAATAGATATTTTTTATTTTTAAAAAATTATTTTTTTAATAATCTTGAAAATCTCTATTTTATTGAAAGAGGTGTAGTTCAATTTATATAAATAATAACATTTTTTAATTAAAAATTATATAAGTTACATTTTTATTTTATTTTATTTTATATTATTAAAATATTAAATTATGATTAATTAAATTTAAAATAAATGATTAAAAATAAAATTATTATATAAAAAATTTATATATATATATAATCAAACTTTATTTTTGAAATTATTTATTCACTCTCTCACACACACATGGAGTGATTAAATATAAAATTATTATATAAAAATTAAAAATATATATTTATTATATAATTTATAAATAAATTTACATTTGCTATTCAAATATATTATTAAAATTTATTTTATATATATATATATACAAAAATTTAATTTTAATAAATAAAAATATATATTAATTATACAATTAAAATTTTATTTTTTAAATTATAATCTTAATTTTAATTAATAAATAATGATATTTTGAATTTTATATGAGGAATATTTTGGATTTCACATTTAAAGCAATGCTTTTTATATATTTCTCTTAGTAATGGGTTTGAAAGTGTATTATAAAGATGGACCAAAAAAAACATTTTAATAAAATAAATATGATATATATATATATATATATATATATATATATATATATATATATATGATGAAATAGATTTATATATTAATTGATTAGAAATATACGAATAATTCATAAAAAAATATAGGCAATATGAGAGCACGCCACATAGTCACATTAGGTAAAGCCTAGGAGCCAAAAACAAAAGTATCAACAACAACTAAGCAAAGCCTAGGAACAAGTCACATGATAAAAGATAACACTAAGTAGCAAGAGCAAGGCTAGAAGGCAGAAGATCCATATCATCAGGACCCCAGCTCGATCTTAGCAAGTCATTTCCATCTGGAATAGGCTCCCAACTAGTAGCTTGAGCAGTGTCCCTATCATCATCTTCTTCAAATGTTCGAGTGGGTCAAATGGCTAGAGAAAGCCTAGGGAACTTATCCAACACATCAAATCAGCCTTTAGGTGGCACCCCCCAAGCATCTGGGCATAGAAGAGGAGGAAGAGTATCCCAATCATCCTGCCCAACAAGTGAAGGAAGTGATGGTTGTCAACCTTGCTACTATCTAAGAGGGGTCATGCACTAGTACGAGTTGCTACTACGAGAGCGACATCGAGAATGATTGTGAAGATGCCCACCACGAAGTGATAGAGCCACTCTATCCTCCAGTCTGAGATCCCTGATCAGAGATGGTGGAACCCAATCCATTGCACAAGGAGCATCTCCTCAGTGGGAGAGGAGATCATGAAGATACCCAAGCTCCATAGCCACTTTATTGACTTGGACTTGAATCTACAAAAGAATTTTGGAGATGTTAGAGGACTTGTTTAAAGCAAAAATATTAAAATCAGTAGAAGCATTATTAAACATATAATTATTTCTTTCTTTCCAAAGCCAGAAGAGAATTTTCACTCTAAAAGTATGCCAGACTTATGTGCATTTGAAGGACATCTTTGGTTTATCTCCAAGAAGGATGTGCTGCCAAAAAAAATTTGGGTTGAAAATGCTTGAAGAGATCATGGATCCAAGTCGAGACCCTTTGAGATTTAGAATAGTATCAGAAGAGATGAGGAAGCATCTCCAGGTGGCCACAAAAAGGGCAAACAAGAAGGTGGACACCTAGCTGGATAAGTCTTCTACCAATGGGTATGCCTTGGTGCAGTATACACCAAGCAAAATGAGCAAGTTTAGGTTCCACACAAGCCCCCCAAATAGTGTTGAAGTTAAATCTCCACGTAGTAATGGATGAGTGTAACCCCCAATGTGCATTAAGCTTGTCCACCATGGGCAAATGGGGCGTGAGCCAGCCATAGCCAAGTTGAAGACTATAACTATGAAAAGGGGACTCTATATACCACTTCTAGTCCTTCCACCATGATCGAGTGGAGTGGATTGAGATTTCATAGAGCACGAAGGGTGGCATTGCATTGAGAATATCTTGGAAGGATTCCTAGTTTGCATTGGCTAACTAAAATTTGGTTTTTGCCTCCTCCTAGGATAGCCAAGAGTGAGTTTGCTTGTAGTAGATAACTAGGATGGTATGAATTCCTCTTTGAAAAAGCTTGAGAGCATTGATCTAAGGGACTTTATCCGAGGGCAATTCATTGAGATTGAAAATGGGAGACCACCAGAGAGAGTGGGTGTTAGCAGATATACCATTCATAACTGTTCTAGAGAAGCCATGGCTTAATTTTTTCCCAAGCTTTCTAAATGCTTTTGGCCATAAAGGACCCTATGATTTGGATAGGAGAATAAATGAAAATCAAGTTAGGGGCGTTGAGCCCTTTCCAAGCCTTCTTACCCTTAGGCAAGCCTGAAGAGATACAATGTTTGAACAACACCTTCCAAGTTTTTGGCCCTTAATGGCCCACATAATCTATTTGACACATAAAGCAGTTCCTTTTTAGGCTATGTCAATGAGCCCCATCCCTCTGACATCATGCGTGAGGTAACAATATTTCCAGGCCACCCTATGAAATATTTTACCTTGTGGGGAAGTGGCCTAAGAGAAATCTCTGAGTAATTTCTCTAACTTCTAGTAAGATTTTTTAGAAGGCACCCAACATGATGAGTAATACACATGGGTGGTTGTAAGAAGTTTTGAGTAGATTTAAAACTTTCTTGATAATGAAAGAGACTTGGTCACCCAGTATTACAGCTTCTTATCAACTCTATCAACAACATATTGCCACAATAAGGGTGTCAAGGCATCAAAAACAAAGGGGATGACAAGAAATTTAAAGATTTCATCATGTTGGATCCACTTCCAATTGAATTTAGTAGCCCACACTGACGAACAAAGGTAATATTACTGATAGCAATGAGATTTTTTTCCATTGGATGTTGGAGCCAGAGGCCAAGCAGAAGGTGTCGAGACACTGCAAGGCATTGTCCACATTGGATTCATCCTCAATGAGAGTAAGGAAGGAGTCATCCACAAATGACCATTCAGTAATTACATATCTTCTTTGGATGTGCATCATCATGAGGGAGATAAATACCCTTGTCCCCTAGCTTGGGCATTACTAAGAAGATATCTAAAAACCTCAGCTTCAAGCACATACAAGGTGGGAACTAGCAGGCACCCTTACCAAATGGAGTGAAACAAGCTAAACTGCTCAGAGGTGACTCCATTAATGGAGAGGATGGTTGAGGCATCTATAAAAATCATCTAGATGGTTTAGATGAAGATGGGTCTGAAGCCCAATGCTTGAAGCATGGCTAGTATGAATGGCCATTCGATACGATCATAAGCTTTTTCAAAGTCAATTTTGATGAGCATAGCTTGTTATTTAGACTGTCTGGCCCAATCCATCCCTTCCTAGATGGCAATGATGTTACCCAAAATATAATGGATTCTAAAGAAACTCGTTTGTTCTAGATGCATGATGAGAGGTAACATATTATGCAGTGCCTTGGCAATGATTTTATAAGAGACATTCAGGAGGGTGATGGCTTACTAATTGTATATCAACTTAGGATCTCCTTGCTTAGGTATGAATTTAATATTTCCTTTATTTATATTCTTATCCAACAAATTTGTGTGAAATGATTTATGATAAACCTTATGCAAATCACTACCCACAAAGTCCTAAAAGGGTTTATATAATTCATAGGGGAAGCCATAAATTCCAGGAGCTTTATCATTAGCCATGAGAGACACTGCCTCATACAAATCATCAATAGTGAGGGGCTTGTCGCAAGCCACCCACTGGGTGGTAGTGAGTTTGCATGGAACCACTATGAGGCATTGTTGAAGGGTAATTTCATGCTTAGTTGAGGATGATTGAGCTTTGAACACTTGTTGATAGTGGCAAATAAAAGCTTGCACAATTTGTGGAGTCTTTTTGAGTCTATTACCAGCCTCAAAGATAACTTGAATTTGTTGTTTTGAGTTCTTGGATCATAGCATTTGGAAAAATTTCCTTTGAATCCTTGTCCCCTATCTTAAGTCAATGAAGCCTGACTTTGACTTGGGCTCCCTAAAGATTGTAATTGTCTTCAATCTGAATACGGTGCCACAAGGAGGAAACTCTGACCTGAAATATCTCATTCAAGGGATCATTTTCTAGGGCTAAATCCATGCAGCTTAACTCTGAAGTAGTATCAAAGTAAGAGTGTCTCCAAAATTTAACAAGTTGGTGGCCATAAATTTATAGAAAGTGAGAGATCCTTCTGATGGCATCATCCCACTAAAGAATCCAATTAGATTCTTGGGAAGGGCGTGGATCGAAATTCCAAACTCTCATAATGTGCATTATCATGGGCCATGTTTGAGCAAAGAGGTGTTAAAAATAATTGAGTTTTATGGAATTTTGTTTTCATAAACTGCCATGTCACTCTGAACCAAATAAGGGAGTGGTCAAAAATCCCAAAATTTGGTAGTGCCTATACCAGAGGGAAAAAACCATTATCAAAGGAGAAGTATGGTTGGGTGGACATCATTGCCCTATCTAGATGCTTCAGAATTTGAGTAGGGCCTTCCCTAAAATTACTCAAGGTGTACCAAACTCCATTTACAGGGTAGTGAGTTAAATTGGGGTCATAAAATCCCCATTTAGAACACATGTAAAACCACACCTCCCTTTTTTTAGTTGCCTACCTCATAGGCAAGTGGCCCACTTTATCCTTAGGAGACGCTACCATATTAAAGTCACCACATAATACCCAATGGGATTTGGGGAGATCATCTAATATCCACCACCATAAATGGGTATGTTCTAAAGTGTCATTCAAGACATAAATATTAATAAAGCCAAAAGAGTGGATTTTAATGATAAAAATAGCCCATACTAACCGATTGGTGGGGTCCACACCAAATTGCACTAAGTGTGGATGCCACCCTAGAGAAATGAAGGTGATTACCCCTTCATGTCCTACATCATGATTACTATGAAGAATGATATTGTCATGCCAAATAGAATTATTGACAGTCATCAATAAAAAATTTGCCACCTTAACTTTTTGCAGACAAAGAATGTCCATCTCAAGAAATTTCCTTCTGAAATCACTCACAACAAACTTGCATTTTTGGTCTGTGAGACCCCAAACATTCCATGAAAAACAATTCATAGATGATGAGTTTCAATGGACATGTCCTTCGAGTCCAACCCTTCTAGGGCATCATACTGATTCTACAAAAAGTGCCCACTATTAGCACTAAAAGATCATCAAATTGCTTCCTCACAGTAGGGTCAAACTATTACTCTCCTTCCTTTACCTCATCACTCCTTCAAAGAGGGATGTGAGAGCATTTGTGCGTATTCCACCAAGTAAAAAGTGGAAGAATGGCTGGTTGTGAGTCTAAAAATCCAAAAGAATTGGGTACAAAGGCCTCAAAACCTTAGGATAAGATGTTAACAGCCAAAGGGTTGTTAAAAACCCTAGGTTTTTCTACCAATTTTAGGGCTTCAGCCCGAGGGGGCTCTTTCTTAGTAGGATCATGTTCCTATAGGCCATTACTCAAAGATGGCTTGCCTCCTTTGGGAGTAGAAACTACATTTGTATCTTTAGATTAGGTGTTCTTCTTCCCTACTATATTCCATCCTTCCTTAGCTAGTTTCTTGCTAGCTTTAGGAGAGGGCTTCGGGAGAGAGGATGAGAAATTGGATGCATTATTGTAAGCCAATTGAAGGGGATAATCTCTTATCTTATGGTCTATGGCTTGGAATCAAAAGCAAGTGTTAGGCAAGTTGATATATAGGACTCATTGAGAGTGCCTCACATCCCCAACTTGAATTTCCACAAACTCCTTGAGGTCTCAAGAGAGATCTACTTCTACACAGACCCTTTTTTATGATCTAGTAGAGTAGAATTGATTTTTTTCATGACAAACCACATGGCCTAAAGAGGATGATATTTGGTGAATAAAGTGCCAGCAAGCGAACTAAGGGCCTATAAATCTAACCCAAACTGGGACTTTAAGAGTAGTGTACTCTGAGACCACAAAGTCTCATGTCCAGGGAGAGATAACCATAAGCTAGTTCCTAACATACCAAGTGGCAGACCTATGGAGGATTCCTCCTACATGGAAAGGGTTAAAAAAGTGGAAGAGAAAAAAACCTTGGTCATGTTTTAGATGCTCTCCATCTTAATGCCATGAGCCGCCTAGTGAGTCTGAACCCAAGACCAAAGCATACTTTCAGAGGGAATTCTCTCAACAAAATATCTCTTTAAATAAAATTATTCTAACCATTGACATGCATAATTAAATTCAAAAATAGGAAATATATCATCAAGGTCTGAAACATTACCTGATGGTAAACCTTTGAGATAAACTTCCTCGGGCGCCTGCAGGGGTCCATTGCTCAACGCTTCATCATTTTTTTTCGTAGCTAAAATAGTCAAGATAGAATGGGGAGAAGTCATTATAAAGGTTGGCCTCATCTGAAGGCAATAAACCCTAATCAACAATAAATGCAAGTCCTGTAGGCAACTAAAGCCATGGTGTGATACAAGGCTAGGTAGGCAAAAAAATAAGGGGTGACTCAATGGTGAAAATGGAGGAAACCCAAGTAAAGTGAAAAAAAATAAGTATTATTTTTTGTCATCTGTGGCACTGTTGCCCCAACCAACATTCTGCCATGGGAACTAAAAAGAATAATTTGGATCTATCAAAATTGTTAAATATATTGACTTCAATAAATTATATATTAAAAAAAGGCTTAATAATATTAAGACAAACATTATAATTGATACAAACAATATAATTAATAATTATTATTATAGAGTAATTAATAATCATTTTTTGAATAATTAGAGTAGAATTTTTTTTTTTTTTATATGCGGAAACAAGGGAAGTAAAAAAATCATTAACAATGTTGTCCACCAACATTTACCCATTACAATATCAAGAAAAAAAGGAAAGTTACAATGGTAAAGAGAAATTCAAATATTTCCTTTGTAATTCAAAACAATGTGCATCCACAACTTATCTTGTATTTTTTTGAATTTACATATTTTGTATAAATCAGATGTATATTATTTACTTTAATTAATAATTTTAATTGTTTTAATCATAATTAAACTATTTAACAAAAATAATATTTTTATCTTTTTTATTTAATATGGAATTATATTACATGTTGAAAGTGTATTTATATGTTAAAATTTGTGGAAACTTGATAAACAATTAACATTTTTTAATTTCTAAACTCAAATTTTAAATTTCTAGTATAATTAAAGTTTTTTTTTTAAATACAAATAATGAAATACAATTAATATTATTATGTGTTTGCTCATATTAATTCATCTGTAAATAAAATTTCAATTAATTAATTTATTATTCAATCTTTTAATTATGGCTACGGTGATGGTGATAGGTGATAGGTAAGGGATGATGTTAGGTAGGCGATCAATAGTAGTGGCAATGACAGAAGCAACAAGGAGACTAGTGGTATAAGGATGACTTCAAGTTGTTATCAAGTAGGTGATGAGGATGAGGAAGGAGGAGTGTTTGGCTTAGGGCTAGGGGTGTATGGGTGACCAGGGAGGTGAGGAATTGGTAGGGGAAGAAATAAAAAAGAAAAAACCAAGCTTATTTTGTTGTTGCACAGAATGGCCCAAGCAACTCCTCTCAAGAGTAGACTTTAAGGTTGGAGTAGTCAAGTGTGGACAAAGGCTTGTTTGGTGGAGGCTCCTCTATCTGAAAGCAATTGTCTGAAGCAACAATGGGCAGAGTTAGGGTTCCTCTAAGTCATTAGTGTATTCCAGTTGCATTAATTCCTCAATTCTTTTTCATACATGTGGAGTGTTCTACAAAGAGTCTATTCTTAGGGCTTAACCTAGCTCTAATCCTCTTATGATTCTCAAAAGTCAAATTCATTTGGAAAAGCCTTATGAGGAGGAAGTAGAAGTAGTGGGGGCTTCAAGGCAAAAAATAGAAGTAGAATAACTATAGAAAGTAATCATAGAAATGGCTTGCTTCAGATATGTCCCTTTGATTTTTTTTATACTCCTCTTATTTTAGAAATTTTAGACGTGGATCTTTTAGTGATAGGAATGGATAGAGGAAGCAAGTCTTTGAGTGGCAAATGTGTGGGGAAGCAACCTTCATGGGAAGTTATTTTGAAATGGTCTCAAGGAACCTAGCCTTTGTTAAAATCTCATTTTCTCTCAATGTTGTCTAATGATTTTTTTATGATCTTGTTTTAATCCTATGAAGATAGAGATTTTGTATGGTCAAATGGGCCATAGTTCGTTGGTAAGCAGGGGGTGTTTCTATGTCCTTAGGCCCCTTTTTTTAATCTAGTTACTTTGGTTATCATGCAAGCCCCAATTTGGGTAAGATTTTGTAATCTTCCCTTAACCTTGTGTGACCCTGGTCTCCTTAAGCAACTCATTAGAAAGCTATGAGTTTTTGTTAAAATTGATGAAACCATTGAGGCTAATTTGAGTTTTATCAAAGTGTGTGTAATGATTGATTTCTCCAAACCTCTGCACCATTCCATTATATTTCATTCTCCCATGGAGTGTGGACTCAATTTATTAATTTTGAAAGACTACCCTTTAGATGTTTCAAATGAAATCAAGTTGATCACAAAATTGCCTCATGTCCCGAAAAGGGTTTTGAAAGATCTCATGCAATGATCTTAAAGAAATAAGTCAGAAAGATTGGTTGCCCAAATCAAGATTTAGTTCATAGTATGATTTTTCTATCGAACTCCATCTCTATTGAGGTCCCATCTTTGACAGTCCTTCAAGAAGTTCAGGATATTCCTCAGAAGGGTGCGGTTCCAGTGGCAGTGGAAGGTTTGATTAGCTTGGAGTTAGGGCAGCCTTCTTCTTCCATCTAGAAAGGCAAGTGGACATAATAAGAATCTCATGACAGAGTGTAGATAAAGCTTCTATTTTAGTTGATAGTCCCCAACTGAGGGAGGTCTTAGAAGAGGATGGTTATGGTTGGAAGGAGGAAGAAGAAGAGTTGGCTAGCAGGGTAATTCTATCTATTGCTTAGTGTCCATGTGATTTGAAGACACTAAATTATGGGGGAAAAGGAAAAGAGGCAGTAAAATGGAAGCAAAAATGCTACAAATTGATGTTATAAATTCCATTAATGGTGGCACTCAGTGGACAATGGAATTTTTACTCTCCAACAGCGGTAGGCATATGTTGGTAGCAAAAGGTTGATTTAATGACTATGCTTGTTGTGCTTTGAAGAAATATGTTTATTGATTTTTATTTTTTGCCTTGTAGGTAGCTTAGTTTTTAATTCTAGTTTGGCTTTAATTTTTTAGCTTTGGACTTTTTTTAATCTACTGGGGGTTTCTAGATGGTAGTGTGTTCAAATTTGATTTTTGATTTAATATTTTTGAGAGACTAAGCCTCTTGTTGTGCCCCAGAATCAATTTAATCTCCAAATAAAAGCTAAAATCAATTTTAAAAAAACTAATTTATTTATTATTATTTAAATAAATATTAACGCATAGAATGTTTTATATCATTTACTAAGCTAAATAATTTTTAAAAGTATTTCCCTTTATTTTATAATACTTTTAGTTTTTGATAAATATTATTATTTTTAATCTTACCTTTGTTGTAGTCATGTGATTATATTATGTTTGAAAAGAGAATATCCATGCTTTTTTTTAATGTATGTCTTATACATTCAAGGTTTTTACAAAATTTTAAACTTCATTTTTCAAATAAAATATTGATATTAATTAGTGTTGTTATCATATAGTGATAAAAGCAATAATTAGATTGTTTTATCCAGATTCATATATTCTACGATTTTCACTTTTTAAATTTTAAATTATTACTTTTTTTTATTATATTATATTTTATACATATTTTATTAATTTTAAATTTTAAAATATATAATTTTTATTTATAATTATATATTTGAAATTTTATATAAACTTATTCATATTATTTTATTAATATATTTTATTTCAAATGATTATTTTTAAAACTAAATTTATAAATATTCTCTACTTAAAATAGAGAACGAAAGAATCAATATTACACTCAGGCTAAATATCCTATAAAATAACAAGCTAGAAATTCAAAATAGCACATAATTCATACTAGAATGATGTGATTTTTAAATGAAATTGATTTATCTATCGTTTCAACGTTCTACAATTTTTTATAGATAGAAACACCTTTTGATGGATATTAAATTTCTCTTTTTTAAAAATTTTATAGAACAACTATCTTCGTCATTTCTGCCTATACTTCCCAATAATACGACATAAATTTAAGAGAGAAAAACTATTTTTAATAAAAAAAATCAAGCAACACCACATGCAATTAAGTGGCCATTACTTCCTCTCACTTGTAAATGAATATAACACACAGATTTTTTTGTTGTAGCATTTCCTAATTCATTTCTTATAACTCAAATGATGTTCAAGAAACATCTTTTCAAAGACGTTCAAATGAATGAATAAACACTTCATTTGATAGTGTTATCATAATAATGCATATATATAAATATATTTTGTTTAACCATATTATATGTCATCATAGTTAAAGATAAAATATTGTTCTTTATAAAAATAATATTGAAGACATATTGAAAATTATTTTACACCTCCATCAATGTTTTCATGATTTTCCCAATGATAAAATTATTGAAAACTTGAAGTGCTTTGGATCCAATTTGTGAGAGAAAATATTGTATTGTAAAAAATGTCATTCCAAACTAATTAACTTTCTTGTACAACTTGATTATTATAATTTACTTTTCATGTTCAATTTTTTGACACAAACTAGTTTGACTTGTACAAAACCACACTTTAGAGACGTCTAAAAAATGCATGTAACAAACTTATTGTTGGGGGATTCAAAATAATATCTTGAATCCACATTTCACATTTATTTATGTTTCAAGTATTTATAATATTACACGACGAGGTTTTCAAAAACCATTTAAAAACACAACACTATTAATATACGTATGCAATAACATTTAACTTTATTTTTAATTTGATTTTTACAATGACCCCTATTTTATTAAACATTATAAAAAAGAAGTTATTTCTAAGTATGTATGGAAAAATAGCAGTTTCAAACATATTCATGGTTTCCTTTGGTATTAAAATGCATCCAATATTGACACATTGTATTGGAAGAATCAAATTCAAGTTATTGGTGTTAAATACTACTTTGAAAAATATGTGTCAACATGAAATATATGACATAGTTGCGTGGAAATCAAATGGTACATCTTTTTATCCTTTACAATGCATGTTTATTGAATACAACTAATGTATTTTCAAGTAATCCTCTTGCTGATTATGAATAAATTTTGAATCATGTTCAAATGCATACTACATGTAGTACAGAAACATGCATGAGAAAGAAATAACAATCCTTGTAATGTTGGTACAAACCCCCTATCAAATTTCATGAAAAAACTTCCATTTTCATTCCAAATAATGGAATAAAAAATGCATTTCCTCATGTAATGATGATAAATTGAACACCCACAACCCAAACATTGTTTCAATATGGACATAAAATATTGACTACCAACTTGTTCTCTCATATAAAGTTATTTTGAAATATATTCATAAGTATGCATCAAAAGTATAGAATTGGTTAGAAAGCTATCGCCATATGATATCAAAAGATTTAGAGGGTTTAAATTCACATAAACCATCTTCAATTAGTTTTAAATAGTATTTTTTAGCATGATATTGGTGCATAGGAGACTCCATATGTTGCAAAAACTCCCTCATGTTTTGTGCAACTAATAATTTGTTTCATTAAATAATTGGCAAGATGATTCTATGTTATGTTTCCATGCTCGAGCTTATTCACTTGCAAATTTAACCTTCATTTATGCATTACATTGATTGGTCTTCTTCACTAGAACTGCTATCAATTATAAAAACACCAAGATCTTGGTCTTATGACAAACATTATCATGTTCACAAATGGAAAAAAAGAGAATTACTAGTGAGTGTTCATTTCTACCCTCATTAATTTTTTATTCTATTAAAATATTCAACTGCTTGTCCATCTTTATTTTGGGCAAGCTCCTATTGTATAAGGTATCTGGTACATCATTGTATCCATTGACAACTTTATTGAAGAAATTATTAAATTTTATGAATGCATAAAAAAAAGGCTACCCATGGCATGTTAATGGTGTAGCTTATGAGTTTAAATAGATTTAGATGTCGAAAATTCATATAGTGGCATTCTTCATCATGGCTCCAAATTTTTTGATGAATTATAAGTCTTATTGTAACTCCAACCAAACAACAATATTTAGATAAAATGAAGTTGATATGTTTGGCAATGTTGATTTTGACATGCATCAGAGTTAGAATGAAAATAATTTTTCTTTTCCATTATAAGTAACAACTATATTTTACATAAATCAATCAGGCAACCCATCAAATATTTTAAGTTCATTCCTCCATCTTATTTGCGTCTAGTACTCTACTTATATAACAACTATTTGAAATGGTTATTCTTTTGCACTATTACACTTAAAAGGATATAATGCTTCCATTGAATATGATAATCCAAAGGACCTTTAATATAATAAAATCATACCTTATCAACAATATAAAATTCATAAGTAACTCAAAAGAACTCATTGTTATTATTAGTCACTGTAAGCGACATTGCAATAACTATGTTGTTTCAAAAATATATTCAAGCCTTCACATGCTTAAATAAAAGAAATGAAACCAATAAAAAATAAAGCACTTATAATTCGAAAAGAATATTTGAAACAAATTTTCTACATTCTAATCTACTAACTGAGTTTCCTAAGCCCAAAATTATTGATATGTATTGACTAGCATTTGCATGAGGCTTTCCTATAATACAAGCCCAAACATTTCAAGGTCGGATATCTATCATTCTCATTTTTACCTTAAGCCAACTATCTCTATTATAAGACATACCGGTGTATTATATAACATGTTTGACCTTTTGGTGATGTTTTAACATTTTTGTGACATTGCACATAATTTTAGGTTAACAAGGTTTTCAACCATGTCAAGTGGCATTTTGAAATCCCTTATTAAATATTCAAAATGTTAAACCAAAAAATCTTAATATTCATAATAATGGTATATAACTTGGTTTGAATATCATTTTATATTATAATCAATATAAGGTTTCATGGTTTTTGAATGGGCATCAAGTTTCGATAAATGACAAATGCATGTTAAGTTTTCAAATTGGTACATATGAAGATGAAATCATGTGTGATGTAATGCTCATGGATGTTCACAATATTTTTTTAGAAGGCCTTGGAAGTTTTATTGTAACTCACAACATGATGGTCATTCAAACACATATACGTTGATGAAATATCAAAAGAAACATACTTTTAATCCTTGTAAAGATAAATGCGAATAAGTGAAAATTAGACCAAAAGTTTTTATGATTTCATGAAAGTAATTTATAAGAGGGAAAGGAAGAAATATGCTTGGAAACAATCCATAAGACCTAAAAAATTGTGAGCACAACAGAAGGAAAAGAAGAAACACTTCCATTTAAGGTGAAGGACATGTTAAGTGAATTTACAGAGATTATTTCAAACCATTTATTAAATGGGTTACCACATATGACAATGACTATTCATTGCATGGAGATGATGATGATTATTCATTGCATGGATTTTATTTGAGGATATAATTTACCAAACAAACTGACATATCAATTGAAACTGGTAGATAATATGGAAGTACAAAGGCAAGTACATTATTTTTTAGATAAAGGGTTGGAATATGGATGTTCAAAGGCAAGTACATGATTAATAAGAATGAAGAGTAAAGTTTTTTCACTTAGCCATTAAAAAGATAAATTTTATTTGTTACACAACACATCCTAATTTTAGTAAAATTAGGGTAACTCTTTTTGTTTTGATGTTAGTCTTGCTTGCTATAGTGTAATTAAATATTGTCGTGTTTTTGTGCCACTGGTTGATTCGTCACACATATAATCATAATTTTATATATCTTGATTTGTAGAAAATTCAGGGCTTATAACCTATCCCATTGCATTGACCACGTTTGAACCATAAACTTTCATATATAACACTTTTCCCCAAAAATAAGCAATTGACATTTTTTGATCGGCTTTTTAAAAGTCGACCTAGTCTTTCGATCAGGGATGTGGGGCATGGCATGCTTTCAGTGCAGAAACTTACCTCTAAAGTTGTCTGGTTGCATCGACTACCTCTGAACAATAATTTTTTCATATATAACATCTTCTCTGAAAACGGCCTTCGTTTTACAGGGACAGGGAAGCTTCTTCTTAGGCACATTTGTCTTAAAGCAATAGGGACGCATTCGTCTAGGTGCGAAACGGGGCCAAATGGTTCGAGGCAGGTTAATTATTCAAAAATCACGAAGTCTATCTTGTACTTAGTAAACCTCAAAGTAAAGCAAAATAACCCCAAATGCCAAATGTACATCATGTACATAAAAGGGCGGAGTCGTCCAAAGTTTGTAAAATCCTTTGTCATAAACCCACAAGTCAAAGGAATTAATATTGCCACGTGGCATGGATTTAGAGTGGCTAAAAGTTACCGAGTCCAATTTGTGCAAAGAAAGCTAAAAGAAGGACCACGTAGACATTTTTTCTAAGATTTTTTATTTTTTTTATTTTTTATTTATCTTGTTTTGAAAAATTTAGAAACTAAGTTAAGTCCGAAAACAAATCCAGGTACATATTTGTTCATAATTTTCATTTAGGAACTCCATTTTATCAGCGATTAGTGGTATCGAGAAGTTGACATTAATGACTTCGTAATGTTATAAGTCTCGTATAGAGAAAAAGAAAATTGTAAAATTTATCATTTAAACATTTAATTGTATTTCTTGTAAATGACATATTTTTTTTTTACTTTTTTTTAATTAAGACCGAATTAAAACATTTTTTTATTTCTATTTTATAGAATCAAACAACGAGAAAAGACACCCATGTCCGAGGAGTAATTCACTAAAGGACAAAACTCTCAATCTCCACTTAATTCACATAGAAAATGGTGATAAAACACATTTTAATAATACATATAGCTTAATTCACGTAGAAATAGAGCGTTGTTTAGTTTTTCGACCATATATTTCAAACCAATACTTCATTTTGCATGTTGTTTATGAAACTAAAAATATTGTTCCACCATATTTACAATGATGTTGGTATTGAATAGAAGAAACACGCAACTTAAAACATTATATCATTATTTTTGTGGCTTGGTTTTTGTTGTTGGCTCAAGGGAAAGGGGAATGCACTATTCCTAACACATTTCCCAACAACCAACTATTCCTAGTGGGATGCCTTCCTCCTTCAATGCACCAAGTTGCTATATAGAACTAGTCACTTTTTCTGCAAAGGATCGGTTCATTTTTATTTGTTGCTAAAGTAGAGGAGCAGACCATTTTATTTTCTTTATTTACATGCTTTCCTAGTTACCTCTTCCCTTCTATGATTTGAGGTTGTTTGGACATATTTTTGTGATTCACCTAAATATTTGGTACGTGTATAAAGTTTAAGGATAAAAAAGAGTCTATTTATAGACATGTTTTTACTATAAATTAAGAAATCTAAATTTCTGTAAATAATTTGAGATGACTATACTCAAAATTCAAAGATGGTGTAAGAATATTAATTGTATAATTTTCAGTCTAGTTTCCAAGACGCTATTTTCTTTTTAAATGGTTAAGCATAACTAAGTCAAATATCTAAAATTTGAATAAGAAATCCTATTTTTTTAGGAAAACTGAGTAGATAAACGACCATATGACTCATTTTTTTTCATCATTTAATATTGTTTAAAATAATTTGATAAAATTTTAGATAAGTTTATATAATTTTTAACCTATATTTTTTATAATTTTTCGATGATATTTTTTGAATTGATTTTACAAGTAAATAGATCTTGAAAACTGGGGAAAAAATGGATAGTTGGCCGTGCGGCCCCCTAACTACCTAAAAAAAATGAAAAATAGTTTTTTTAAAGTGTGAGTAGAATTAAGCCAAGTTTGTAACCATATTTTTTTTTTGAATTTGGATCAATGAAAAAGATACGTGAATATATATAGGCATGTATATTTTTGGTATGTAGTGGCCTAAAAAACTATAGCTAGAAATCAACATAGATTGAAACCTTAAAATAGTTTAATTTTATAAAAATTATATATTTGGAAAGAGGAGAGCGTGCTTCTCATCATGGTAAAAATTTTACAAATTTTATCATTGAAATTCATAGTTTATTTGGTCATGTAAGTTTAATTTTGTTGTTTTCTGTCAAAACTCTTAGATTCGACTATGTGTTGACAGGGCCCAACCTTTGGTTCAAGAATCTAACCCATTTTTGAGCCAAAAGGCCTGGTTTTTGAATTCAAATTGAACATAATATGTACGCATTATAACATGCATGCATTATACTTCCATAGCATAAAAACAAATATTGACTACTTTTACGTGTTTATGCTTATCTATTTATCATGATATACACTTATTTATACTTATTTATTTCACATTTAAAATAATTTAGTTCACATTTATAATTTTTAGATTATTATTTTAAAGTGGAGTGTGTCATGATATACACTACCACAAAAAGGATATCATGGATAAAGTCATGTAATTTTGGTGAGTTTGTGCCTGGAATCATAATTTCAACTATATAGAACATGATTTAGGGTTCACCCAGGCCTAGTTTCATTAAAAAATGAATAAACGAGTCAATTATTTTAATGGTGGAGGAAATTACAATCAATTTGATTCCCTTGAATATAACTACTTGTATAGGATGTGTTTTAAGGCTAAATTAGCTTATATTGAGTGAATTGATGCAATTAGTGATACAATTAAGCAAAATTCAACCTCGTGAACCTAATTTTGACTATAAAGGATTTAATTTGGGCATGTCAACCCATTGTCATAACTAAACAAGCTAAATAGTTTAATGGTTAAATCTGAAGGCAATTGGAGCTAATTTAAGCCCCTTCAACCCAAGTGCATGATTATAAAATGTTATTTGGATCTTGATCATCTCCAATTTCATCATATAATGAAGCATTTAAGAATCATTTGGTTCAATGACATATGCAAATTTGACATGTATAGGATGTGATTTTAGGCTCAATAAACATGAATGTCATCATATAATGAATGAAATAGTTGAATGGTTTAATTGTGGAGCTAATTGAGTGAATATGAGGCCATTCAACCTAATTATGACTATACAACATCATTTTAGGTTAAATTAGCTTTGATTTCATCATATATTGAGCCAATTAGTCAAATGGTGTAATAAGCTACACGCTTTTTAAAAATTTGAGCCACAACAACCTATTTTTAATTGTATATGATGTGATTAGGAGTGAAATTGACCTTAATGTGATTGAATATAATAAACCAAATAATCAGTCTTGTAATCAAAGAAAAACTTAAGGCCAATTTGAACTCCTTCAGCCAAACTACAAGAAAACTAAAGGAACATGGGTTATACTTTTTATTCTCCTTTTGACATATCAATTTCAAGGGATGTTAGTCGATAAAGACTCAAATGAAAAGAACTTAAAATGTATATTTTTTCATGATCGACGTTGGACAATTTAGAAACCATATTATAAACTCATAAAGGAAAAAAGGAGAGATTGTTTTTTCATTCTTTATTTCATCAAATTTAATATTAAACAAAAATTTTAGGTAAGTTCATGTAAGTAAAATGAGCAATTATTCTTCAAAATAACCTTGTTTGGTATTTTGGGTTAGTGATTTATCTAATCTAAATATCTATAATGAGTTTAAAATTAAAAAATAGTAATGGGATGAAGCATTATTGTGTCCATGTTTAAAGGGCTAGATTGGAAGTGCATGTTATTTTTCTAAATGTTCATGGATTGAGAATGAGTGATAGATTACACAAGCATGTTTCATCATCTTAGGTTTGGGCACGGTAAAACATTGACATTGTAAATTTTGTGTATTCAAGCAAGGGATATTAAGCATGAATGAATGGAAACCTACACTAATATTTCCAAGGGATGAATGATTTGACTATTTCAATTCACAAGTGGTCATGAGGATATTATTTGGGCAACACATTTTCTATTAATTATTTGTTTTATAAGTGTTATATTTCTTATGATATAATAGATTGGTTGAGAGATAGCATTTTGGTTTTCATTTGAAAGGTATGATATATATCCTAGAAGTAATACTCAGACCCTATTAGTTGATTATTATAACCCTAAACCCAAAACCCAAATGTAATACTTAGACCTCATTTTATCACAGATATAAACATGAAGGTAATTGGGGCCAATCTGAACCCATTTAACCTAATTGTGAGTCTAGGATGTGATTTGGGCATAAAATATCCCATATTTCCCAATATATTGAGCCAATTCATCGATTGTCGAAATTAGTGATGTAAGTTCCAAATGAAATTAAATCTTCTGAACCTAATTTTTTTCATACAAGATGTAATTTGGGGGGTCAATCAACCTCAATATCATAAAAAATAAATAAATAGTCCACCACTTCAATCATGAAGGAAATCGGGGCCAATTTGAGCCCCTCAAACCTAAGTACAAGAGCAAGACATGATTTGGGGTTAAATTAGGTTTGATTCTATTATGAAATGATCTAATTAGTCAATTGGTGCAAATAGGGATGTGATTTGGGAAAAATTGAGCCATATGAACCTGATTTATGGTTTAACAACTGATTGTATAAGATGTAACATATGGTTTAATTGGCCATAATTTTATGACAAATGCAAACATGAAGGTGATTAGGGCCAATCTTAACCCCTTAAACTTAACTGTGAATCTACAATGTTATTAAAGATGTTAAATTAGCTCTTGTTTCCTCACATATTTACCCAATTAGTTATTTGTTACAATGATTGTTGCAAGTTAGATGAAATCAAACCCTGTGAACCTAATTTTAAATATAAAGAGGTAATTCAGGGGTTAATTGACCCAAATATCATAATAAAATAAATTATAAGGTCAACCAATTCAATATATGATCACACACACACACATCCCGTATGCATTTGACCCTAAAGACATTTTATGCATCATTCTGCATTTCCCATAGTGAAGACAAGAGGAATCAAATTATTCTTTGGGTCCCCCACCATCAAAAGGAATCAAAATTTTCTTTGGGTCCCCATTATAAAAAAGAATCAAATTTTTATTTGCCTAGTCATGGGTGATAGAGCTCACACAAAGAAGAGGAATAAGTTAAAGCACAAAACACCGGATAAATTATAAGATTTGAGAGAAAAATGAAATGTATGAATGCAAGCATTTCAATTGAGACAATCTATGAAAACTATCCCTAATGAGCCTAATGTCATAGATAATGATGAAATTGATAATAATGAATTGAATAAAGATGATAAATATTTACCTAGAAGTCCAAATTATGTTACAAGTCCACATTCAAAGTATAATTTTTTTGATTTTGTTGATGATAAATCTATGCATGATGATTTACTCACTATCATGAGGACAATTTAATTGAAACACATAATGATGAAAGTAACAATGAATAAATTATCATCCCACAACTAAACAATGGAATTAAAAATGAAAAAAATTAGTAGTGAACATAACAATTTTGAAACACCCTCTCAACAAATTCCACCATTAACAACACCTCCAAGGATTATGTGTATAAAAAGAAAGTACTTAATTGAAGTTGATGGATATATTTTGGAATTAATGCATAAAAAATATCTAATAGCCATTTAAGAAGACTAGTTGAAAAAAATTGGGATAATTTCTTTGATAAATTAGATTTTGATAGTAAAAATTGTCAAGTGTTTGTTGCATTGATGAAATTGATTAATATGAGACCTATAATGTACACTTTAGGACTAAGAACATCTAACATGAATGATGAAAAGAGTCAAATTTTTGAAAATATACATGACGCATAACATATTGTAGGCTTGAAATCACACAATAAATATTGTAATGTTGCCCAACAAATAATTACAACTTATGCAGTAAGTGGTCAAATGTAGAAAACATGATTGATTCCAAAACCTAGCCAAGCACTGGACATAAATATAAAAACATCAATGAAAGTAATTGGAAAATGCCAAAGACTTAATGATGCCAATACAACTGAGCTTTGAGTATTCTATTGTAGACTTCCACAAAATTACAAGGCTATAGTTAATGATCTCAAATGTTTACTTGCATAGTTTTGGAAAGATAATACTATATTTTCACCCAATACAAGAGATGTAATGAAAAGAAGAGTTAGTTTTTATAATAATAAACTACATCTGAAAATTTTCTTAGATATGACCCAAACATAATTGTACTCTAATTTTTTGGAAAAATATCCATAAATTTTTATTAGTCAAAGGTATTTTGAGATGGTCAAACCATTTTATGTAAAAATAAATCACACAAGTACCACTTGTTGTTGTAGGCAACATGTTGAATTTTCAGTGCACTATAATGTTTTTCACCACATATGTTGTACTTTACATACTGATAATATTTTATAAGATTGTGGCATAGAATTTTACCAAAATCAGCCAGGAATTTATTCCAACTATTATTTCTGAAAATCTAAATGGACAGTTCTTATATAATAACGCATGTTTGGATGGAAATTGTAGCATTTGTGGTGGATTGCTAAATTTAAAAAATTGTATTCATGAAGAGAGTACAAGTGCAATTGGATATAAATTAGTTGGTTTGAGCAAATAAAAATTCATGACTTATGAATTAAAAGATTGAAAAGAATCTAAAAGGTGTGAGCTTGTTAGAAAATATATATATGTTTCAAAATTTATAGTCAAATTCAGAGAAGAAATTATTTATGAGTATCCAAGGCACACACATAGGGCTAGATGGTTAGATGAACATTTTAAGCTAAGCAAGGAAACATTCCCACTTGGTTCTATTATTACAATTGTCAACTTTGTTTGGAACTACACATTCAAATCACAAATGGAAGTTTAGCCACAATAATATAATTCAATATAAGTTACCATATTTGTGTATATAGCATTCATGCATGCACCTGACAGTACAGAATAAGATAAAAAAATACTAAGGGATTATTGATTTTATGTCAGTGATGACTGATCACATTGTACAAAGTACATGTAAGGTTGTTTTGAGATGTTATATGGACATTTGACTAAGAAGAACATTAATTTCAATCAACATTACATTTAGTTAGACAATTACACATTATAATTCAAGAATGCACAGATGTTTTACTAGTTGAGTAGGATGCACATTACCACTGGTGTAGAATATATTTAGAGTTGCACTGAGGTTATCCACAGAAAAGGAGAGCATGGCAGTATTGGAGCATTTAGATAAAGAGTCATTTCAAGAGAGGAGTTGAATTTCAAATATGGTGTTGTTTTGACTTCTACAACAACCATTTTTTTATGATGTAATGAGAAAATGGGCTATGGTGCTAAAGAAAATTCTACTATTCGTAGATATTTCTAGTTTATGGAGGAAGAACACTTGGCAAAATATAAGGATTGTATGATTGTAATAGTTCAAGTGAAATACACTCATTTCATAACTTAAATACAAGTTTTTAGACTATTCATACAAGACACTTGGTATATTTTTATTTTGAATGCATGGAATCTATTTGGAATGAGTGTGAGTCAAAAGAGTAGGTGGATGAATGGAGCTAAAAACCTCTAATTTGAATTGACACATATCAAGTTCTACTAGCATTATAACTTACATATGTGACATTGTCACATGACTTTGACCATGTATCTGATATAGTACAACCAAGTAGAATATTAATCATTATGTACTATTTATTCTCATTATTTATCTTAATAACATAATTAAAAAGAAATAGATTAGTTATTTATTATCATTATCTATCTTAATATATTGCATGTTTTTGAAGTTATTGATGATGAGGACTATGAAGATCAAACATGTTATTACTTATGTCGGTGTGTAGAGGAAAATAAAAAATTAACTTACCTAGTCATAGATGGAGAAAACATTGACTATCCCACTGGGTCTGTGGTTGTCACTAAAACTTGGCTTCAATAATATTTTATTAAAAATTTAAATGTATGGTTATTTGAAGACTTTCAAACACATACGAATATATTCCACTATTCAAATTTGGTTCTTATAAAAAATATTCAATTGGTCAAATACCATGGCAGGCCATTAAACAAGAATATATGGAAAGTTCATAAATCAAACTATGAATCTATTCTTAATACTATCAAAGATTAGAGAAGATCTTAGTGTTTCATTAGATTGAAATTCCAAGGTATGTTGACTTGTCAAATGTAGATGTATTTAATTTTGCTAAATTTTATTGATTTTTTAGGTAGTATATATAAAATTTATTTTTAATTACTTACTAACAATTTTTTTGTAGGTTAGTGGTGCCAAATAAGATTCAAACTTCACGTAGTTGGAACTGTTAGTTAAGAATTTCATATTCTTAAAGCTAATAGAAGCTTAATATAATTACTTAGTTATTACATAAAGGGTGTTATTGAGGCCATAATGGGTGGTGGGTCTCTCTATCAGGAGTGATAGGAGGCCAAAAACCTAGTCCTAGATATTTTTCACTACCCCAGATGTGTTGGCAACACTAGTTTCTAGCCGCAAAGCACCAGATGCATAGTTATCCAATTACCACTTCAACTTTGACAACATTTGATGTCACTATTTCCACGCTCTTGAACAATAGATAAAACATGCATTCAGATGGGTTTAGAGTTTGAGGTCATAGGATCACATGTAATTTTCCTATAAAAATATTTTTAAAGTGACAGACTTGATACAGGTAGTCCTGGAGGTGGAAATGTCAATTGGAGCATAAGAATTTGTCTCTTCACAGCAAAAAAGTTGCATTTCAAGATCTATCACTATAACTTGTGCCATGGATTCATATCCAAGTTTCCATCAATGTGATCTAGGTTAAAATTATAATGCTTAGACATGCACAAAGGGATTATTTTGGTTCATTCAAATGATTTATAGTTTTTATTTTATGCACATCTGAAGTTAGGCTAAAAAAATAGTTTCTTGCTTTGGGAAGGGCATTCTTGACGCTGAAATGGGTTGTGGGTCTCTTGATAGGGAATGATCAAAGGCCAAGAACTTGGTATTGGATGTTATCCACCACCCAAAACCTATTTTCAATTACATTTTAGAGTCATGAAGCATTATAGGTAGGGTTCTCCAACTACACCTTCAAATTTGACAATATTTGTTGTCTGTGTTTTCTCACTCCTAAACAATAGTGAAAACATGTTTTCAGATGGATTTTGACATCTTGGTCATGGGATCGCATGTAATTATCCTATATCTAAGTGATTTAAGTGATTTAATTTCCAATGTATGTCTTGGAAGTATAAATTCTAGTTGGAGGACAAGAACTTGTCTCTTCACTGCAAAAAAGTTGTATTTCAGGGCCCGTCACTACAACTTGTACGAAAGATTGATCTACAATGTTACATTAATATGATTTAGTGTGAAATTATATTGATTTTACATGCACATGAGGGTTCTTTTGGTTCATTCTAGTGACTTATAATTTTATTTTTACGCACACCTAAAGTTAGGCTAAAACCTACATTTTTCTTATTTTAGGAAGGGTGTTTTTTAGGCTAGAATAGGTGGTGGACCTCTCAATCAGGCATGATCAGGGTAAAAAACCTAATTATATATGTTATATATCATCCCAAACATGTTATAAATTTTTATTTTTATTCATAAAGCACCAGACGTGGAGTTCTCTAACTGTAGCTTCAACTTTGACAATATTTGTTGTTAGTATTTCCACGCTCCTAAACAATAGTGAAAACATGATTCCCAGTAGATTTAGATGTCGTGACCATGTTTTCATATGTAATTTACTCATATATAAATTATCTAAGTGAGTTAATATAACTTAGAGGTACTATAAGTAAAAATTTTAGTTGAAAGATAAGAACTTATCTCTTCACTACAAAAACATTACATTTTAGGACCTCTCACTACAACTTGTACCATGGATTGGTATCAAAAGTTACATTGACATGCTTCAAGGTAAAATTATAGGAATTTTACATTCACATTAATTTTATTTCATTTCATTCCAAATACTTGTGGTTTTTATTTTATGCACTCCTAAAGTTACGCTAAAAGATAATATTTTTCTTATTTTAGGAAGGGCATTCTTGAGGCCAAAATGGTTGGTGGGTCTATCGACTAGATGTGATCAGAGGCTAATAAACTATTACTATATTTTATCCACCACCTTGGATATTTTTTCAATGCAAATTTTGAGCTATAAAACACCGAAGGTGGAGTTCTCTAACTACAGATTCAATTTTGACATTTATTATCAGTGTTTCCATGCTCTTGAATAATAGTGAAAACATGATTTTGGGTGGATTGGACATTTTGGACATTGTATCACATTTAAAATTCCTACCTATATTTGATCAAAATGATGGAATTTCACCTAGAGGTCCCAGATGTAGAAATTTCAGTTGGAGGATAAGAACTTGTCTATTCATTGCAAAAAAGTTACATTTTAGGACAAGTCATTGCAACTTGTGCCAATGATTAGTCTCCAAGGTTTCATTGACATGAGATAAGGTGAAATTAGAGGTATTTTACATAAATTTTAAGTTTCTTTCATTTTATTCCAATGACTTACAATTTTAGTTTTACGCATGCTTGAAATTAGGCTTAAAAATTGTTTTTTTTTTTTTTTTGGAAGGGCATTCTTGAGGCCAGAATGGGTAGTGGGTCTCTCGATCAGGCATGATCAGAAGATAATAAATTGGTCTCATATGTTATCCACCACCTTATAAATGTTTTAAATTCTAATTTTGATCCACAAGGCACCATAGGTGGCATTATCCAACTACAACTTCAACTTTGACAACATCTATTGTCAATGTTTTCATGCTCATAAATAGTAATGAAAACATGATTTTATGTGGATTTGGATGTGATGGTAATGGTATAATGTGTCATTTTACTATATAAATGTGTTTTAAGTGAGGAAATTTCACCTAGATTTCTCATAGGAATAAATGCCTATTGGAGGATAAGAACTTATCTCTTCACTGTAAAAAAGTTGTATTTCAAGACTCAGCACTGTAACTTGTGCCACATATTGATCTCCAAGGTTCCATAAACATTATCTTATGTGTAATTAGATGGATTTTAAATTAATGTGAGGTTTATTTAAATTTTTTCTAATGAATTAAGGTTTATGTTTTATACACATTTGAAGCCAGGCTAAAAATTGTATTTTTTTAATTTTGGGGAGCATTCTTGAGGCCAGAATGGGTGGTGGGCCTCTCAAATGGACATGATAAAAGGCCAAAAACCTGATCTTAGATGTTATATACCACCCTATATATGTTTTAAATGTAATTTTTGAGCCATGAAGTACTATAGGTGGAGTTATCATATTGTAGATTCAACTTTGACAACATTTATTGTTAGTGTTTCCACGATCCTGAACATTAGTGAAAACACCATTCTAAGTGGGTTTGGATGTCATGGTCATGGGATCATATGTAATTTTCCTATATATTTTTTCTAAGTGAGATAATTTCATGTGGATGTCCTAGAGACATAAATTTCAATTGGAGGACAAGAACTTGTCACTTCACTACAAAATAGTTACATTTCAAGACCAGTTACTGTAACTTGTGGCACATATTGGTCATGAATGTTAAATTAATATGTTTTAGGGTGTAATTAAAGGGATTATACATTAAAATTAATGTTATTTCAATCCATTCCAATGACTTATATTTTTTGTTTTACACACACCTGAAGTTTGACTAGAAAACTACATTTTTTTAATTTTGGGAAGGGCATTCTTGAGGCTAGAATGGGTGGTGGGTCTCTCGATAGGGTGTGATAAAAATATAACCTATTCATAAATGTTATCTACCACCCTAGAAATTTATTAAATTTTATTTTTAATCCATGAAACACTGGAGGTGGATTTCTCTAACTACAGCTTCAACTTTGACAACATTTATTGTTAGTGTTTCCACCCTCCTGAATAATAGTGAAAATACAATTTCACCTAGATTTAGACATCATAGTTATGGTATTCCATGTCACACATATATATATATTTATTTATTTATTTACTTTCACTTTGATGTATTGGAGGTAGAAATTATAGTTGAAGGACAAGAACTTGTCTCTTCATTACAAAAAAATTGCATTTTAGGATCCATCACTACAACTTGTGCCACATATTCATCTCCAAGGTTCCATCAACACAATTCAGGGTGAAATTTTATGAATTTAAAATGAATTTGAGGTTCTTTTAGCTCATCCAAATTACTTATGGTTTCCATTCTATGCATTCCTAAGGTTAAGTTTGAAAATTACATTTTTCTTATTTTGGAAAGGGCATTCTTGAGGTTGGAATGGGTGGTGGGTCTCTCGACCAAAAATTACCGGCGGAACCTAGTGCTAGATGTTATCTACCACTCCAAATATGTTGGCAATGCCATTTTTAAGCCATAAATCATAAAAGGTAGAGTTCTCCAACTACAAATTTGACAACATTTATTGTTAATGTTTTCATGCTCCTAAACAATGGAGCAGATATATGATGACAAGATAATATATGGACAAGTTGAGTGAAATGGAAAGGGATAAAACATAATTTATGGAATGAAACAAAATATCCATAACCACAAAATTATTTCAAGGCCTCAGGAGACATGATAATTACAATATTGCACTACTTCAAAGGGCCAAAGAAGAGTCTCCAAACAATAATACAAAACATCTCCAAAGAGATAGCATCCTAAATGAGGAGGTATAACATAACCACTTCATCAAAAATTCATATGTAAAAAGTATAAGGGAATCCAAAGAAGGTATGGAAGTGATGAGTATTCTATTTTTTGTTTTAATTATACTTATAATATAAATGCAATATGTCTATAAATTTAATGAATATCAAGTCCCAGATGATATTAAATTAGTGTATCAAAGGTATCCACATTAGATTAGTGATAAATGGTGTATCCCAATCATGAGAGGCACTTCATAGTAATTTATGACTCTATCTCAAACATTATTTTCATTTCTTCCATATACTTTTAATTAAAACATTATAAGTTAGTATTAATAAATTACACAAAGGAAATATTAAAGATGATCATATCTACATATAACCATAAAATCATCAAATTTAGTTTTGCAATAATGATGTGAGTCAAATTTTGTGTTGAAAAATGATCACCACAAAATATGAACACACATATGCACATGCATGCATGTGTGCACACGCGCACGCATACACACACACACACACATATCTATAAAAGCCATAAAGGCATACAAAATAAGAACATAATAGAATGTTGGATTAATTTTATATATATATATATATATAATGCTAATAATTCATACATTGCCATATAGGTGTAAAAATTTTGCATTGTCTAACAACATAATAGAATGTTCGGTGAATGTCTTATATGCATGCAATGCCAAAAATACGCACATTACCATATATACATACAAATAATTACATCATATAAGACATCCTACTCATCAAATAATCTCCCTCTCTTTACCTTCCTTAAAGAAGACTCTCCATGGGATGCTTTGCTCTTAGATAGAGATCCATCAAATGCCTTGGATTCTTCTAAGGTCAAAAAGTAGGTCCTTCTATGGTCATATCTCACCTGTAGCTTAACTTGTTCCAATATAAATATTATTATGAAATTTACATACTATACATGCAACCAACTTTAGAAATTAATTTTAAACTAGAATTTAAAAATAATTTAAACATGCACTTACTACAATCTCATGGTCATGCTCAATTTGGCCTTGACATTCAATAGGGTCAATGACAGGTCGAAGTGCATAGATAGGCATGTGAAATGGGGAAGGAACATGATAAGGTTCCTACTAATCATCTAAATGAAAATATCAGATGTCATACAAAAACCTTGCATACATAATACATTCACATAAGTTATATTTGCCCAAGAATGTAATAGAATTATTAAAACAAATCTATTTTTAAAATTAAAAAATACATGTTAACATGTACATCAATGAGTGTGTGTGTAGATGACATTGTAACAATAATGCCTATGTCTGTCTCTACTCGTAAAGATGGAGGAGTGTCTATTTTGGTCATCAACTAAAAAAAAAACCTCGCTTAGTTTTCTAGAGGACTTAAGCTATTGCATAACATGCATGATTCCCAAAAGGGAAAAAACTTGAGGATTTAGAGGATAAGTAGTGGTACTATAGGTAGAAATGAAAATATTGAGTAATTAAGAAACACTATGAAGAAGAGAAAATCAATAAAAATATGAAGCATTGAAGAAGTTTGAAAATGTGAAAGAACACAAGCAATTCAGTTAGAATAAATAGGAGGAAGAATATATTTTAAAAAATATATGAGAAAGAAATTATTAGACATTGAAGGAGACTATCTAGAAGGTTGATTATTATTAGATTATGGTTTTTCTCTCTATATCTTTCAACACATCTCACACCTATAACTTTTATTCACATCATTGTCATTCAAATTTTAATTTGAACATGTATGATTGTTAGTCAAGAGCATATATCTATATAAATAAAACCATGTACATAGAGTATAATATTAACTCAAAATTTTACCTTTACATATGTAAATGTTAGTGTAGTAGCAACGATAAATGAATTAGTGGATGTCCACAAGTTAGCTCTACATATGTAAACATTGTCTAGATAAGATCCATAAATGTAATTGTGGACTATGAAGATGTAGGCATCGTCTCCTCTTACAACATAAAAATTACATATATATTATTCAATTTATGTGGAAATTAATTTTTAGCTTTCAAATACATATATAACTTAAATTTAACGTGACACTTATATAAAATATACTTACATGTGTGTAGTAATCGACATATACACATCTAATGTACTTGTCTAAAACTCATCACTCATGAGTATATCATCTAAAACCTCAAAATCACTACCATCATCTTCTGAAGGTCTAATGCATATTACACCATAAAATCTACAATGATGAGGTCGGGTACACATACCAGGTGGAGTATCTCTAGCATCGATCTTAGAAATCCTACTCATATGTTGAATGAGTATATCAATAAGTGCACCTAGTACATGCAAAGTGTCAATCTTAATGACCTCCTTCACCATAGAGGATATCTCGAGCTAAAGTGTATTTTGGGTAGGGATCCTTGTAGGTTGATTAGGCACACAATGTGTACTTGGTTGATCCTATGTAGATCCTTTCCCTCGGCCTTGAAACTCACAATAATCAAAATAGTTGTGAATTTCATTGAGAAAAATTCATAGTAGAGTTTCTTAAAAAATACGCTAGGACCTCATGGTTGTTACATAATGGGTAATCAAACACCATCCACCATAAGTCTCATAAATTGTTTCTATTCAAATTTTGTTGGCATAAGTGGATTGGAAAATGTTCAATGGTTGCTAGAAAAGGTGCATTGGTTATTGGGTCCATGAATAAGGCACAAATTAGGTCTTTTGATATTTATTTGTCCTTCACCTCACATGCTGACAAAATTTTAGCATAGTAATCCCTATATATATCTCTATATGATGCCATTTTGTCAATTTTACTCATTATCAAGTCAACTTGACCTAATACTGACTCTAGGGTATTGTCAAAATAGGTCCGGTGGGTATTAGTCGATGTGGGGTCCCTCATTCTCTTGATTATTTATTTAATTTCTATATTATTTTCCACTATGTGTGAAGCTATATCCTCCTAACTTCCTAGGAGATCTCGTAGAATTGTAAGAGGGTTAGGAGGGTTAGGTAGAGGGTTAGGAAGGTTGGGCAGAGGGTTAAGATGATGGTTAGCATAATGGTCTCTTACAGTGGAATGAGATGTTAAAAAATAATAGGATTTAGTAATTAAACAATGTGAATAAACAAATTTCCAAAATTTAGTGTTAATAGGTTTAGTTTTTAATAACTTACCTCACCTCTATGGTGGCATTACTAACTTGATAAGGTATCAGGTAATCCAAGTGGAGTTTTGTCCTCCTATAAGTAGAATGTGATTGAGATTTAGTTAAGATAAATGTAGAGCAAGTAGGAAAATGAAAATAAAATAGGTACATGCCTTTGGGTTGGGCCTTTTTTATGGTTTTAATAATGTGTACACACTATTAAAACACAACACATATGCATTATTTCCACTAATCTTAGTGGAAATAATGTGTACACATTATTGGCACTAGACTTAGTGTCAATAACATGTACACATTATTAACACTAGTTATAATAATGTGTATGTGTTGTGTGGATTGCATAACACATACGTGTTATGGCTCAAGATTTTAGTGCCAATAATGCATACACATTATTGCCACTAAGCTTAGTGATAATAATGTGTATGTGTTGTGTGGACTGCATAAACATATGCATTATGGCTCATAAACCTTGAACCTAAATTTAAATAATATGTATGCATTATAGACATAATGCATACATGTTATGGCCATAATGCATACACATTATGGTTATAATGCATACGCATTAGGGTAAATGTCCAAAAATTATCCCTTAACTTTTTTCACTTACCCTCTACAAGACTAACATCATCAATCATTTATCTAATACTATTCCAAACATGCCCCTTGAAAAGAAATATTTTTACATCAACTACTAAGTCAGCCTATAAGCTAAGCCCTGGCAATAACAGACCTTGGAAAATCTTCAACTCTTCTTTTAGGAGATGTTGGGAATGTTCTTGCTCCACCTAAGTTGGTGTGCCAAATGATCCATCAACAGATTGACACTAGAATTAGAAGCATGAGCTGAAATACTTTTGGATGTATGGTTTGTGATAATCTGTTTTCCACCTTTTACATTTTTTATGTCATATTGTACACCTAAATAGTGCATCAATAGTATTTAAACCCATCAATGACTACTTCGTGGCTTGGTGGTTGTATCTCCCCTATGAACATCCGAGGGACTACCCATAATTAACCCAAGAACCTTAAAACATTTTTCTCAAAATATATACATGGGGCAATTTGAATGGCTGAAGAGTGTATTTAGGCATTTGAACATGCCATTATCCAAACTCATATCCAACATGAGGATGTGGCTTGTCACCTATTTCCTTATTCCTTCAATGAGATTAAATTTGTATGATACCTCGATTTACTAGATGGATACATAATCTTGTGGAATGCCTTTGAAACTAGATTTGTCGATCATTTCAGAGTGAATACTGACACTATTATCCTGTATCATCAATTTGCTACTACCTTTAGGGATACAAATCAGTCTATGAGCATGTTCAACAATTATTTTCATCAATTGTATAGGGGATTAAAAGACCCATTACTTCAAATGGAATCTATTGAAATTAAGATCTATCTAAAAACATTAGACCCATTGACTTCTATGTTGATTATAATAACTCCTTAGTGATGGCATCTTTGTCACTAACATATCATGAAGTCACCAATATTGAGCAATAATTGATGCCGCATGGATATGGTGATGAATCATTACTTTATTTAGGACATTCAGGTGTGCTCACCCAAACTCCTTCGAGTTATGTGCTTATAAATTATCTTATGAATCATTTTGTGCCTTCAAATCTTGTATTTCCCCAAACATACAATCAGAAAATCCTCCTTATAACAAATGTTAACACTATAAATGTGCCTAATGCAAGTATCTATATTATTTCAACATATGACTATAATGATTCTTTACCTTATTTTAATGATCAAAAGCCTTTGAATGTTGTTTCTAATTAGATAACATTTGTTTTAGGAAATTTATAGTGGGCAATGCAAGAGCTGACTTATGAGACTATGTTTCCAGGATCACAATTTTGGGTATATGAGATGGAAGGGAGGACAAGAGATACATTAGTTATGTTGACTGAAAGTGATGCATTTATTAGGCAATAAAAGGTGCAAGAGATTAGTTACGATGATGATGAGGATGCAATAGTAGTTTCAAGCGAGTGCATGAGTAAAATCCAAGTAACAATGAGTTGTCCACGCAAAAAGACAAATAAAAAATATGGTGCTCATATTGAATATGAAGTAGAAGAATTGGAACCACTAGATGAAGAGGATGAATTGTATGCCTTTGAAATAGTCCTTTCATATTTTGTTGTTCCTGCACCTAAATATTCAATTCATGGTGAATAGTAAGCTAATTACGATCATTTAATGTTGTTTCCATCAGTATTTGAGACATACTTAAGTAGTCGTGATCATGGTTTTCTATGGGAGGATGAATATTTAATAGATTCCAACTTAGATGAAACCTTATTCCAAGATAATTGTGCTCATGATCTAGGTGGCGTATGCACAAATTATGTGACTGAAGGTTCAATATCAAGAGAATAAAAACGTGTGTAATATCTTGATATCAAAGAAAAAGATAACAATGATGATGCTTCCACAAAGCTCATGTAAATAAAAGAGCGACTAGTAATTGATTTTTTAATCAGTTGCCTCAATTTGCACATCTACACTAGGTTGGGTACTTTGATAACTCTGGTAAATGACCCCAACCCCAATTATCCCTATTCACAGTTCAATGTATGAGAAAAAGCATTTATCAAAGATTTTTGCAAATGCTATGCATGAATTAAGCAAAAGTGTATTGTTGAATTTACTAATGGAGATTTGTTAAATTTGAGTGAAAGCATCATAAAAAAGAGTCTTTGGGACAAAGAGAGAAAGGGATAAAATTGTCATATAAGTGTGAATTGGGTTAGTTCGTCCAATAAATAATTTCCTCTTTCTTTTAGCTTTTGTTTCTTAATTTTGTTATTATTTTAGGTGGTTGTTTTCTTACATTTTGTTGTTGGTCTATCTTTGTTTGTAGCGTTTGTTTATGGTCTTGTGGGTACATGTTGGTCATAAAAAGGAAAAGGGTCTTGGTGTCGAATAACATTAATGATATTTTACTATGTAAGTATTATATGTAGTTTGTGATGCAAGAATTTGTTTTTGAGTTTGGTTTCAATAGTCTGCATTGTATGTGTTCTATATTTGTTCAAATATTATGTGAGCTTGGGTTAACTAATCGACTTATGATGATATTCTCTTAAAACCACGCAAAAAAATCTTTAATGATTTTGGGTTTGCTTGGATGAAACTGTTGCAACTACAATCTAGAGTAAAATTTTTATAATTCTACCTATTGATTTCCATGGTGATCCCCAATCCAGAATTGAGATGATTAAAAAAGTTATTAGAAAAGCTCAACTTCTAGATGATTCTTGTAACCTTTATTTGGGCTATGGATGTTCGACTAGCAATAGAGCAAAGCTTTGAGTGGGATTAGAAACATATATGTCAAGGCTATGGATGCCTAGTTGGTAGTAGAGTAATATCTAGGCAATTATCTCAAGGTACAATTCACTAGCTCGATGGTCTAGAATGTAGTAACTAGTCTCTGTAAAGTCCACAAAACGGATTGAATTCATGTGCACACGTTGTTCAATGTGAATATCATATTTCTTATTTCATCAACTCTTGTCTTACCCTTTCATGAATTTGTTCATGTTCCATATGTTATTGTAACAAGAGATTTCGGGTTCGTAGATAGGTTTCTTTAATTTCAAAATACTCAAGAGTATTTTCCCGTAGTTTCACCATTTATTGCTACTTTCACAACATGCTTTAATTTTAGTAAAATTGTGCTATCATTTTTTATTTTTACATTGATCTTGCTTGTTATGGTCCAGTTGGATCTCAACATGCTTTTGTGCAGTTGATTGTTTTATCGCACATACATTCGCCATTTTACCATATCTCAATTTACACACAAATTCAGGGTCTACAACCCATCCCATTATATTCCATGTCTGAGCCATAAATTATCATAAATAATACTTTTCTCTAAAATAAACAGTTAACATTGTTTGATCTAATTTTTATAAATCGACTTAATCTTTCGATCGAGTACATAAAATGTAAACGTTTTTTTTTTTTAAATAACTTACCTTGAGAGTTGTCCCATCACATCGACCACATCTGAGGAATGATTTATTCATCTATAAAACTGTGTCTGAATACTGGTTCTTGGCCTCCATTTTGTAGTACGGAAAAGCTTGTGCTTGGGCTTGTTTCTCTTGTGCAACAGTGACACATTTGTCTTGGTGCGAAAGGAGGCCAAATGGTTCGAGGGTGGTCGAAACGTATTAATTTCATTATTAAAAAATCACCAAGTCTATCTTTCACTTAGTAAACCTCAAAGTAAATCAAAATAACACCAAATTCCAAATGTGCGTCATGCAAAAGTTTGTAAATTGCATATCTCATCTTAAAAAGTGTGGGGGTGCAATACTTTTGACGCACCCTGCCCTAACCACCCAAAGCCCCCGAGCCATTTTGCACCTTGGCGCATGGGAAAGTACACATGGGTTTTAATACCAAAAAGCAAATCCTTTATGCCATAAATACACAACGCCAAAGAAATTAATATTAAGACCCTACTACCTTTAAAATTAAATCAATTTGATTAAAACTAATTTAAATTTTATAATTTAATTTAATTTAATTTAAAATTAAATCAAATCAATTTTAATTATTTGTTATTAATTATATATTTTTTTTTTGAAAAAGTGAGAAACTAAGGTAAGTTTGAAAACATGTCCAAGCATTATTTGCTTGTAATTTTCGTTTAAGAGTTACCTTTTTTGAGACATTAATGGCATCAAGATATTGATGTCGGTGACTTCACGGAGGTATAGGTCTTGTATGGAGAGTGAAACATTTTAAACCTATCATTTCAAAACTTAATTGTATTGCTCATAAATGATACGTTTTATTTGATTTTGCTTATTTATAGCTATATTATAACATTTTATTATTTCTCTTTTGTAGAGCCAAACCAATAGAAGAGACACCCATGTTGGAGGAGTAATTTTATAAAGAAAAAAAACTCTCCATCACCGCTTAATGCACGCAAAAAGGGTGCTAAAACAAATGGGAAGAATACATGCAACATAGTTTACGTAGAAATAAAGTGTTAGTTGGTTTTTAGATCATATCTTTCAAATTACTGCTATGTTTTGCATGTTGTTTGCAACATTGGAAATATGGTTCCACCATCTTCACAATGATGTTGGTCTTGAATATGAGAGTTCATGGCCCGCCCCGTGATACAAGACTTTTGTGGGATATCGACCTTATTCTTGCCCTTGTGGGCCATTGCGCATATATGAGACTCGCATTAACTCTAACCTTCTTTGTCAACTTCACTTTACGACTAATGATCCTTTGAAAAGTCTTCTTTGGTTATCCTAAAATTGCAACATATCATTAGGATGTAGTGTGCATTGTTGTTGCGATTGTGGCACTGATGGTTAGCCACTAAGTGGCTGGAATAGTGTTTTGTCAAATATCACACATTGACAAGGAATCGAAAATTGTTTGTTAGTAAGTGTCCGCATGTATATTATAAAACCCTTTGATGAATAAAAAATACTTTTATATATATTATGTGAAAATTACTTATATTACATTGAGAAATTTTATTGTGATAAATTCATTTTGTGGTGCCGAATGTTAAAAATAGAAGCAATTCTCTGATACAAAAAACTAATCTTTTACCTTGCTAAGGCCGTACTTATTATCATGGGGTGCATTATGCCAAATGGTTATTTTGCTTTAAATTGGCTTCTTTTCTTGTTACGTTGCAACCCCTATATTCTTTTATCATGGAAATAGACAGATGATTCAGAATTTCAGGGTGAATAATTTTAATGACTCATTCTCAGATTCCCCAATGCGCATCACCTTTTCCAAAAATCAGATTTGTTTATTTTCCTGTGGCTGTTTAGAGGATCTACCTAGGCCCGCGTTTGTAGACAACTTAAGGGGGTTAGCCAAGCGTAGCCCGTTTGCATTTGATTGCAGCAACAGATTGTCCAAAACAAATTTATTTTTTCAATAGGATTTTGGTTTGATGTTCGTCGCACCTTACTGTCTTCAATTTCAATCAATTGTCCAGCCCAACTTGTGCGGTATACAAACTGCACCACACCATCAACATTCTCCAGGCTTACTTCACCATCTAGCTATAAAATGGAAATAGGTGAGTGAATTGTGAACAGCCAGTTGTTTGGGGGAGGTCACCCAGGTTCATACTGACAGTTAAAGATGTGTGAGCCATTCTATAGATATTCCCTAAACTTTTGTGGATTAGTAGATCAATGATCTAGTTCAAATAGCCTTTAGTGATTATTAAAATCAAATTCATCAAAATTCCCTAGGATTCATGAACTTGGTATGCTGACTGATAATAGTTTATGAATACTGCTATCGTAGAAGAGATTGTGGGAATTGAATATGCCCCTGCTCAAAAGCCCTAGGTGCCTTCCTTATTCGTATACCCATGATAACTATTAGTTACTTTATGAGCATTAAAATGTTGTTTGGGAGAGTAGTTTAAGTGTTTTCTTTGAATACCCATAATAACTTTAAATATGTAAACAAGTCTTCTGGGTCAATTTGGTACCGCCTTCCAAAACTTTCCCATCCACATGATGTTTTGGGATTGAGGTTATTAATAGCTGTGAGTTGTTTGATTTGACCGAGGCATTTGGAGATGTGCATTGTTACAGCTACTTGACCAAATAGAATTCAAATGATTATCATGAATCTTGTCTATCTATGTTGGGTATACCCATTTGTTTAATAACATTGGGACAAATATAAACTTAATGATCTTGTTCTGTTGCACTCTTTCATGGAAAGTTCAAAATTGTTAACCATTTGGCCATGATGTATGTTGTTTAAGCCATCACTTCCACGAAATCATTTATATATTATATATGTTATGAATTATCAAATGCATGAGTTTTATATTTTATGTATAATATCTTCTCAGTCATAAATTAAATTAGTTGTATCTGGTGATCATGTTTCTTACTAGTGTAAAATATTAATGTCTATACTTAGATTGAGTAGAAGATATAATGGTTATGGAGGTGATAATCTAATTTATAATAAATCATCAAGTTAAAACATATGCAAATTATTATTGAGGAGGAACCTTAATAACAAAATCAAAAGGATATCTACTAATACAATAAAATGATACCTTATTAATAATATCAAATTTGTATTGAGTTCACAGGGGGCTCAAAATAACTCATTATTATTATTACTAACTTCAATCAGTGTTGTAGCAGTGAAAATTTAAGCTTCAATAATATATGCAAACCTTCCACATACATATAAATTAAATGAAACCACTAGAAAGGAAAGCACTTACAACTCTACAAGAATATTTGAAATAAATTTGCTACATTTTTATTCATGAAATGAGTTTTATAGGAAAAAAATTGTTGATATGTATTTACTAGTGTTTGTACGAGGCTTTCTAACAACACAAATCCAAACTTTTTTGTAGGAGATTTATCATTCTCATCTGTAACTTGGGCCAATTGTCTCTAATATAATATGTACCAATGTATTATAGAACATCATATGGTTTTACCCTTTAGTGAAGTTCTAACATTGTTGTCACATTGCACATAATTTTTTGTCAATAATGTTTTGATCCATGTCAAGTGGCTTTTTGAAACCTTTTATTAAATATTTAAAATGTTAAACAAAAAAATTGAAGATTGGATTTTGCACATGTCTCAAATAAATACATCTTTGCCTCCAAAAGAAAAGTTTTCATTTCATTCTACAATCCATTTATATGCAACAAATATTTTGGTGACAACACATAATAAAGAGATGTTAAAATCATTAAATATGTCAATTGCACATAGTAATGTTGAGCATGGTATAAAATAAAAAAGTAAAGAGATCACAATGATGATCAATTAGATTTCACAATTATTTTTCCTAAGGGCCAACAATTTATGCCTACTGCTAATTTATGGGTGGAGGTTAGCTTGGTTAATGGCGTTTTTGGGCAAATTCATACTATTGTATAAAATTCATACAAATCTACCAGATTTGCCAATGTTTATGGTTGTCCAATTCAAAAATTTATAAGTCTAGCTCATTGAATATGAAAAATATTGACCATATTTCGATCCCACTTGGCAGTGGTGGCAGTAAAAAATAACTTTCATTAAAAATAATTTGGGCTCTAACGATACATAAGTTAGAAGGCTTAACATTACAAAAAATAATATTTGACATTAGAAATATTAATATTGAGTGTTAAGGATTGACTTTTATTACGATCTTCAAACTCTCTTCCTTACAAGATTTTTGAATCTCTCCTTTCTCTTTTCAAATATATACAACAATACAAAATATTACCTACATTTAAATTTTTTTATAAAAAAGTAAATAATGCATTCCGTGACACAATTTTCATTTCCTTACCTATTCTTATTTTTCTTTTTTTCTTTACGCACACCCTCCACTATTCCAATTTCCACTTTCTTTTAAATTTATATTCATTTTCATTAGACCTCTTTAATACTATTGCGAGTCTATTAAGAAAGACAAGGTGCCCGTCAAATCTCAACCTTGTTCAAAGTTGAGCTTCAATGTCGAAGAAACTGAAATCGTCCGCCATTAGTTGGCAACGCAAGACTTCGTTTAATTTGCGGAGTTTCTTGGAGGACCTACACGATGACTATCTTCAATATGGCTTTGAGATGAAGTTTCTCCTTTCGAAATAGCATCAATCGTACTCGTTTTGGGGGGGATGAATTTAGATTGATAAATGTCTTGGTATGCTGTTTAGGCAAAGCTTGAGAACAGTGGATGGGTAACGTGTATGACCCGCGAGGCTTCTTTGTCTACCACATAACTTCGACGACCCCAAAAGATATTTGACATGGCTTTTAGATGGAAGTTTCTCCTTTCAATTACGTTATTGTATGTTGTTTAGGCAAAGATTGAGAACAGTCAATGCGTAACGTGTACGACCGGCGAGGCTTCTTTGTCTACTGCTCAACTTCGACAACCCAAAAGATGTTTGACACCAGCAATGGTTTGTGTCCACATAAATTGTTATCCGTAGCATTGACTGACTCCTACTATATTTTATTGCGTGTTGAGTACTCCATATATACTACATCCTTCTTTGTCTTCATTGCCTGCCTTCCATCAATGGCTGCCACTCTCCTCATTTTCATTCAGATGTTCAGGACCATCTGCGTGTCAGCCCAGAAGCAGGATATCACCCTTGGCTCCACTCTTACCCCTTCCAAAAATCCCAAATGGGTTTCACCTAATGGAAACTTCGCCTTTGGATTTTATCCTATTAATCCAACTGTATACGTACTAGGCTTAGGGTTTGAGAACATACCTCCTAAAACTTTGGCTTGGACGGCTATGTCCAACAACAGGGACCTTCACGTTTACGAGGGCTATTCTTTGCAGCTCAGTGACAGCGGGCTTCTGCTTTAAGATGCCCGAGGAAATCTCCAGTGGTCCGCTGCCCCATCTGAAAAGGTAGCTGCAGCTGCAATGATGGACACTGGCAACTTTGTCGTGTTAAATACTTTATTGCAACCCATCTGGCAGAGCTTCGACAATCCCACGGACACCCTGTTGCCCGGTCAGAAGCTCAAGTGGGGATCTACCATGTATTCTAAGGCTTCAACTACAAACCTATTTCAGCTTTCCATGCAAGGGGACGGCAATTTGGTGCTTTATTATGTGGATAGGATGGACGCTTACTTGGCTTCTGGTACCAATATAGGAAATTCTAGTAATCCCACTAGCTTGAATTTTGATCCGAATGGACTGCTGTATTTGGTAAATAGCACCAACATAACTGTTGCAACCCTCACTGAAGGCAAGGCCGGAGAAGGGAAGTTTCTTCGCAGAGTGACCCTTGATCCCGACGGAATCCTGCGGATGTATGTTTGGAACATCAGTGGCAACGGCGAGACTACTGCCTGGTCATTTGTGTGGCGATCTGGGAACGATCCATGTAAAGACGTCAAGGGTCAGTGTGGAAGCAACAGCATATGTCGAGTAATTACTGATAACAAGCCCAACTGCTTTTGTCCTCCTCAGTTCGACTTCTTTGACAATAAGGACCCCTTTAAGGGATGCGTGCCAAAGTTATCGCAGGGGCAGAGCTGCGCTGCAAAACACAGAATGGATGAGCAGCTTCAAAACACAGATTTTTGGATGAGCAGCGGAGACAATTCGACAGCTGGTCCTAGTGAAAGTGGATGCCAACAGGCCTGCATGGACGATTGCAGGTGCATCGTTGTCACCTACAAGAACACAATTTGCACGAAGAAACAAATGCCTTTGCTATACGGCCGTCAAGCTACAGACATTGCTAATAAAGTTTACGTCAAAGTATCTGACGCTTTAGTCCAGGTCCAGGTATAGCCTCCCTTCTCGCCTCCTCTGCCACAGAGAAAGAGGGAGGGAAAGGGAAAGATGTTTGTATTTATTGGTATAAGCCTCGTAGGTTGCTCCGCAATTCTTTTAGCAGCGGGCTTCCTTATCATACGCTTCTGTGGGTATGGTCAGAAGGCCAGAATTATTGGAGAGCCGCGTAAGGTTGTGGAGGGGTTAAATGCATATTCCTATAGAGAGATGGAGGCTGCTACAGGAGGTTTCAGACAAGAGTTGGGAAGGGGCGGCTTCAGTGAAGTTTACAAAGGCACCTTACCAGACGAAAGAGCAATTGCTGTGAAATGTCTCGAGGAAGTGGTGCAGGAAGAGGAAGAAGCTGCAGGGGAAAGGGAGTTCAGAACAGAGATGAGGGTGATTGGTAAAAGCCACCATAAAAATCTTGTTGAGTTGTACGGTTTCTGCAACGAGGGTTCCCATAGGATGCTTGTGTACGAGTACATGAATAATGGATCTCTCGACACAGATTTATTCGTAGATAGCGGATTTCTTGATTGGAGCGTGCGTGTTCAAATTGCATTAGGGACAGCAAGAGGTATACTATATTTGCATGAAGAATGCAGGACTCAGATACTGCATTGTGACATAAAGCCTCAAAACATTCTGCTCGACCATACTTACTGTCCTAAAATATCCGACTTTGGCTTAGCAAAATTGTTGAGGGCAGAGCAGACTCGAACATTGTCAAGGGCCCGTGGCACTCTGGGTTATGTCGCACCTGAGTGGTTTAAACATATGCCAATTACTGTGAAAGTGGATGTTTATAGTTTTGGAGTGATGCTACTGGAAATTATATGTTGCAGGAAAACACTGAAGTTAGATGCCCCGCAAAATGAAATCCTATTGTCCGACTGGGTTTACCACTGCTTGAAGCATGGTGTGATTGATAAACTGGTGGAGCAGCAGCAAGCAGAAGGTAACACAATTGAGTCAAGATTGCTGGAAAGGATGGTATTGGTGGGTCTGTGGTGCATTCAAGAAGATCCATCATTAAGGCCATATATCAAAATGGTTGTTCAAATGCTGGAAGGAACCGTCGATATTACAGTGCCCCCACCTCCTGTTAATTCATTGGAAGGAACAGTCGACATTGCCGTGCCTCCATCTCCTCCATCTTCTGTTAGTTCATTGGAAGGAACCGTCGACACTGCCGTGCACCGCCCTCCTCCATCTTTTGTTGATTCATCCTATGTGTAAACATTGCTGATGCGCATCAATATCACTATCATAAATAATGATTCCATCTGTGTGTATATGACCATCTTAATCCACTAGAAATGTTATCCGGGAATTATTGTTAGGATTCAAGCATTGTTCATATGCAATGTTTTGCAACAAAGAAAGCTTATTTGGGCATTGTCCTTACATAGTGCTTTGCAACAAGTAGATGGTTAAGATGGTCAACTCAATAGATAAAGGTACATGGCTCTTACACAAAACATGTAAATTGTTTTAAAAGTGATGACACCAAAGCTAAAAGCGGGTGTGCTTTCTTTAAGTACTCTTTTAAGTAAATATTAAAAGTATTCTATTATATTTAAAAAAATCAATTATATTGAAAGTGTTTCATTGTTGCGCCTCTCCTTTAGATTCATTTCGGTATCTTTTAGATGTTAAAATTTGAGTGTATAAGGATTTGGCCAATCACATTTTAGAATAAGGATTTTGTGTTTTCTTGAAATCATTCACAATTATCAATAGTTAACGGAGAGCAAAGGGGTCGTCGATGAGAAGTTTTAACCACAAGTGAAGGACAATTATGGGATGTAGTGGCGATTTTAGAGCAAAATTGCTAGATTTAACATAGAAGAAATACAAATACATAGTAGAAAGAAAGGTTAAGTTGGTCGAAAGAATGTGTTGCCAACATCTATATTAGCAATTGCCTAAAGGTGCAAGTTATATCGTGAAAGGTGTTATTTGATATTTTGGTGAAGCAAAGTTTTGTAAAATGAAATAGTGTAAATTAAAAATTATACCTCACTTAAAACTCATGACCATTGAATCCATTTCACCTTTGATGCACACAATGTTTAGCAACACTAATTGATATTTATGGTGGAGGTGGAGGTGGAGGTGATGGGTTACTTCATATGGCATGGGAATGAGTTTTTTTAGGAGTGTGAGGTGATGTTTTCATAAATTAAGGATTTCTAAAGAAAAACAATATAGATCAACAAGTGCAGCGCAATTGAAACCCCTCACTACAACGCTGATGTAAACTTGTATCTAGGAAATGTTAAGAAATTTGTGTATTAATGTCTACAAGAATTTATGTATCTGTTGTATGTTCAAGAAGGAATTATTAGATCAAAGAGTGCAGAGAAATCACTAAGGTATATATTGAGCATGGGGTTTAGACACTTTATGTAGGTGCAAATAAGTTTAACATAAGTATTTTATTTCTATTTAGTTTGGGAGAAGTATAAGTTTTTTATGTTTTTTACGAATATGTCGTGGAAAGAAAAAATATAAAAGAATTAAAAAAGATAAATTTATTTACCGTTTATAAGATATGTATTAAATTTATCCATATAGTCATTATTATTAAATGATCATTTATCATTTTTAACATATCTTGATATTTACAATAATTATAAATTCAATAAATATCTAAAATATATATAATTCTCAAGGCATACAATATTTAGTTTAAGTATATTTAGACTTTTAACATTAATAAATTTATTTTAATGAATATATTTTGATATGTTTATTAAATTTAAATAATTTAGACATAATAATAAGTATAATTATAAATTCACTGGCAATATTTTATAGATATAGATTAACCTAATATATAAGATTAAGTGTGTGTGTGCGCGCTTTTATCATAAATTAAAATATTTGTTAAATATTATTTATACTTATATATCTACAAATTTATGTCTATTTATTTATTGTTTTGAGAAAAAAATATTGAAAATGAAAAATATATATATATATTTACCATTTCTTAACTTTTATCTAATTTTTTTTACAATTTTTATGTTATGAATAAAAATTCTCATAAATTATTTCATAGAGTAACAGGGTTTTTAAAATATTGACTAGTATATTATCTAGAATGTGTGTGTGTGTGTGTTAGTCATTTATAGCATATATTAACTTTTATGACAGTTAATTATAAATTTACATAGATATTTAATACATATTTATATTATATATATAATTTTTAAAGTATAAAATATTTAGTTTTTTTATATTTAAACTTCTACTATTAATAAATTAATTTTATTAATAGATTTAAATATGTATATTAAATCTTAAAAAAATGGATATAATAATTATAGATTTAATAGTAATATATAGATATAGATTAATATAATATATAAGATTAACCATAATAAATATGTATCATAAATATTTACCTTTATCATAAATCATTCAATATTTTTATATTAAGTCTTTATTTAATATTATTAATACTTACATATTATGTATTTATGTCTATTTGAAATTTCTGTGAAAAGAAAAAAATAAAAATAAATAAAAATTAAAAAAGGTAAACTTATATACCATTTCCTACTTGCCTTTTATCTAGAATTTGTCTTACAATTTTTTACATTATAAATAAAAGATTTTGATATTTATGATAATTAGTTATAAATTTATATAGATATTTAATAGATATAATTGTCAAGGTATTAAATATTAAATTTGTATATATATAAACTTATATGATTAATAAATTTATCTTAATTAATAAATTTAAATAATAAATTAAATCTAAATAATTTAGATATAATAATAAGCTTAATAATTATGATTTAATAGCAATATATATGTAGATATAGGTTAACAATAATATCTAAGATAAATCATATAATATATATGTATCATAATTATTTATCTTTACCATAAATCATGTATAACTCTTATATTAGTTCTTTATTTAGTATTGTTTATATCTACATATTTATGTATTTATATCTATTTGAAATTTACTTAGAAAAAAAATACAAGAAGATTAAAAAAGTTAAAATTGTTTACTAGTTCTTACTTACTTTTGTCATATTTTTTTACCATCTAATATGATAACAATGTTGAATAAGATGTTCGGTTTTATTTTATCATTATTTATATGATTATATATGGTATTATATAATATAGGGTCTTTTACATGTATTATGATAAGTATAATTTATTATTATATATTATAATTTTCTATAATTAAATTAAATTTAATTAAATGTTAATGTTAAAATAAATTTATCCTCTTTTACTACTTGCTCCAACTAGAGTTGCAACATTTACTATTTGTACACAATAATACATATAAATTTTCAAATGCTTATTTTAGATTTTGAAAAATTAAAAGGAAAAAGGTTAACAAGCTTTCAGGAAAAAATTAAACATGTTAGGTATATTTTGATTGATAAGATAAACTTTAGATGTCAAAAGATGCTTGAAAATATAGATTCTCAACTATACCAAGAATTTTTAGAAAATGTTGATATTTTAGTGGAAGGTCTATGATTTTTGTTGTAGATTTGGGACAATTACCTCTGGTAATAGATAAACCTCCTTATGAAAGTACAAGATAAGCAGAGTTATTATATGGCAAAACTTTAGAATTGTTATTATATTCGATAAGGTTTTCAGAGAATAAGATCAAACTGAATTAAAAAAATAGTTTTGAGAATTTCTAACAAATCTAAGAGATGCCAATTCAACCATTAAAAATTGGTAGTTATTGATGACTAGAACGGATGCTTCACGTGAAACAGTTGAAAATGAATATTTTAATGAATACATGTGTTTATTTGTAATAAATGAGAATGTGCATCAACATAATAAGAGAGAATTGTATGCATTGAATCAACCTATCGCTCAAAGCATTGCAACTAGAGGACAAAGTAATAATTTAATGGGATTGAATGATGAACAATTAGAAGTTGAATTATTGATTTTTATTGGTATAAGAGTGATGCTCACTACAAACATATGAAAACATTCAGGTCTTGTCAATGGTGCACTTGGATATGTCTGAAACATTTATACAAACCAAATTTGGCACCCCTTGAACCACCTACTTATGTAATGGTTCAATTCAATATATACGCATTCTTTTTGTTGACGCAACTCCAAATACAATTCCAAACACCCTTGTACAAAGGGGTCGCATGTGTTAGTTACCTTTTAATTTGTTATGGGGATTGACAATCCACAAACCATAGGGATTAACACTTGACAAAACCACAATTGATATAGGACTTCTAGAAAGACAAGGTCTAACATTTGTTGCTATATCATGTGTTGCTCTCTATTTCCTATTTTAAATACCAAATTAATACAATTTGAATATCATAATATTATTATTGTATTGCACATGTGTATGTGTATTTGAACGTGTTGCTCTCTATTTTTCCATTTTAATATCAAATACATATAAGTTGAATATCATAATCTTATTGTTATATTGCATATATATATCATATAAGTGTTTCTCTCTATTTCTCATTTTTTCTTTTTTTTTTTGGTTTATGATTTAGAGTCTTTTATTTTAAATTAGTTTTTATTTTAATTTTTTAATTAGATTCTTTTTTAATAAATTTGGTTTTACGAGAAATTTGGTTGTATCCCATAACCACTCATAAAAAGCCTATAAAAAATTTCATGTGTTTTGTAAAAAAGATCTTGAAATAATATATGATAAAATTTTGTGTGAAAAATCTTTGTTCATAATGTAATTTCACTATTATTTCTCCTACTCCCTAAGCCATCAGTGGTATCATATCATTGATTCGTAATAAAGGATTTAAGAGAACAAATCTTGGCCAAATAATTGAAGAAGCAAACAATCTTCGTGTCTCATTTTGAAAGCAAACAATCTATAGAAATATGACTAGTAATTTTTTGATTAATTTTATTGACCTTATTTATCTGCATACATAATATTGTATGTTGCTCAAAGTATGCACCTTTTTTTTTTTTGGTTTATTTACCTCTGCTTGGTGGTTGAGCAAATACATCAACACATAGTCAACAATTTTGCAAAAATATGGCATCACACACCCACATACAGGGTTCTGCTAGCGTAGAAGAAAATAATTTAAAAAAATTGACTATGAGGGTTATTGGAACGTTGATTATTTCATTTGTGCCTCAAATTTAACTTGAACGGTGATAGATCCAATCATTACACAAACTGTACAACAATCTCCTCAAAGAAGAGATATGTACGATCATTGAACCAGAGGCCATGATGGAATGGAACGTTATTTTTTTTTAGGGACTTCACAACCTAAAATAAAATAAGCTTTATTTTATTTTTAATTCATCATAAAGCGTGGGCACCACCCAACCCAAATCAAGCTTCATTCCATTTTTTTTACATGCAGAGTGAATCGGTTTGATAAGAAATTACCATCCAAGTAACCTTTTGGCATTTGGCAAAATTAAAATATTTATCATTTTTTACCTTTCTATTGGCAAGTTGGTTAATAGGAGTTGGCTACACTAATTTAGTTAGCCATTTACCTACATGAAGGTCAAAGTTCAAAATTTATTTAAATTTTGGTTAAAATTAATTTTTGACATTATTTTGTAGATATGGATGATATAAGGATGCAAGTCATGTAAATATTTATGATGTTTGTTGTAACTTTTGTGATCAGTTTTTTATTTGTGTGAAGGTGGTCGTGTGATCAAACAATTTATAAGTTTCTAGATATTTCAGACACATTGGAATGGTTAATTTTATAATTTGAAGTGTCCTTATATGAGTTTTACAATAAATATATTATAACTGATGTATAAAAGTGCATTTTTGGTTAAAATTGACATCTTAAAAATAGATTTTTTTTCTAATTTCACTTCATGATTGTGCTCTCGAAGACAATACCATACATTACATGTTCCAGGGTCGTTTTGATTGACACCATCTAAGTGAAAACTGGAGCTTGGAGGAAATTTTTCCTTTCCCAATTCGCTATTTATTCAGAGTATGGGTTCACTACTGGAATAGCAATTTTTGGCTTGTGTTTTTAATTTCAGTTTCATTTTTGGCTTTCTATATCTAATATTCATGACATAGAGTGGACAGAGTAGTTTAAATTTATTTTTATACTGCACAGCTTCTCACCTCTCCCCTGATAGGGGGAAGATATTGCATAGTGGCCTTCAATCAATCATCGGTGGTTGTACGAGTGAGCATTAGATTTGCTAGCATTTTGAGTGTTGAGTAAAGACATGCATGTGATGTTGGTGATTGTTGGGCATCTGAGAGATATGCCAATAGAGTATTGGAGGATCATTTGGAGGGGTTCCTGTGTGGGACCTTATGTGGGTCAATGTAGTTGGATTGGTTTTGATCAGGTTCTAATAAAGTATGGTATGATGATCATAGGGGATGAGAAGGGCTTGATCATGTTCATTAGTCTTTTATGTCACAACTCATTGGATAGGTTTCTATATAAAATGACATCGATTTTGATCAATACCATGATGTGCAGTGTGCTAGCTTGCAGATGTAGCAGAGATTCATTGATGACTTCATAGTCATAGCTCCAGATCTTCATCATCTATACCCTTTTGGATCAAAGAGAAGTTTGTTGAGTTTATGATCCAAAGTCTTTTATTTTAAATTAGTTTTTATTTTAATGTTTTATTTAATTTACTTTTTAATAAAATTGGTTTTATGAGAAAGTTTGTTGCATCTCGTAACCACTCATGAAAATCCTATAAATATTTTCACATGCTTTATAAAAAGGATCAAAAAATAATATATGATAAAATTTTGTGTGTAAAATCTTTGTTCATGATGTAATTTCATTATTATTTCTCTTGCTCCCTGGGCCATCAATATTTCTATTAAATATTTTTTTTATGAACAATAAGTATTTATCTTGACTTTATGTGACGGACGATACGTATTACTAGTATACATATCTTAGATAAATTTATATAAAATATATCGATAGATATCATTTTTGAAGTACTTATACCATATTAAACTGTGACATTAGTAAAATATGTACATAAAATAACTACCTCAAAAATGATATTTATCAACATATTTTACAAAAAATTATCTAAAATATATATATTAGTTAAGTATAATTATATATTAATCTAATATGATTTTAAATTAATAATATATATTTATATATTATTATTAAAATTAATTATAAATATATTATTACTACATATTATATCAATATACTAATATTAATAGATTTTATATAATTTATTAGTATATATAATAATATATAAAAATTATATAATTTACTAATAATTATTATATATATAAATATAATTGTACACCATTAAATATCAATTTTGTATTGTTTTACTTTTTATTTGCTATGCTCAATGTTTAACTATGTCTATTGGTACATAGAGTAATTGGTCTCATGATGTTACCTCTATATAAATGACACCAAGTAAAAGTGTTTACTAATATACATGTATCGTTAATAATTTTCTTAGTTTCTTTTTAACATGTATATATAACTTTGTATGAAACTTGGATAATAAAATGATGAAATTAAAATCTTCAAGATTAGTTGCATTCGAAGTCACGGATCAAAACTACTACTCCTAATATAATAATATATAACTCTGTAAATACTCCCTGGATGAGATCAAAACCAACCCCCTATAATTTATCCGAGCATTTCAAACTCGTAAAAGGTGGTTATAACTCTGTTTATAAAGGTGAAGTAAGACAAACAACCATTGTTGTCTAAATTCTAATTGATGATAGTTTACAATGGTAAATGAATTTCTAACAAAAGGTATATAGTTTTAACAATTTATAAAATTCTTTGAAGCACTTTAGGTTTTGTTATAATTTGTTTATTTAAAGGTTCTTTATAACCTAGTCAACCTTGTCTTGACAGATCCATAGATATTCGGCATCTCCACTTGTGAAGGTTTTAAGAGCTTGTTTCGAGTGAGGTTGTCTACTCTGTGAATATATGTAGAGTAAATACATGTCAGATCATCTAAGCTATGTTTTAGAAGACATTAATAGTATTTCTCAGCTTTTCTAGCCCAATTCGCCATTGTTAAGTGTCATTTGAATGCACTGCCATGGCGGTTCCGACCTCCTCCATCCCTAGTGGGAGGCCTTTTCATTCTTAGGCAACTTCGATGGCAATGGATTCTAGTTGCAGAGTAACGACGTCCATATAAGCATGGATCGTAAACAATTCTCACCCTTCCTCTTCTATCAAGAGTTTAATGGAAATTATACAATCCACACACCCTGCACAATAGCCCCTAGTCGCGACTGGTGACCACAATTTTACAATCCCTTCTTCCCCGTTGAAAGACGCACCAACAGTAACTCCAACAAATTCTCGTCCCCTTCTCACACATCGTCCAACGTAACTAAAAACCTTTGTTGCCACAAGATCCTGTGGACGGAAACCTGTGTCCCCTCTTCCCCGTTGAAAGACGCCATTGCCTGCTTGGCTATGGTCTGCGCTAACTTTGAATAAGGATCGAGAACGACGTGAACATCTGCGGAGAAATGTTGCATGGAATCGCTTTTAACAACACATTTTTTCTCGATCCTCCGATACCCGCTATACCAACACAACAGTCTTGGATTCTGTTTGAGAGGATATAATCCTGGAACTCATTTAATAAACCTTCAACCCAATAACGCAACACTCCAACACCGCTTCCACGTTCAGAACAGAGGTCGAACGAAAAACTCTATCAATTCTTTCCATAGAACCTCTTTCAGCGGAATTTTGTTGCACCAAATTAACCAAGCCAATGCCGTCAAGATGAGGCTTCGATTCATTTGGTCATTCGATGAATCATTTTGGCTGTTTTGTAGTAAGCAAAGACGTTATATGGTGGAATGATAGAATCGGTGACCATTTTATTTGCATCCTTGAGCAAAGACCCGATGCTAGTGAGAAATGGATTAAAATTCATTAGAAACTGTTATTGATGGGTAGATTGACCAGCCAGTTATGTGGAAGAGGTTTTTATGTCTTTCTTTTGAGTAGGAGGAGGATAAAGATTTGATTTTCAAAAAGTGGTCCATATTTTATAAGTTGAATAGGATTTTTTCTGAATCAGTGGTCTCTCGATTTTAATGTAGCTGAATATATATCTTAAAAAAAAATTATTTAAGATAAATTTTCTCATCTTTTTCTTATGTTTTGGGATAATAAATTTTTGTATGCCATTTACATGTGCTCGAATCTATGAAGAAGTAGATTTGGAGAATGGTCTACTTAAATCCATTCACTTAAATCTAGATGGATAGACATATTTAAAGGAGTTTGATTATGAGAAATTACCTTTCAAATATAATAAATGTTACGACTATAAATACTTTACTAAGCATTATAAAAAGGAACAAAATGTGTTTTGTGTACTCCAAAACTCTCAGCGATATTTTTTCATTGTAGCCAAAGTAGGGAGACACACACATAAATAATGGTCAACAAAATCCAAGTATTAAATAGGTATATGCAGCTCATAATACATCAAATAAGGTTGAAATTTTAAGAAAAAGTACTCAAAACCCATTTGAAGGAGAGGAAATGGAAAAATGTCAAGTTGAAGTCAATCCAAGAGAGGTGCAAAGAGAGGTAGGACAACTGAAAATAAGTGAAAAGACCCAAAATAAATCCTCAAAAGAATGAGGAAGCAATTAACCAAGTAATAGAGAAGGCTTCTTTGATGCATGCAAGTACAAACAATACTAGATTGACATATTTGAATAGAGACTCACCAAAAAATATCTTCTTAATGTTGACCTTGATTAAATAGAGATATCCAAAAGATAGTCTTCAATTGTGGTTGTGGCCATCTTTCAAAGACATTCTCTCCCACTCGAAAGTAAAGACAAAAGAAGAAGAATGTACAAAATCAACCACAAACTCATCTTTAAAAAAAATGATTTATTAAGGTTTTGGTAGTATGACTAATCCAAACTATTGACATATATTTTTAATTTTTTTTGAAACTATTATTCGTGATTTTTTTTAACCCACCTTTCTATTAATCATGTTATGTATTTACATTTTATTAAATATATTATATATTTTTTATTTTTATTTTTTAATTAAAAATTATATAATCACATTTTACATGTAAAAGTTTTTATTGGTCTAAAAACATTAAAATGTATTAAACAACCATCAAATGTTAACGTCTACAAAGAATAGATAAACTTTATCATTTAACCATAATGCTTAAGTGCTTTTATTTATGTGTAGGAACAATAATGGATTGTCCTATGTTTATGCGAGTATGTAACTATTGACTTCTCATGAAAGCCCAACCAATCAAATATTTGCTATGCTTATATTCCTAAAATAATTCATCCTCCTATAAAATTTCACACATGGAAATCCCTGAAACTGCTTTATTTTAATTTTCTTGCTATTTCTTTTTTTTCCAATATGAAGTGAATAGAAATATCAGTTTTGGATTTTTTTGAAATAAGTTATGATATTCCCTTTTGAAACCACTTTATACTATTGTGAGTACTCTTGATTTAGGACAAAGGTCTAAGTAATTGAGTATGTTCTAATGATAAAATAATCATTTGTTTAACAAAGATTTAATAATTAAACAAATTTATTTCAATACATCTTTTTTATATTTAAAACATAAATACATTTAATTATGTTTTTGTGTAAGAATGTACTATTAATAAAATGTTGACATTTAACAATATTAAATAAAATTAATAATAAATAAAATTTAAAATTAAATATATTTTAAAATAACAAAAATTAGAGATATATATTTAACTATTTAATTAAGATGATAAGTTACTTAAAAAAATAAATGTCTAACATTCATTGATAAACACTGATTTGTATATATATTCTTAACTTTTTGTATATATGTCCATGTTTCTTCAACTATTCAAATAAAATATGTGGTTTATTGATTTATTCAACATGCCAAAATGTGCAGTAATCAATAAAGTACTGATTTCTTCAACATGCCAAAATTGTGTTATGCCCTTTGCAGCCATTTCGCCACTATTTGTTTTTCATTTTGACAGGAATTATGTGCAGCTGAATGAATTTCAGCCACCCCCGTCACTTGTCACTTTCTTTCGATGCTTCTTAGCTTATCGGGTTTAGGGAACAAATAAATCCTTTTTGAAACTGGAACCAAGACTGCCTATACCAGCACTTACTCTCTTCTTACTCTTAGTTCCTTTGTCATTTTGAAAAACCATCAGCACAGAGAAAACCAGAAAACTGGGCATATTGTATTCTTTTTGTTTAAAGAAGGAAAAAATTAGAGCATGCAATATGCATCTTATGCTGTCTCTCTCAAACTGAATTGCATAATTTAATATCATGCATAATCCTCTCTTTTCAAAACTCTCATTGACTTCAAGACTAATGTGGACATTCAGATTCAAGCCGAAACCCATTATTTTATGATCTTCTTCTACTGGATTGTGAGGTCCATATTCTTATCAATCGAATCAAATTGTAACTACTGGAATCAAGACGTTCTCCTTTTCACTCTCTCTTGTCACTAAAGCAAACAGACTGAGTTTGACGTAAGTCTCTAAGAAAGAGCAGTCTTAATTACTGAGTATAAAAGTATTGATTACCTTCACACCAACCTCTATCTCTGTTGCTAACTACATTTTGAAAATCTTGACAGAAACTAGACACAAACATAGGTATACGGGAAAAAGTCTGTTTGCATTTGAAAATGTTACTTTTCTAATGTAAAGTTCTGTTACTTTTAGTCTATGTTGAACTTGAAACCTCATGCTTTAGATCTTCATAAAGCCTTTCAATTTTTCCTTGCAAACTTGTCCAATCTTCTATCAGTAGACATTGCATAGTCTGTCTCTTGGGGCAAAAATATTTCTAACAAACTCCCAAATTTTTGTAGGAGATGCACCTTGCAAGCAGCAGCTAGGTCTGCCACTTTATTCCTTGTATGCGAATATGTAATAAGTATGGGACTCGCTGAGACCAAAATTGGGCTGTTGAGTTTGCGCTCAGTCCAAGTCTTATGACTATAGTTAGAAGGTTATTAAGTTCATGGAAGTTTCGTAGCAGAGTTAAAATGTCCGAAATAATAGAATTGAGCCTCCAATATAGACATCCCTCTCTCTCAAGCACCTGAATTATAAGGCGTTGAATCTCAACCGATAACGAAAGATCTTCATCGTTTTGCTAGTGGTATTAAGAGTTATTCTACAGGTCTTCTCCTCCAGTCAAGTTATTTGTAGCTACTCCTAAATTGTTAGGAAACCATGTACACTACAATTATGTAAAAATAACATAATGTAATTATGGAGATAATTAAATAAACAAATCCTCAATATGTATGAGATAAAATACATGATTTACATGGTAAAATCTTAGTAAGTTAAGGAATCATCTACGGTACAAGATATCAAGTTTTATTAATTTCAAGATGAATAGATTATATGTGAATTCGCTGTGTAGATTACATGAGGACTCTATAAAGATAAATATACTTGATTGGTAAAGCACCGTTAAGATTCCTCCTCCTAAAAATAGAGTGAAAAAATGTGATTAGGACTTTTCTTCTAACAATAGAAATCATTGGAATTCGTCTTCCTAAAAACAAGGGTTTGACTCCTTGATTTTATATCTCAAGAGTATTGCCCTCGAACCCTTGCCAAGGGGGTTCCATAGGATATCGCTACCCCACCTGAACCCCCTTATAATAATAGTGGGAGGGGTTGCTCACTGCCACCCCCCACCCCCTTGTAAAAGTGGGATATAAATCATGCAGTAAAAGTTTCCAAAATTTAATTTTGTTGTCACATATCTAACACAAATGAGCTACATTAATTAACATGAGTTGATCCTCTTGATTTCTAGATCCTTACCACCAGTGAAATCCATGATTACCATAAAATGTCCCATCAAAATTGAATTTGATCATCTCCTTGCTAGTTGGTGCTAGCAGCAAATTCTATTTGATCTAGCCCACATTCCATCAAAATTGAGTTTGATCATACCTTTGGGAAGGGAGGAGGCAAGAAATTCTATTTGATCTAGCCTATCAATGAGGGATAATTCCTTTATTTTATATTTCTAAGAGTATGATGTAAGATTTTCTTTTTCTAGAAAGTGGAAAGACTCATCGACTACAAGTATTCTATGGAAGGAACTCAAAGTATTGACTCAAACCTTACTCATTGGTCTTAACCAATATTTCATGATAAAATTTATATTTTAGAATGTATATTATTGAATAACATTTATTATAATTAACTACTAGTAAATGTGGATTGTCCTAGGTTTGATAGATTACTTGGTAGAAATTTTTATATTGAATGTTTTTCAAAAAAAATTATTTTATAAAAAATGGATTAGGGATCATATTTTATTACGTGTTGGGTATGTTTGTTTTCAGCTTGTACTAACTATATGCAACATTTTTTATGATGTTTGTTGTATGTTAGAATTTTTACTCAACAAAAAATACATATATAAAGGTTTATCTTGTATTATTTGATTTTTCAGTAGCTAATATTTGAAGGGACATTTAAATCATCTGATCTAGAGCCACGATTAGTAGGACATTATGGTATCTCAACAAATTTGACCAACCTAGATTTTGATTCAATCAATGCATTCTTACTTAGCTTCAGGGTAGGATAATTTTTTCCTTTTTCTAAAATGCTAGTATTGGAGAATGTTTAAAGTGAAATGTAATTTACATGAACTTACAAAAGTGTGTTTTTAAAAATATGAAAAGAAAAGTGAATTGGGATCTCTATTTATTTCAATTAAGATTTGCTTTCATTTTTTAACAAAATAGATTGAGTGCATTTAGGATCAGGGTAGGGCATCATTTCCCTATTTCCAAAATGCAATTGGAGAATGTTTAAAATGAAGGCAATTTACATGAACTTAAATAAGTTGTCTTTAGAAATGTGAAAATAAAACTAAATTTGGAGTTCTATTTATTTCAATCTAGATTGATCTAATCCAGTGCTTTCAATTCAATTGAAGTGTCACTTATTCATATGCACATTATTTCTATAATTTATATAAACAATTTTTTCCAACAAGTCTAGTGGATAACATTTATTGAACTTATGGCAAGAGACTAACTGAAAGATCCCAAACTAGGATTGAAAGCAAATAAAATTGATTTCCACTACTTACAGCATTCAATCAATTGGACAAAGATATAAAACCGAATGTAACTGATACTATAGCCCCAAATGTCATAAAATTATTACAGATTGGTCTCAAAACCCAATTATTATAACAACAACCAAACTGGAAATAAAAAACCTGGGATTGCGTGCTCTCGGCCTGCTGTGTCCAGAAAACACAGACGCCGACGTCGGTCTCTGAGGATGCCGACGTCGGTCGATACCCTGCCGCCGTCGGTCGTCTGAGGGCGACCTCTGCCTGCATCTGACTGCTTGATTGCCTAATTGCCGGCGTCGGTAGATAATCGGCCGATGTCGGTCTATATGCCGATGCCGGTCTCTGTATAACCCTGCGGCCGAACTGTGCCCTTTCCTTTCTCTGACCCTGTTGGTATGGCCTGGTGCCGATCTGTCTATCCGTATGAATTTCTGTACCTGAACCTGATATGCAAATAGAATATATAAATCTGGAACCTAAACAATGAATAAATACCTGGAACCCATTTGCATAGGCTGAACCCTGGTATACTCCGTGAATGGCCCCTGAAGCTCCCGATCTGACCAATATGCACAATCTGGATTCCGTCTCGAATCCACCTCTGACAAAGCGCTGGGTTTTCGTCCAACTCTTCGCCAATCTACTGAAGGGTTTCGTCCTCAGAGATTCCAGCTGAATCACCGATTCAAGCTTCTCAGAATAATTTTGCAAAAGAAGATATTAGATAATGCAAATGCTTTGCTTTCCCCTTCTTTTAAATCCTTCCAAGGAAACTTCTAAAAGAAGTTAATTTTATTTTCATAATAATTTAATTAATTAATTAAACCATTTTAATAGAAAATTGGGGACATTACACTAACTATATGTCTCAAAAAATGTCTACAATATATTTTTCTTTAGTTGTTTTAGTCTTGGATGTGAAATCTTTAACTGATCTATACCTATCTAAAAGATAAGATCAATACAGGGAGTGAATTGAATCTTAAAACAATTAATATCTTAGGTACTAAAAATTTGTTTTGAAAACTAGAGTTCAGGGAAAGAATCTAAACTAAGTGAACAAGGTAAACACCAAAAATAACTAAAGTTTCCAAATTGAAATTAATTATCATCAAAATAATAATTTGATACAATACACATAATGTAAAAAGAATATTTCCCATGAAGGCATCGATTCCAACTCAAGCCTAATTCAAGAGCATTATGAGTGTTGCACTTGACCCCAAAATTTTTAAAGACTCATACAAACATTCAAGCATATCACATGATTTCTAGACTCAAATTAGAATTAATAATAATTTTTTTAGCTCCCTTATCATCAAATTTTAGTCCAGCCTTGGCCTTTATGTAAATGTTACACAAAACCCCTAGTTCAACCATAATGAATAGTTTTGATTCCATTAAGTAGCCAAGATAATGTTTTACTAGACCAAGTAAGGAAGACAAGAGAACTTAGGTCATAATACATGAAGTATACAAGTATGGACACTCTTTCAAAATATATTACAACATGACAACTTGCAGTGTGTAGAAGCACAAATTTAATCTCTTTGGGTGCAATGTCTCCTCTTTTATATTTTTGTTTAGTGGAAAAGATGGTATGAGTTAGCTCCTAGATATAATAAAAATAACTTTGATTTCCACTATCTTCAATTCAACCATTATTTACCTCTGTTCAAAACACATCTAACGCAAACCCATTGCAATAATTAATAACTACTTGTTTTGTTTGGTTTTTTTATTGAAAAGTACCTATATATTAATATAAAACAAGATATGGTACAATGCTAATCATACAAAAAAAATAGGTGGAAAAGTCACACCCCAAGAGAAAAGTCACATCGAGGGTCAAAGATAACCCTTCAAGAAAAGCCATAAAAAGTGATCACAAAATGACCACACCAAAAAAAAAAATATTAATGACTACTTGTTGAACATCAAGGCCAAGTCCATCTAATACTCTCATTATGAATATTAGTAGCCAGGTCACCTAACAGAAAACATGTGGATATTTAAAAGCATGCCCTTCTCTTGTCCTTATCTCCACCTGTATGAGCAATAAATTAAAAATCAACAATGTGTAACTATCCTCCTAGACAAACAAATATCATATATGTCCCCAAATGAGCTCTAGCGATCATAGGCATTAAAAAAAAAACTTTCCAACTTTATACCCCTATGAAATGTTCCTTGAAACTAAACTATCATTCCTTGTAAAATGCACTTCAAACAATCTTTTCTTAAGGAAGATTCAAATAATTTACCATATAAAAAATATTAAACTCGCATTAAAAAAAGGTGAATCATTTCTATCATCAAACTTGAGTAAACTTATTTCTATGAAAATAATATTTCCTTTATCTAGAACATAAGAAACACATTTCCTCTTATAGTTTTTTCACAACATCGACCATGAGATAATATGACCAATACCGACAAGTTTACAAAAGCTTATAGAATCTAAAGCTTTAGTAAAAGCTTTTAGAATCTAAAGCTTTATGGAGAAAAGGGCTTGAAAGTGGTTTCAACCCTATTTTCCTAAAATGACTAAAATATTTGAGGCCAAGTGGAGATGACATGTTTGTTGTCATCCTAAACAATAGTCACATTTAGTCCCAAGACATTCCTTCAATAACATTTGCCTGTGGAATGTACATATTGTGATTGAGGCTAAGTGGAGATGACATGTTTGTTGTCATCCTAAATAATAGACCCATTTAGTCTTGAGACATTCCTTCAACAACATTTACCTATGGAATGTACATATTGTGATTGAAAAATCATAAGCATCATGCTAATAAATTATATACAAACTAACACGGAGAAATCCAAATAATCATTGACTTCAAATTCATGATTATTCAATGTTGACTTAGTAGGTAGTTGGCCCAAATGCCATGTTGATATGTTTGTTTACTTTTTGTCACAAAATACAAAACACAAATACAAAGTGTGTCTTATCACACAAATAAATAGCAAATTTAGAAAGATTTTAGGCACAATCACAATTTTTCATATTAAGAATTTTGGAATGATAATATTGTTAGAGGTACAATCATTGAGAGGGGGGTGAATCAGTGAGCCTAAATATTTAAATTACAATTTCAGCCCTTTCAAAATATTAAACAATAAACATATATCAAATTGGTCAAGAAATATTAATAAGAGAGCTCATTCATTCAATGCATACACAAGATCAAACACATAACACATAGTTCCTGTGGGAAACCCTCATAGGGAATAAAACCCGCTTTCAAGCCTGAAACACAAATGGACTACTATCCTATAAAAAATTACAAACAAGAGACTGATAAAATCCTTTAGAATAGCAAACATTGATCATAGCTACATGACCAAAGGTCTTTAGTGAAACACCTATTTCACAAGGAACAACTGCCCCTAAGGAAGACCAAGTCCTTTAGAACCTCCTTTGAACACCTCCACCTTAGAAATGATGTATTCAACACTTTATGATGGATATATATTTATATAACCCCTACACAAACTCTCTCTCTATCTCAAATAGGCCTACCACATAGGCATGCTACAATGTATCTCCTTCTTCACTCAAACTATCCTCACATGCACACTTAGACCTCTTCACATATGCTCAAACTGCAAGATCACTTTTCAAACATCATAAATATGACCTAAAGATCATAAACATACTCATTAATCCACTCTAATTATCAACTCATCCAATTGGGCACTCTACCTCTCCTTCGCTCCACAACTCTCACATCCACCTTGCACAAGTCTCTCACACAAGTCTTCCACATGCCTCACATATAATCTTAGAAACCATCTCATTTGGTTCCATAATTTATAAATCAATCATGAATTAACAATATCATAATCTTTCCTTGTTATCCATAAAACATGCCTTCACCATTAAGGCATTTCACATGGGTCACACTTAAGCACAATCCACTTTCAAATAGGCCTAAGTCACTTTTAGGTCCTATGGAGACCCATTCAGCTCTTTGTCACTTCTCCGAGCAAATAAAAAACATAAAAACACTTTCCAAATATATGAAACCATTCCACATGATCTATAGGTCTTTCTTAAATGTCCATATCCATTATAGTACCCTTCTGCTTAAGCACAAATTGCTTAAACAATATTATGTGCATACGGTCATCATGAATGAAAATATAGTCATATTTTAAACCTTTGTTCATAATGCATATGATTATACAAACCTTAAAAATGCAAAAAAATCATTATTACAAATTATAAAACATGCTCAAATATGTAATTCAGTATTAAACATTGAAACAACATCAACACAAGATTGAACATCCTTCTCAGGTCCCTTACAGAACATAGTCAAACACACAGTCAAATTTTAGACCTGCATATCTTTGATATAGTAACAATTATAACTTCAAATTCATATTTAAATATAAATCTTGGAGTCCTGTACCACTTTGATTTTTAGACCATGAACAGATTCATTTGGGATCAAACGATATAGCTAAAATACATAGCACTAGTTTTTTCTTTTGCAAATTCAAATATTCAAATGTAAATGGTCATAGTTAAACTTAGAACACTAAGATCGCATCTCGTCTCCTCTCAGCTTTAGATCAATCTCATACCATCAATATTCTCCAAACTTTAACATATAAGCACCAATACTCAAACATTAAACCTTGAACATGTTGACCTCATCTTGTGCAATCTAGAAACTTTAACTCGATGTGCTTCATCGATCTCCTGTACATAGCTCGATCTTTAACAATGCTAAAAAGCTATCACTTTGACCTCTTGTATTTAATATGCACTATTTATCTTTATCTTTATGATCACCTACTCATTGTTGATCCTTGGAAGAAGCTCAATCTTTATCTCTGCTCAACGTTAAACATCATGCACCTATCCTCATCTCACTGCTTCTTGACTTCTTGGAGAAACATGCTTTGTTGATGTTGCTCAAACTTTAACGTGTGAAAATTTGACTAGGGGAACCTTTCTTATTTTCTTGGAAGGCCAACTTTTTATAGTCATATCTTTTACCTCGCTCACTTATATTTCTCAAATTTGGACCATGCGATCTCCTCACATAAAATAATCTAACCATGTGAGAAACTACTCCTAAAACCCTCACACATGTGAGACATATCACTATTAAAATGCATTCTTAAAATCTTCTATCATAGAGCCAACTATGCTTAGAACTTGTGTGGGAGGGTAACTTTGAACATGCATATCTTTTGTTGTACTTCGGTGCTTAACCTTAAAGTTAGCACAAATCAACTAGACACAAAACTAAATAAACCCATATGATCACCTTCTCCTGAAATGTCCACACATGTAAGATATGATACCATAAAAATGCTTACTCGGATCTTCCTTAACTTATGCAAATTTTTCTAAGTATAGGAAAATAATATCAAACCACTTAGGAGCCCAACTTTGAACTTGCATATCTTTTATCACGTTTAGTCACATGATCTAAGAATTAATGTATAGAAACTAGGCACAAAAATAAATAAAACCATATGATCATTTTTCCCTGACACCTCCACTTATGCTAATGTTGACCTCATCAACATGCTTACTCAGCTCTGCTTGACCCCTTTTACAAATTTGGCTAAGTATGGGAACATAGTAAATTTTATTTGAGTAGCTTACTTTGCATTCTCATATTTTCAAACTAACTTCATCACATGAATTGAGATCTAGTGCATAAAAACTAGGGAATCATTTGATCAAAACCATATGACCAACTCCCCCAAACTCATCCACATGTGGAAATTATGATGCTATCAATCTACTTACTTAGATTTTCTACCACTAGACCCAAAATGTCTAGATGAGAACAATGATGAACCAGGTGAATTTAACTTGTGCACATAAGCACTCAAACCATTCTTGACTTCTGATATGACCCATTGCACATGATCAATACCCTATACTCATCCCTGAACATCTCTAATCATGCCAAAATATAATATCAACCAAGCCTCCTTCAAGCACATTTTGATAAGCACATTTCTCACTTTGTCATTGTTACTTAGGCCATCAAAGCACTTCATCCACTCATCAGGACACCTCCATGACATCACCATGACATCATTGAAAACTCTCCAACAAATATTCAACATTTTTTGATTTTTTTATGGCAATCATAATTTATCATACTAAAAATTCTTGAATGTTAATAATCAACAAAATTTTAAGAATTATATTCGCAAAATATTATGATGTTTTGTGTAGAGTCATAGACTCAACATTTGATTTGCATGTTTTATGTTTCATTAGAGTAATCAACAACTTACCCTTGAAGGTTATGCATTATAACTAGTCAATGAACTTGGGAATTCTTCTTTCACTCGAAAAGGTGAAACAAATGTTGTAGGTGCCAAAAGATGGAAGCTACAAGAACCAAGGAAAACATGTCCTTGAGATGTAGATTCAAGCTTGTTGTGAAGGTAAATTATCCTCTATAAAAGCTCCTTCAAAAATTTAATTATATCTCCCAAAATAAAGTCATAATTTATTTTCCAAGTCACATTACATCATTAATGTTTTCAACAAGAAAATTTCTAGATTTTAAGAATTAAAAAACTATTCAAGCCTTCAAAAATTTGTCCAAAGAAAATACATGAAATATAAAAGGAAAATGGAGCACATTTAAAGACAAAAAAAATTACACCAAGGAAAAATCAAGAAAGACACAAAATCATTCGATAGGAGAAAGTTCAAGATAAAAATTTGAAAAAAACAACCAAAAAAATTGTAAGACAATGACAAGCTAAATCATCTTACCAAGCACGCCATAGAGAAAAATTAGAAACTTAGTAAACAAAACCATTTCATACCAAACTACCAAGGTATTTTTTGAGTGAATTTCAAATTAATTTCCAAATCCATATGTGACAAATCATGAATCTCATAAGAAAGGAGTTTTTAGTAAGGCCAAAAATTAATGTGAAAAATATCAGAATCTTAAAGACTAATATATCTATCTTTAGCTCTATCATTCACCCAAAAATGACTGTAAATGATCGATCCATAATAGTTCTGCCTATCATAATGGTTATTTGTATGGGGCATCCCCAAAGTAATACCTTGTCTACAATATATGAGTAAGGAATACAATGAGAATGGAGCAAAAAACCTACCTAGAAAAGTTATATCAAGAAATGCCAGTATATTACAAGAATAAAGCACAAACCCAAGGGCAATGATATCCCCTAGATTCCCTATAGTCATTGCTCTAACTACTCAGGTCATTAAAATTGACAAGCATGGTGGCCACTATCTGAGAACTGCAGAGAGATGATTGACAAGTATGATTACCACTATCTAAGAATTATAGAGAGATGATTGACAAGCATGGTAGAAATTGTTTTTGGGTGATTTGTAGAGATGTTTAAGGAGGACAGTGGTTATTTTTGAGTTTTTGAGTGAACTTAGATGTAATTAAAATGAACCTTAAATGAAGAGGTTTTAGCTTTTTTGTGTTATATTTAAGTGAGTAAAGCCAATTATTTAGGATTGCATTAATTTTGATTGGGTGAGTAGGGTATGTTAAACATAATTTTTAAAATATGAATAGATTTATTAATTACTTATGAGTGGTTTTTTTTAATTTTTAACTATCGGTGCTCGTAGGGTCACGAAATGGTATTCCTAAGGTTAAGTTTTCTTCATGGGTTTAAAAGTTCATTTTATGACCTCTCATAATAAAATAAGGTATATTATAAAATTTATAATGAGTTAGATCTTCAGACCTTAATTATAAATAATTAAGATGACATATTAAAATGGATACATGTTTTAAGGTCTAATGTGATACAATGAAAATTTTATGAGGCTCCAAAGTTAAAGTATATGCCTCTAGACCTTTCCTTATCAACTCTACTAGACAAGTGATTACAAAATCTTATTTAACCCCCTCCCCTATCACCCCTCCCCCAAAAAAATAATCCATTGATAGCCTATTATTTTATGTTCTTCATACACTACAAAGTGTTTTGTACTATGGCATATGCATTGTTTCACCTATTCCTCCGATGAGATTAAATAGGCATCTAAATCAACATCTTAAAATTCCAAGACCAATCTAAGATATAGGCTTAGTAGTCAAATGCCTCTAACGTAATAATAATACATTATAAGAGAACCCATATACTAATCTAGTGGGTTCTTTGCATTTTTACAAGAAAATCAGATTTCTTAAAATCATTTCTTTCGAGAGATGAATGAAACTTCCATCATTCTAGCATATTCAACACAACACATTATTATTCATCCCTAAAAGGCTAAGTGCCTTTATGGATCACTTCATAACTCTACCTGATTAGGATAATTCATTAGTCTCAATTTAACAACTCTTCAAGTTTCAGAGTTCCCTAGAGCATAAACACTACTTTGATACTAAATAAAACAACCTAAAAATAAAATAAAATTGGGAGTCATTAGTTTCATAGTACAAAGTGGTACTATATGCCAGGCCCAAATATATACGAATGAGATGAGACACATCAAAGTGGATTTGCACACAAGGGTGCTCCCAATCAGCATGTTATTAATCAGTGGTAAATATGTAACTAGGATTAAGTCACTAATAAAGAGTTCTATATGATAGCACTTGCTAAGCAACATATAGTTTGGGGTGTATCAGTGTGTGTGTACATAGAGATAAACTCCAAACTCTATACAATACTAGTTACTCCCATCAATAGGACTATTTTGTGTTTAGTTAACCCTATTCAATATCTCAAGCATCTAATAGTGACCCATTTGAGAGTTGAAGATATAGTTACTTCTTGGTATCTAACTCGTGTTTAAATCTGAGCATGGTAAGAGGATAACAATAAAATTTTATTATATATATAAACCCTTGAGTCCCAAATCATCTTATATAAAAGACATTCCAAGATGGACTACATTCATAAACATTTAGTTTGGTACATAAGGGAGCCTAATCTACTGATATGAGATACTTAACTAATTTCCAATGTAACCCATAATAGATCAGTCAACTCCATAGAGTTATTCATCGAGATTCCATAAATTGAATCTCAAATTTAGTATCCATAATATCATACATTTGTCTAATAAAACTTCACTTAAGATCAAATCAATAATCTTATAAGGAAGAGAAATTCAATAATATGGTTTTACCATTATCAAAGTAGCCTAACAATTCTATTGGTCTCATAAGTCCTCATGTATATATATTACCAATAAATTAAGCATTAAAGGTTACTTTTGGTGTACAAGCCCTTATACTCATTTTTACACATGATCAAATCAAAATTTTAATGACAATTTTAGGTTTAATAAAAATGTATTCAGTTGTATACAAACATAATTCCATCATTTGAGAGATCTAATTAGCATAGTAAATGCTTAATGGGATCACCTTCCCATAATCATTTTAGCAACAAGAGTGCATAAAATTGTTATAATTAACTAACTCCAAGTGCCCTAAAACATAGATGTCAATGCCCAACTAGCCAATGCATCCATGACTTGATAAGGGAGGGAAACATATCTTACTATATATTTTTAATGAATTAGAAGTACATTCCAACATGATATAATTTATTGAAATAGAATCAATTTCCATAATTTCTTTAGTAGTAAGTGAATATGAAATGAGATTACAGATTTAAGTGATTAACACTTGATTCTTAAGCATGAACACCATATGCTAAAGTTTTCCATACATAGGTAGGTGTACTATAGGAAATATACATCATAACTAGCACATCTCAGTCATGAGAGTTTCTATGCTTTAATACATATATCATGTAATGCATATTAAATCAAACTAGAATCATTAGATGATATCTTCCTCTATTAAATATGTATAATGAATGCAAGGAGGGCTTCTTGACCATTAACCTCAACAAAGTAATATGGATGTAGAAAACTTTCCCAACTCTAACAGAGTATAATAAGCACCAAGATTTCATTTATGTCTCGTAACCATTTAAATTAGTGATTTTAACCATTAGGATAAACTCATTTTTAAGAGATAAAGTCCAATGACTCAATCCAATAAATACACCCATTAATAAAGTTCATTCATATACCGAACTCAACATCCAAGGTTGTAAAGGTTTTACCATAATGGTTTCAGCCATGTAACATATCCATTAGGATCAAAAGAGGATGTAATAAATTCACTTGAAGTGCGTAGGATAACTATAGTTACAGCTATATAAAATCTCTTTATTCTCTACATTATATATGAAGGCATACATTTAACTGATACATAGATTATTCCAACAACTCACAAGAGTTTAACATGTTTAATTTCAAACATTTTTAGCAGTGATATTAAGTCCATAATGCCTCAACTTTCCTTTTTAAAAGTATCAAAGCATAATAAGGAGATAATACTAATTTTCATAAACTCGAAATGATAACTTATTGAGTTATATACTATTGCAAAACATAACACAAACTACATATTCTTCATGAATCATTAACCATAATTATAATTGGCAAACCTTAAATATGGTTTTTAATGAGATACTTCTTCTACAAAGGCCAACTTCTCAAGAAGAATTTAAGTTGGAGTAACTTAAAAATAATAATAATCAATTTCTTTTCAAGGCTGGTTTACCATCTTATGCATACTATTGTAACCTTATTTTATGGTTTTCATATAACCATATAAGATTTATCAAAGTAATTAGAAGCTTTCAGACTTAAACATATAAAATATCTCAAACTAAGATACCTTTCATGACAAAATGTAACATAATTAACATTGTATAGTTTTTCTTCCATTTACCAAAATAGTAAAGATACAACATTTAAAAGAGTGCATATTACTTAAATGGATTCATCTATATTTAAGTAATAGCAAAAGTAATAATCATTTAATTTAATCATGAATTATAAAATTACTATATTACAACCATTCAATAAATATAAAAAATCAAAATTTTATAATAGAGTCAATAGATGTTTGATACTCGTGCATCATGATGCTACCCATAAAAGGTATACATCACCATGCACACATATCAATGCCACATCACCATAATTCATGATATAGGTCTCTCAACATAGTCATAAAAGTCATTTACATTATGAAACCATTATGATCAACAACAAATATACAACATACTAATAAGTTGGATCCATCAACCATAAGCATGGAAATTCAATCCACATGTGATAAATATATGATTTGCAAGGTGATAAATCTCAAGGTATTCTTGATGAGCCCAACCATCAAGTACCCTAACCACCCCAACCATCATTTGGATAGTGAAATTAGGCATCCTAGTTTTATCAAAAAGTTATAAGCATAGAGGTGACATAAGCCATGGTACACTACTCAACAACCAAATACTTAATAAAAAAATACCAACATCAGACAATAAACACCAAGTTCAACATACTAACCAAGACCATCAGAAACAACAACTCATTCAAGTTATACACAAGACAAGAAAATAACATACATCTAAGGGAGTATAAGAGTTCTACTCAGCTTATTAACTTTGAACTCATAAAGGCAGATTTAGATCTAAATCTAAGTTCATGGTTTCAAAGTTTAAATTACTTTAAATTCCACAATAAATTTTACTACCTAATATTCTCATGCTTCCTCGAATTAACATAACCAAAAAACAACTCAAGAATTTAACAAGCAATCCAGCCATAGCAAGATCAAGGAAAGATATTAGATTTAATTTAGCATCATATACATTCAATCCAAGTAGGTAAAGTTTACCATTTACTAATGTGGACAGTTATAGCCAATAACCACACTTAAAACAACTCTCTCGTAAATAATTAAATCTTAATTAAAACGTTGACAATTTTCACATTTCATACCATGGTTGAGATAATTTATAAGGGGCAGTCCAAAAAAAGGAGGCTGAGCTCAACTATTAACAAACCCCAGATTATACACATTCAACTCAATTTTAAAATAATAATATGACTTATAGATTTACACCAATACCATATGGTCTAAGGGCATTATAATGAACATTCGCCATAATAAAGGAGGCACATATGCACACATAACCAACCCCATAGACCAAAATTGAAAGCATATTGATCCGGTCTTTAGGCCATACTTCATTAAATCTAAGGAGGTTATTAGTTTGGAAATAATTTAAGCAAGTGTAATAAATTTGAATACGATAAAAAAACCACTCAACTTTAAAATCCTTATCAAATATGAGGATTGACCCAGTTGGTTCCAATAGCAGTGGGAGATATAATGGATAAATTATTGTCGTGTCAAACAGGGATACAAACATCTATAAGACACAATATGTCCATAAAATCTTATTGTATTTTAGTAAAATTTGCAACCCTCATAATCTACGTTTTCCCCCCAAACGAGTTTAGCTAAAATTACAGGCATTCATTTTACCTTACCCATTTGAAAATAATTTTTGGACCAAATTTATTCTACAACCATATTTTTATAAAAATCTACAGTAGTTCATAGTTCCAACAAAATTTTAAAATGAATACATAAATCTTGGGTATTCTACAATACCTTGCTTAACAAGGTTTTGTGATTAACCCATATAGGGCATACTCTGAAGCCCTTTATTTTCATAAAAAATCATCTAAAATTTTAGATTGTAATCTACAATAGAAAACAAAAATAGTACTAGATTATTAAAATAGGCATAATCAATTATTTGATTTATAAAAGTATAAAAGCATATAGGTTCATTGTGAAGTCTCCTGACTTCATGAATCCATATGCTTCTTTTGTTACATAGAAAAAACTCAAATCAAAAAAATAGCAGTTTTGTAATTATCCATAATAAAATTTGAGCAAAACTTACTTGCAGAATATTTATAAATTCATAGGGCTAAGTCACCCATCAATTCTATTTTCCTCTGCCTACCATATTCTATCCCCATGTCATGAAGGGATTAGATACCCTCCATAGCCAATGTGGCTCTTTCCCCCAACCATGACCCTCCTTAAAATAATGAAAATTTATTCTGTCAAAGCTCCCCTCTCCTACCCCCCAACTCCTTGCCATGATGTAGGCAAAAGCTCCATGCTACGAGTTTTCCAAGGAGTAGAAAACATAGAGGGAGAGTTCACGGCATCAAGCCAAAAGTAAAAATTTCAACAACCTTCCATTAATATGTCTTTTCTCCAAGCTTCTGGACTCTACCCAAACCTTTTTCCCCAAAACCACCAAATCACCAAGTCAAAATTACTAATAATGCCATGTCTAAAATAATAATGACAGTGCTAAGACCAAAAATAAGCTAAGTGATGTCCCATTTAGAAACACACCAAACTAAGCTTTTCTATGAAATTATAAATCCATAATATGATAGAGAGTCAATGGCATACTAAGACATAATAACAAAAATCCCCTTTTTCATTTAGCGAAACAAACTCATTAAAATCCTAGGGAGTCAATGAACCCACCATTTTAAATCAAAACGTAATAATAATTATTATAAAATTATGGGGGTCTAATTTATGGTCTATCTATTTAAATGGGGGAATTATTTTAATGATAAAACATCAAGGTTAACATCTAATTCTACATAATAAAATATAATGGGGAGGAATAATTTTAACCAACAACGTTAAAGAGATTCAAAACACAATCTTAAACACAAAAATGACACTCGAGCACATGACATGAATAGAGATAATTAATGATCCTAAAATTTATTAAATCTAAACAAAATAGAAAATAACAACACAAGCAATCACTCGTAGAAAGGTAAGAAGATAATAAAGATGAAATCACTAAAATTAAAAGACTTAATACAAACCATGGTTGTAACTATCACCTTGTTTTTATACCTATCAGAACCAATGTAATTATCATCTTGTTGTTCTACCTGTCAGTACCAACCTGATTAATCATAACCTTCATTATTTTTCTAGTGACTGAAGTCCATCAATGAGACTAGCTCACTCAACCTGGTCTTGCAACGTTGAACATAACATCAGTAGTACCTACTCTAAAAATATACATGTATAGTAATAACATCTTATATAAACATAATAAAAGAATATGTCATAACTAAAGTAGGCATATGCATCTACTACGTAATGAATCATAATCAATATCATAATGTCTTAAAATAAAATAATCAACTGTATTGAGTAGTCATAATACCAATTAGACCAAGATGATCCTGCAAAGTTAGCATGTTAATAACAACAAAATACTTCTCGAAGCGGAGTTGTAGCACTAAAAAAATCAAACAAACACCTAAACAGACAAAAAAGAGACCTAAAGCTAATATAAATGTTAAAATTGATTAATACTTAAGACTATTATTATCAAGTTATATTCTCAATAAAGTTTAGAAGGTTACAACTACATCAATTAGAAAAACAACTAAAGACTAAGAAACTATAAAGAAATTATATCTAAGAATAAGAGGATAAAATAGAAAAAGGCTAAACAAACTATCTTAAGAGAATGAGAAACTAAAATCTAAAACATAAAGATAAATTAATCTAATAAAAAATAAATGGTGTGGGACTTGGAACAAGAATTGATTTATGTGTATAAAAGAAAATTTTATTGAGAAACAAAAATGATTCTAATTACAAAACAATCTTTAATTAAAAATTAATTTACAATCAATAGATAACAAATTATCACAATATGTGAGGTATTCATCATTATTTGAGTTAAATACAAAAAGGTCTAATCATATGATTTCATATCTACAATCATCAAATGATATTAATGCTTGATAATCCTTAGATAATCAATTATGAAAAAATCAAAAAATTTGGATATATTTGTGTTATTCAAGTAGATTACTTCACTATTAGAAAATGCAATTTTTGGTCTATTTAAACATGATTATTCAATCTCAAAAATGGTTGCAGAGATTAAGAATGATGGAAAACTTTCAAACTTAGAAGAGTTCTTGATACCTATATGTTTCTCCTTTTACTATATCTCTTCAATCTCTTTATAAATTAACACTCTCTTGAAATAGTTATAAATCAAGTTATAATTAACTTTAGTTAGTTATAATTAAATTAAATTTACTTTTTAAAATCAATTAGTCAATAATTTTATAAAGTTTACAATAAAACTTTATAAGTTAGACTTTAGATAAGGTCCATGAAATTGAATGAATAAAAGTAGACCAATTTACAATTTCTAAGGGTAAGGGCTCTTAAACTTATTTGACGTCACTTAAATAGCCATTTAACCATGTATACAACAAATAATTAATAAATATTAGCAATGAAATAATTTTAAAATTAATAATGCTAAAATTTGTAAATAATATTTACCAATAATGATCAAATTAAGTAAAAGAAGTAAAATATTGATTTCTGTTCTGAATTCAAAACCAATACTCTTATGCAAATCAAATGAACCAAAATTTGATAATAGCAATCCCTTATATCCAGTAAGAATAATTTTTTATTAAACGTTATGTATGTCTGGAACTCTATTTTTACTCGATCACTAATAGCTTATATTTTCAAAAATCTTATTCATATAACCAATATTGAAAAAAAAATTCAATGTAATCACGCCCAATGACTCCTTTAATACCCAATGTATCAAATAAATATATGAAAAAAAATTTAATGCATAACAAATTCCTTTCATATGACTCCAACGGTTGCAACTAATATCAACAATTATTTGAATACTTTTTATGCCAAAAGATATATTATTGAGCTAAAATTATCCCAGTTATAAGACATGCATGGAAATGACTTTCAACTAACCAGAACACATTTTCACTCAGATAACCTCAAACCTTATAACCAACTACCAAATATTCACATTTTACACACAAATCACAAATTTCGTATCTCGTTGAACAAATAATCGATATTTTTCAAGACCATGAATTAATTTATGCAAAGATATATTTTAGATTTGCATGTTGGAAAATTCAATCTAGAATCACAATATACTCAACGCAAAACAAAATGACTAAGATCCCTTTTGAATGATAGTATAATGTATCAAGTACATGCAAATGTCATCCTTCACAACTATCTCAAAACCTTTTTATGTTTACAATCTTATTATCAAGAAATGCATCAATAAATATTTTTTTATAAATGGCCACAAAAATATTGCCTACAAATATGTTATCAACAAAAACAAATGCATGTAGATCTTTATCTCATGCCAAAATGATAACCTTACTTAAAAAAATATTTCTTGAAAAAAAATGGTATATTCCGAATATCCTCAAATGTACCCAGAAAGATTCAACAAAAATATTTACTCAGAGCACGAAAAGAGAAAATAAGTCTCGAGTTGTCAACCATATGCAACTGTTTGTAACCAAAAAACATTTCAAAACCATTACACATACCACCAGCCATTGAAATTTATAAGAAATAAAAAATTCAGCCTGAGGATAATTTGCGAGCCAATGAAAAACACATGCCTAAGGATAACGTCTGAGATTAAAAATGCATCAACTCAAAAATTGGTTCAAAGATTTTTGAAATCATTGCATGCAACTAAATACAAATATTCTTTCCATATAACTTCATGCATGGGTCGATAGAAGAGAAACAACAAATATTCACCAAATGAACGATGCAATATAGTGTTAATTTTTAAAGCCTTCATATTTCAAAACGTGCATGCATTATTAACATATTCTTGTATTGTTTCTTCAAAATCAAACATACTCAAGGCATGCATGTATTTATTTCACAAAAGCTCAATAATGTAGTGAACACTATATTTCTCCAACAAAAGGTGAATTTGCAAACATTTATGAACTTCAAAGCTATAGAAAACACCAAAAATATACACAGTCAACGTCTTCTCTGAGCCACTAGACTGTCCTGCAAAGCTTTGCTTCCGCATGCAAGCTTAACAAATGTTAAAAAAATAGAAAACCAACCTTTTATTCCAAGGTGGTTGCCATAACCATCTAATAAATGCCTCGAGTAAAGTGTCAATTTATTATTAAATTAAACAATCTACTGCCAAATAAACAAAGCTTTACCAAAATAGTGACAAAGTCTTAATACTTAGTGGATGGTTTAGGACCAATCCAAATCAACCACCAAAAACCAAATTAGAGGCAAGGCCTACTATTAACTCACTATCGACTCAACTTGCCACCAAATATAATATATACTTACTTTGAGCTATGAGTTCATTAATCCAAGTTAAATCCTTGCATGTATGAAATCTATGGTTGATTAAAAATGCATTAACACCAGTTTGAAATAAATTGAAACTATGTACCATGTAAATGACCAGAGTAACCATCACCTTATAATACATAAAAAAGCAACCCTTCGATACATAACATGTATACATTATTTGCTAGCAATTCAAACAAACATAATGATATATGCATTATAATCTATACTTATGCAAAGTATTTTATTTTACCAATGATAATCAAAATCAAAGGGAACCGAGCAGGTACAAAGCATTTAAATTTATATCAATGAAACATTTTTCCCTCATGAATGCTTGATGCACTTTGACGATGCTATCAAGATGCGGCCAAATAAAAAACAATATGGCATTTATACAATGCATTATTCTAGTTGGAGTAGTGGAATGAAAGTGAAACCTGTACCTACTTTTACTACCTCATATCAAAACTGTACAATCATTATTTCATTTCAACATTAAGTCAAATGTCTTTATAGATCAAATTCTGTTACCATAAGTTGAAAGTGAACAAATGTTTAACTTAAAACATGTTTATTTTTGAATTGACATATATTTAAATGATTTAACTCTTGTTATGTATTATTCTAAATTAATGTTACAAGTAATAAAACCATTTCAAAGTAGCACTATTTCATATTCACATATACATAGAAAAATGATAGTTCAAAAGAATGCAAATAAGTTGGTCATCGTGAATAATTTTAAACATTATGTCAAACGTCACCATATAGTAGGACTAAACATGTTAAGACTTAAAAAAAAAGGGGGGTACTAAAAATAAGCATAACACTGGTGACCTTATTAACCAATTTTACTTGTGAAATTGGGTTGCAAATGAATCTTTAAAAAAATTGATTTAGGAATGTGATCTAGATTAAACCATTCCCTAAGCAACAATGTGCAAACCTATTTTAAAAATTAAAGTATTCAGGGATGAATTGTTCGGCTAATGTGACACAAAGAATATGAAAAATTATAACCAAAAAATTCAGGCTAGATGAATAATTAATGCACAGCTTATAATACAAATTTTTAAAATTAGTAACATTCATAACACATTAATATTAAATACTTGTTATCATAAAATATTTATATATAAATGATCAAATGATAACACTTCAACAACAAGATTATTACAGTGATACAACAGATCTCCCATGTCTTTTCTCTTGTAATGATGAGAATTCATAAATTTGACAAATGTCAAACCAAGACCAAGATGAATTAAAAAAAAACATAAAATTTTAAACTAAAGATTGACAAAAATATAAACAAAATTAAAGAGAAATGAAAAAAAATAATTGACATAAAAAATCTTTCACTGTGAGATAAAATGAAGAATAAACCAAAACTAAAAGATATAAGTATCAAAATAAGACTCAATCCATAAAAATAGTATCAAACTAACAAGTGATTTCTTTTAGCATAATTATAATATAAAACATTACTTTCAACATAAGTATATTCATCATATGTCAAACTATAAGATTTAAAGGCAATAAAACAAAAAGATAAATGCATCATAAATCTTTGAACTAAATAGAATATAAATAGTTGAATCGTCATTATGTGTGATTTTAATGATTTCTGGCTCTTACAATATATATGAAAGATTATTTAATTGACTCAAAAAAAGATGAAGATTATTGAAGTTAAGATAAAAAAGAATTAAAATCAAGGACATTATTTGATTGTTCCCATGTATCTTTCATATTGATTTTTATTGAATAATTTTGAATATTTTTTAATTTTACATATTCAATAGGAGTTATTGTTTCAAACTCTATAACATCATAAAATTTAAAATATTTATAATAAACATTATTAATCAATTCCTCTAACTTTGATTTTGAAAAATAATGATAATGAAAGGTGTCATACTCACATGTTAATGTTTCATAGTGATCTGAACTATTTGAAAAATCAAACCTTTCATATTCAACTTATGTCAATTCATTGTTTATCTCTATTTCTTTAACATCAAGATCTTCAATATTCTTTTATGTTGTTATAACACTTAACATAGCATTAGAGAGATCAAAACTTTCATCTTGAGTGTGATATTTTGAATTATAAATGTTAGTATAATTATTTTAAAAAAATGAATTAGAATTAAGGTCGTTATAGATAGTGATAAAGTCATAGGGAGAATAATTATTCTTGTTGGGAAAGTAAGAAAGTTCATTATTCTTCAAAACATCATCAGATTCTCTATTATCCAAATTTGAAAGAAGATTTGACATAATTATGTCTGATAAAAGGGTGTTATTAGAAAATGAATAAGAGCTTAATGATTGATTGAGCAAATCAAATGAATTAAATTGTTCTAATTTTAAATCTAATGAAAAATCAAGATTTTATGCTAAATTAAAATATTCTAATGAAGAATCTAAATTGTATTGTAATCTTTGAGAGTCATTTTAGTATCTGATAACATGATTTTAACATAGATTTTAAAAAATAGAATTTTTTTAGGAAATCTATGTTCAAAATCTAGCATTAAAGCAAAGAATCTTTTACATTTGAGCATATCATGGTGAAGTGAACAAAGCTTTCAAATATCTTGATTTTGTTTTCAAATGTGAGCAATTATTGAAGTTGAGCTAAAGTCAATAATACCAATTTTATGAATAATTTAATTATAACTTTCAAGTAGATTATTTTTCCAATAGAGGAATAAAAATTTATTAGTTGGTTTGAAAAAAATAAAGATTTCATTTAATTTTCAAAAAAAGCGCAATAAATATTCTTCTATGGATTTATTTTCTTCTAAAAAATCATAAACCAAGTTATTGGACTTTGGTTTACTTGGTTTTAGATTATTTTTTAAATGTAAATCCATTATTGAGTAAGCTCATCCATATTTATCATAATCAAGCAAGAAAAAATCACTAAACTAGAATCAAAATCTAGGTGACCAGTTATGATAACTATGAATTGAAAATTAAAAATTAGTTATGGTACTGTGATTTAGATGTAAAATCATAAAGAAAAGAGTGAATAATTTTATATGTATCTACATAAATCTACACGTCCTGACTATTCCACTAATCCCATTATTTATCTTAATTAATATCATAACCTTAATCTTAATCAATTAATTACATCTCATTCCCCTATCATATATTCTCTACATCATGCTAACCTTTTACACTCTCCATTTTATATTAATCCCTTGATTATCCCACTAACATCCTATTAAACCACTAATTCTACTTCATTAATTAACCATTTTCCCGCTTCCTAATTTAAAATTCAAACATATTTTACCTACCTCCTACCTATCCAACCTATCCCTAGCTTCACCTACTCACATATATCCTTAAACCTCCCTAAAAAATTTAACTAATCTCTATTAACTACTAATATAATCTAAAAATCTCCAAAATCTAGAGCCTTCTTTAACTCTATAAAATTATTTAAACTAGATAGTTCTAATAAATTAGAAATTCATTTAAATTTTCCTCCATCACCTTATAAATAACCAAGAATGGAGCTTGGTTAGACTAATTAGAAAGGTTGAAAACCATTATTGATAATATATACCATCTCTCTTAAGCCTTCATACTCCCATTCCATTCACACTATCCTTGTAATCAAGAATCCATTAAACCATTCATATTGAAGCTACCATTATCAAGCAATCCAACAAACAAGTTAAGAACTATTGGAAATCCATTTGAAGATCTTGAAAGGAAGATAAGAGGAGCAAAGTGATAGTAAGGATCTGTTTATAATTTTTGATTGCTTCTATAGTCTCTCTCTTTGATATTTTTGTAAGTTTTAGGTTAAGTTACTATTTTTAGTATATTGAATCCATAGCTCAAATTTACAAGCATAAAGTATAAATAAGTAAACTTGATTTAAAAGTCTCCATCATAATTGATAAATTTGTTGTTGGTAAAATTTATTGCATTAATGAATCAACCTGTTCACTTATCACGGAGGTCAAAATAAAATCTACCAATTTAATCATAAGGGACCTATAGTTAAGAATCAATTCTAAGGTTGATTTTTAAGTTATATGGATTAATACATTTAAGAATAACTCTAAATAAAACTTATATAAATCAATCAAACATAAAATTATTATTGATCATGTCTAGAAGAACAATACTTATGACCAATACTCTAATTAAATATGATAATTATTATTTTAATATATTATTAATTAATCTCAAATAAAATATAAATTATCATCTAACTTAGTTGACAGAGCAAAGCCTATAGGTTAAGCAATCCCTTGAAAGATAAAATATTCAGATTTGCTAAAAGATGTATCTAATATGCATGTTCATACTATAAGGATGAAAGTAATCTATAGTAACTAAGAAAATCAAACACACACCTAAACAGAAAATCAAACACACACCTAAACAGAAAAGAAAGAAACATAAATCTAGTCTAAATGTTAAAACTAATTAAAACTTAAAATGAATTTTAGAAGGTTCAAAATTAATAAAGTTTAAAAGGTTAAAATTATAACAATTAATAAAACAACTAAAGACTAATAAACTATAAAGACACTAAATCTAAGAATAAGAGAATAAAATAGAAAAAGTTTAAACAAACAAACTATTTTTAAGAGAATGGAAAACTAATAAACAAATCTAAAACATAAAGGTAAACTAAACTAACAAAAAATAAATATTGCGAGATTTGGAATAAGAATTGACTTATGGGTATAAAAAAAATTATTGAAAAATAAAAATATTTTTTATTACAAAATAATTTTCAATTGAAAATCAATAAATCAATAAACTATCACAATATGTGAGGTAGTCATCATTATTTGAATCAAGACAAAATGTTCTACACATGTAACTACATATTTGTAATTATCAAATGATATTAATACTTGATAATTTTTAGATAATCAGTTATGAATAAATCAATAAACCTAGATATACTTAAGTTATTCAATTATATTACTTCATCATTAGAGAATGAATTGTTTATTTTATCTGTAAATGATTATTCAATCTCAAAGATGCTTGCATAGAATAAGAATGATAGAAAACTTTCAAACTTAGAAGAGTTCTTAATACCTGTATGTTTCTCCTCTTGTTATGTCTCTTCAATATATTTATAAAGTAAATCTTTCTTGAGATGGTTATGAGTCAAGTTACAACTAAATGTTAGTTTTGTTTAAAGTTAATTAACTTTTACAAGTCAATTAATTACTCAATAATTTTATAAAGTTTATAATATAAATTTATAAGTTGGACTTTAAATAAAGTCCATGAGATTGAATGATTAAAAGTAGACCAATTTATAATTTCTAGCAGATGGGGGCTCTTAAATTTATTTGACATCACATAAACAACCATTTAACCATGTATGCAACAAATAATTAATAAATGCTAGCAATTAAATAATTGTAAAACTAATTACTCTAGAATTCTTAAATAACATTTATCCATAATAATCAAATTAATTAAAAGAAGTAAAATATTGATTTTTGTTTTGAATTCAAGACCAATACTTTTATACAAATAAAAAGGACCAAACAAGAATTATTTGTGATTAAACCTTATGTATGCCTAAAACTCCTTTTTTACTCAATCACTGATAGCTTATGTTTTCCCAAATTTTATCCATATAACCAATACTAAAAAAATCAATGGATTCATGCCCAATAACTCCTTCAATACCCAATGTATCAAATGACTATACGTAAAAAAATTAATGCATAACAAATTCCTTTCATATGACTCAAATAGTCAACCCTAAAATTTGTAACTCATATCAACAATTATTTGAATACCTTTTACACCAAAGGTATATTATTGAGCTCTAATTATGCCAATTATAAGACACATGGAAATGAATTTTAACTAGCTAGAATAAATTTGCACTCATATAACTTCAAACCTTATAACCAACTACCAAATATTCACATTTTACACATAAATCACAAATTTCATACTCAATTGAACAAATAATCAAGATTTTACAAGACCATGAATCAATTTATACAAAGATATATTTTCGATTTACATTCTGACAACTTCCATCTAGAATCACAATATACTCTACACAACACAAAATGATTGAGAACCTTTTGAATGGTGATATAATGTATCAAGTACATGCAAATGTTGTCCTTCATGGCTATCTCAAAACCCTTTTTCTACTCACAATCTTATTATCAAGAAATATACCAATAAAAAGTTATTTATAAATGACCACAAAAAAATTGTCTACAAATATATTATCAATAAAAATAAATGCATGCAAAGCTTTATCTCATGCCAAAATGATAACCTTACCCAAAAAATAATATTTTTTTGCAAAAACATAGTCTGCTTCAAATATCCTCAAATGAACCAAAAAGATTTTTATCGACCATATGCAACTATTTTCAACAAAACAAGATTTCAAAACCACAATGAATACCACCAATCATTTAAATTTATGAAAAGAAAAAAAAAAATCATCCTGAGGATAATATGTGAGCCAATGAAAAACACATACCTAAGGATAATATGCGAGCTAACAAAAAATGCATCGACTTAAAGACTAGTTCAAAGGTTTCTAAAATCATTGTATGCAATTAAAGACAAAGATTCTTTCCATATATCTTCATGCATGGGTCGATAGAAGAGAAAAAGAAAATATTTTCCAAATGAACTACGCAATATAGTGTTAACTCTTTAAAGCCTTCCTATTTCAAAACGTGCATGCATTACTATCATATTCTTGTACTGTTTCTTCAAAATCAGTCATACTCAAGGCATGCATATATTTATTTTGCAAAAGCTCAATAATTTAGTAAAAACTATATTTCTCCAACAAAAAGTGATTTTTCATACCTTTACAGACTTCAAAGCTCTAGAAAACACCAAAAATCGACACAGTCAACATCCTTTCCGACCCACTAGACCCTCTTGCAGAGTTTCACTTCTACGCGCAAGCTTACCAAATGATAATCAACTAATTTTAAACCAACTTTTATTCCAAGGCGGTTACTGTAACCATCTACTGATATCTTGAGTGACATGTCAACATCTTATCATATTAAACCATTTATTTCTAAATAAACAAAGGTTTTTGAAAATAGTGACAAACTATTAATGCTTAGTGGATAGTTTAGGATTTATTCAAATCAACCACCAAAAACTAAATTTGAGGCAAGGACTAGTATTAACTCACCACCGACTCAACTTGCCACCAAATAAAATTCATTCCTGCTTCGAGTTATGAGCTCATTAAGCCAAGTTAAATACTCGCACGTATAAAATTTATGGTTGATTGAAAATGCATTAAAACCATGTTCAAAATAAATTGAAACTATGTACTATGTAATCGATCAAAGTAAAAACCATGTCCACCACCTTATAATATGTAACAAAGACCCCTTTGATACATAGCATGCATACATTTTTTAATATCAATTCAAACGAACACTATGATAAATTCATTATAATCTATACTTATGAAAAGTATTTTATCTCGCCAATGATAATATCAAAGGGAATTGAGACAAGTAACATGCATTTCCATTTATATCAATAATTTTTTTCTCTTATGAATGTTTGATGTGTTTTGATGATACCAATAAGATTTGATTAAATCAAAAACAATATTACATTTATACGATGCAACATTCTATCTGAAGTAGCGGAATGATATCAAACCCTATACCACCTACTCTTATTGCCTCATATCAACATTGTATAATTGTTATTTCATTTCAACATAAGTCAAATGTCTTTATAGAACAAATTTCATTACCATAAATTAAAAGTGAACAAATGTTGAACTTACAACATGTTTAATTCTAATTGGACATATATTTAAATGATCCAACTCATGCTATGCATTATTCTAAATTAGTGCTATGAGTAGTATAAATCATTTCAAAATAGGACTATTTCATATTCACATATACACAGAAAAATGATAGTTCAAAAAAATACAAACAAGTTGTTCATGTCAATAGTTTTAAACATTATGACAAGCATCACCATATGGCAGGACTAAACATGTTAAGACTTCAGAAAAAAGAGGGTACTAAAAATAGATATAACAATGTTGAAAAATGGGAGATGACATTTTGATATGGTGTTTCTAAGCGTCGATTCCACCTAATTTTTTGGATGCTTAGTTTGGAGGTTCTAGATGCAATGAAAGTTATATTAAGAATAGAGTATGTGCATGTGATTTGGAGGGATAAAATTAATGCTTATGTTACTTCTGTCTTTGAGAGTAATTTACTTCACACTGTCAAAGACAAATTTATCATGCATAAGGTGGTGGAAACCGTGGTCTGGCCAAGGCTGAGAGGTTGGATTTGTGCTTGGCTCGAAATATTGGTAGTGTAGGATGGTTCTTCTATTCTTTTATTTATATCTCAATGTTTGGTTCTAACTCCCCTCACTGTTTTCATAGAATTGGAATCCAAGTTCGTGAAATTACATGGTGTGTTAACAAGTATGATGGAGGGGCATGCAGGGGTCATGGAGCCAACTCTTTCACTAGATAATCTCTTGGCTCCTCTGACCTCTTTGGAAAGGATTGCGGGGAAATTTGAGTCAAAGAATATGGTGCAGGTTGCTCATTTTCTTGTATAATTTTTCAATGATATAAGTGTGGACTCATTATTTTATTTCATCTCACATGCAAATGCACCTTTAAATTATGGTGGACAATATCAATCTAGGTGGTGTTTTCACTCTGACTAAGAGATCTTGGGAAGATGGTGAGAATTCATCTATGGGTGGAAGTTCGATCTTCAAATGTACCCCTAGGAAATCTTTTGCCAATGCCCCTATGCTAGGTGATGTTAGTTGTTTGAATTCGCCATCTAGTTGGCTATAGGATATAGATTATGTTGAGGTGGATGCCACAATGGTGGTGGGGGATTAACTATTTTATTTCATGTTGTAAGGTTTATTTATGGGTGGGCCATCTTAGGTGGAATTTTTTTTTTTTTTACTTTTTGTATGTTGATCTCTATGGGGTTTGTTCCCTAGTCATTTGTGGGCTATCCTTTGCTTTGGGGTAAGTTATTGACTAGATGAGTTTAGTGTGTTCTCCTAAACCATCCTCTTATTTCAATTTTTATATATGTAAAGGTGAGGACCCTTTTTAACATACATATGTGTGTGTGTACATATACAGCTATACATACATACATATACATATACATATATACATAATACAAACACACACATAAATGTGTGTGTGTGTTTGTATTATGTATATGTATAGATGTATATGTACACACACATGTATGTATGTATGTATGTATGTATATGTATATGTATATGTATATGTACATATATATATATATATATATATATATATATATATATATATATATATATATATATATATATATATATATATATATATACATACATATACATACATACATATATATACATACATATATTCCTCTTTCAATTGTGCACCCCCACTATGTATTATGTACTTACATATGACCCACTATGTACTTATAGTCATAAATACGTGTATATAGTATTAAGTATATTAATGCCTTTCAATTGTGATCTAAATTTGAACTTATATTCATAAATACATGTATATAATCTTAAATATATAGAGACCTTTCAATTGCACGTTATATTTATAACAGTGATTCATTTTAATTTCAAACTTATTAAATAATTCAATGCTAAAAAATATAATTTATAGTTCAAGTTAAAATACATTATGATTTGAGTTTTATGACCATCTCACAATGGAGAACAAAAATTCAATACATATTATTGATTTTGGGATTTTGGGATCTAGCTAGGTGTGTAGTGGGCATATTGGATAGGTATTTATAAGCACTCGCTTCAAGACTACAATGAAAACCCTGTGAATCCCACAAAAATAATTCCTTCATCTTTGACAAATTTATAAAACTAGACAAAATATTTTTGGAGAGGTTATTCTTTCACATATCCTATATTTCCAACTGTGTAAAATTATTGAAAAAGTTAGGAATTTATCCAATAAGGGTACAATTATAGAGTCATAAATACTATGCTCACTTTGAATTCCTGAGCTCTTTCGTAATGGCAATAGGTTGTAGAGGATTGTCACCAATTGTGAAGTTCATAAAAATTCCCAAGTTTCTACGAAACTTAGGGGTTATTTCATTAAGTATATTTTAATGGAAGAAAAGTGCTTCCATCTTTGGGGGCAATCCAAAAACAATATGACTGAGGCCATAAAACATGTTTCTTGCTAAGTTTAACACTCTCAATTCACTTTTTTCATGAATACCATTGGGTAGGCTTCAAATGAACAAATTGTAGGATAAATCCAACACCTAGAGATGTTTTCATTATAAAAGATATATTGAGAAGGGACCTTTGAAATGTTTACTTGGATTATGAAGGATGTTAGACTTAGATGGGTGGATATCGCAAAATTCAAGTTTCCTAATATCAATGTATAGGTGAGATTTATTTGGGTGAGTGTAGAGGTAGTCATAGTAGACTATGTTTCAAGTGCATGGATTATGGTGGGATGCATTCTAGTTTTACAATGCGTGTTATATATCAATAAAATATATTTATTTTATTTGTAAAAAAATTATTCACTCTTCAAATTTTATAGAGCACTACCCCATGAAGAGACCTTCCACTTGAATGAGAGTATAGAAATCCCAAATACATTGATTACTTGACTTATAAATTTGTAACTATAACTTCATAATGGAGGAGTGAGGAGAACTTGAGCTTTAAAAATAAAATCGGATTTATAGTGTGCATGGGTAACATGTTGATGAAGTCACATGCATGTGCCAGTGTGATGGCTTCTAGATGAAATGGGACTAGCTATATTTTTACTAAATGAGGATTGCTATTAGATTTTAACTTATGCTTTAAGGTATAGTAAGTATAGGGATAATTGATAATATTTATTTTCTTCATAGACATAGGGTGGCATGACACTCCTTTGTTGAGTGTCCCTTGTGTGTACAATATGTACAAATATAAAGAGAGAGAAAGAGAAATGGTGGGATTAATCTTTGTAGTCAATTGTCACTTATGTGGTAGTTATGGATCACATTATAAGTGAATCATTCATATCTTATCCTATTTGTGCAGTGTGTGGCTATGACATAAATTAAATAGTCTCAAATGGAACAAATTTGATATTATATTTTCAATCTTTTATGTGGCCAAGGATGACCATATAATTTATTTTAGGAGTATGTTTATATAGAATTATGTTATTAAATAAATAATCATTTGTATGTTTATACTAATAAATATTTTAGGAAAATAATTATTTCTCCTGATACGAAGGAATCATTCTTTTTTGAACCCTGTACATGTATATATTTGGTCTAGTCTCATTTGATTACATAATGCATCTATGTGTAAATTAAAAAATGATACATTGCAGTAATTATTTTACCTTGGTCGATATTGAGAAAATGACTCCTAAAATGAAATAAGTATTTTTATTTTTTTGTTATAAAAGGAGCACATTCTTTCTAAATTATCTTATAGATATTTTATGGATAGTTCAAAAAGGTTTTGAAGCATCATTGGATTTATGTAGAAAAAATGTGTTTAGTTATTTTTTTTAAGAATGGAGGAACTTGGGATGTGTTCATAGTTGATATGTAAATGATCATGGTACATGTTTTAAATATTCAAGTTCCCTTCTCAAGTCTTGATTATTATGTAAATTTACAATTTGTGGTTTAATTTTATTTATTAAATGCAACACTTGCATACAAATTATGATATGATGTCACTTTGAGAAGAAAAAATCCAAAAGGGAGGTGAGATGCCATTATATTTTTATTTAAATATTACTTTTAATTCATCTCATAGTTATGAATTGTTTTGAAAGAGCTAATAGAATATACACTCAATTTACACCTGTGTAGGGATTTTTCCAAGGACTAACCAATGGAATTTGTTTAAACTCTATGATTCACCAATATATTATAATCATTCTTAGGGGTCCATTATTAAAATTATCCTTCCCTATAACTCTTGCTTCAACCTCTAATGGCATCTTAGATATTATTAGGCCCTTACCCTTTTATCTCCTTAGACATTATGTGTGTAGATATCTTCACCTATTGTGCTAGTATGGGATAAATTTATAGCCAATAATTATCATGCCAATTTAGGGTATATTTGTGCTATTATTTTTCATGTTCCAAACCATTCCAAACCTATTCACTTTGTTTATGGGGGTAATATATTCAATAGTTCAGGTGTTGATCCTCTTGTATTTGATTTGATGTCTTCTCTTAAGCTAATCATACATGTTTTCATTTTGGATGTCAAAGTCATACCTCCAATGCTTGTTTTGATATACCTCCTTATATATCATGTGTAAAAAAGACTAATTATATTGAGAATTTTTATATGTAGATCCACCTATTGAGTTAATGAGGTCTGTGTATTTTGGCTAGATTGATGAATTGAGATGGAAATATAAATTCACATGTTATTTATAACTTATAGGAGAGTTTAGTCTAGTATCAATGATGATGACGATGATGTTCATGTTAGTCTTTCTTTCCATGATGTCGATGGGCTCAACTTTTTATATCTTATTAATATTAATTATTAAGATCTATTTTAGCTAGGATCAAATAATAACCAAACAATAGCTCATGCAGAAGAGAGGTGAGAAGATATAAACTAAATGAGAAACATTATATTACATATTATTCACTCAATTTTTAATGTGTGTGTGTAAAATACAAATTAGAAGAAGATAATATATACCAAAGTCACACCTTTACTTCTCTTGTCCTATGGGCCACATTAAAGGTGAAATATATTGCTGGTGGCATATGTGAGGTAGGTAAGCATTAAATGCATACTTGGACACGTGCACACACTAACTAGCCTTAACAAGCTAACTACCTAAGTTAACTTAATTAAAGGTGAAAAATTACTATTTATGCTAACATATCCCCTTAGTTACAACTTAGGGAGGTATATCAAAAATCAAGTCTTATAATCCTCATAAAATAGGTCCCAAAAGTAAGGCATGATGAGGTACATATATACAAGTGAACACCTAGTGAGAAACTTATGATATCTACACAAGTGGTATGAATTTGCTACTTGAAAAACTAAAATACCATTGGAAATTTTGAAATCATGAAAAAATTCTTCACATAGGTAATTATGAATCCTAAGAGACACTAGGGAAACCAGATATCGCTCACAACATGGAGATGATCATATTGTCAAATAAGATGTTGAAAATATAGAAAAGTACACCAAATAATTCCATTAAAAGATGATACATACTACAATACTCATATGGGTTTCAATAAACAAAGTGCCTAATAAAATATCCATATACATGTGAGGAAACCAAACGCACTATTGTGCTAAAACAAAGAAAGTAAACATGCACACAAAGGTGTGTATTTGTAAAAAAGAAATAGAATATGTCTTAGAAAATGCAATGAGGCATATCATTATGTGCATGGAGTTGGGGGATAATTCTTTGTAAATTTACACCAACACGTACTCATTGTGACCATAATATGTACGCATTATAGTCATAATGCATACATATTATTTGAATTTAAGATCAAAACCATTGAACCTAAACACATGCATTATAATGCATATGAATTATAACATGAATGCATTCTATATAGTTACAAGAATGCATATGCATTTTAATGCATATACATTATAATGTGTATGTGTTCCTATCACATTTCACAAATGGTAAAAAATATACATTGGTAGTTCCAGATGGTCTACTAGCATATGGTTTACTAAAATAAATGCTAAGTTTACATTTATATTCCTTATAATTTAAATTTATTTTAGTAATATAATAAATTAGGGTTACTCTTCATCTAATAGAGTTGGTATGATATCTACATGCCTTAAGTTGTAGAAAATAGTTTTTCAAAATCTAATTTAGTCAGTACTTAGGTATTTTTTAGGGTCTCAATATTAAACATATGGATTTCAGGGCATAACTTTTGAATTGATGTTCATTTTTAGTAAACATATAGTCATTTTTTTAGGTTTTGTGCCTTCTATATTTCTTCCTAGCATATCTAAGAATTTTATGTTTTTCAAAATTGAAGTTTGCAAACCACTCACTTTGAATTTGACCTAAGGTGATGTGATTGGGGTAACATAGGTCATGTTGATGACCTATACACATCAAATGAAAACTTTGTGTTAATTTCACTTGTTCATCATCCCTCTTTCATCCCTAATCACTTCCTACTTATCCCTCATAACTCCTAATTAGTTTCTCTTTATTCTTTATTGTCCATAATCACTCTCTCATTGGCCCTCATTATCCCTCATCATCTATAATCAGTCCTTCATCATCCCTAATTACTCCCTCATTAACCCTCACTATCCCTCATCATCCCTAATCACTCATTTCTCATCCATCCTCATCCCTAATCATTCCCTCATTGACCCTCACCATCCCTTATCATCTATAATCACTCCCTCGTCATCCCTAATCACTCACTCATTGACTCTTACAATCCCTTATCATCCCTAATCACTCCCTTATCATCCCTAATCATTGATTCATCATCCCTCATCATCCCTAAAAACTCCCTAATCATTCCCTTATTGATCCTCACCATTCCTCATCATTTATAATCCCTCCTTCATCATCCTTAATCACTCCTTTATTGAGTCTCACCATCTTTCATCATCCCTAATTATTAATTCATCATCCCTCATCATCTTTAATCACTTCTCCCTCATCCTTATCACCCCTACTCACTCCCTCATTAACCCTCACCATCCCTCATCATCCCCGATCACTCCCTCATTGACCCTCATCATCCCTAATGACTCCCTTATCATCTCTATTGAATACCTCCTTGTACCTCCTCATCCTTAATCACTCCATCCAATACCTTGATGGTGGGTACATTAACTTCTTACTTGTGCCAGATTGGATAATTTTCTAATTCCAAATCTTACTCAAATAAGGCCCAAATAAACTCTTCTTTCACTCAAATAAGGAACTTAGAGATATAATTTGATTGTCTAGTGGGACTCAAATATCTATATAGTGATACATACCCTGATCATGGAAAGAATCTATATTCAAATCCTTGGCCTAGAATAAATAGGCAAGAAATTGAGAAAAGGGTGGATGAAAATGTATTACTCACACACACACACACACACACACATATACATACATATGTATATATACATACATATGTATATATACATATATATGTATATATACATATGTATGTATATATACATATGTATATGTATATATACATATATATATGTATATATACATATGTATGTATATATACATATGTATGTATATATACATATATATGTATGTATATATATATATATATGTATGTATGTATGTATGTATATATATGTATGTGTGTGTGTATATATATATATGTCTGTATATACATACATATATATATATATATATACATACATACAGATATATATATATATATATATATATACATACATACATATAGATATATATATATATATATATACATATATACATATATATATATATATATACATATATACATATATATATACATATATATATATATATATATATATATAAGGATTTGGGAATCTAATAATCCCCATACTAGAGTTGAGAATCCAAATTTATATCTACATAGATAAGGGTGATTAGAGACTAGTTGCGAAATTCAATCCCAACCCCATAATTGACCATATATCCATAGTATACCAAATTTCTAGATAGATAGATAGATGGTCACCAATTTGGTAGAGTGTGTTCTAGTCTAGTATATGATAGATTGTGTTTTCAAACCTAATTTAATCTATACCTAATCCAATATATACAAAACTTGATAAATAAATGGAATGAAGGCCATATGCCTTAATCCAATGTATTGAGGAGGGGCCACTTAGAGCTTGGGCATATCCTGGTGGGCCATAAAGGCCAAATTGGGGCCTTAACATGCTTTGAGTATTCCATAATGCCCAATATAGTATATCAAAGAATATTTTAGGAATTGGGGACCTGTCATAGATATATAGGGGGAACTATTTTGAAGGCCCTACCCTCATCTCAAACTTTCCCTACTCATTAAGGCAATGAAATATTTCCTTATCTACTTAATATATGACAAGGAGTAATGTAAGGAAAGCCTAGGATTTTTATTTCTAAATTTATTTCACCTAATAATAGATTGCTAAATCCCAATCTATATATTTAATTAATATAATTTTATCCCGCCCTTTTCTCTCTTACCTACATATTTATTTTGGGTCAGGGATCTAGATACACACTCTCTCCATGGTAAGGGTTATTAAAGTCTAGACATATCTATTAAATGTTTCTTAACCTTAAACTTAATGTAAATTTATCTTAAAACCTATTTTAATCATTCAACATAGTGGAAGGCTAAAAAAAGCATGTTTTGAATAAGTCATAGGCTATTGAGAGACTTAGGGTGCATAAAATAGAAAGGAGGTCAAGTTTAAACTTCAATTAAGATATGATCAGGCTTGAAAACATAAAGTAAGAAACAAATAAGAAATATAAGAATAAATTAGATGTGGGGAGAAGGTATCTAGGTCTGATGTAGAGTTTAGTTTTGGGTTTGTGGAGGATTATGTAAACATTTAACTAGGTTTAGTAGTCAAAAACTCATATATCTTTCAAGGAACCATCAAAAACATCTAAAATTTTGTAGATATGTGTCTAAGGATGTTTGTTAACTTATACAAGTGGTTTCAAAACTTGAAATTCCCTAGAAGATAATATATTCATGACTGTGTTATTTTAATAAACCTTAAATAGGCCTAAAATAGGGCTAAAGGTGTAGTCTTTCAAAGTCTCTTGAAAATCAAAGTAGTAGCAAACTGTAGAATATGTTCCTTGTCATGTGTAATGTGAAAATGAATGTTTGAATTCATTTTAATGATCTTTAATATGATTTTGGATCCATAACCCCTCTAACAATATATCAAACCTAAGCGAGAGGGCTAAAAAGCCTATTTTGTTGCATTTTGGTGAGAATTAAGTATAAAGAATGGAAGAATCTTATGTGTTAGATTATATAGTGTCAAATAAAATACAAGAATCTTGTTATAGACATTAGGAGTCAGTCTTGAGTGAAATATTTTCTATAAAGGGTAACAAACCTAATGAATAAGGTCAGATGTGATAGAATTATGTGTTGTCTACAATAATTAAGTTATTATAGACATGGATTAGTGTTTTGATAGAGATTGTCACTAAGAAGGTAAATAAGTGAGAGTAGGTTCAAATAGGTGTTCAAGAATACAATAATAGTCAAAGGGGAATAAATTATAGTAAATAAGGTATAAAGAAAGGTTAATACCTAGAATAAATATAAAAGCCTTTAGAGAGGATCATGTTTGTTGTATCATGTAAAGGTGGTGTACTTCAAAAGAATAAACCACATTTATTAAGCGAGTAATAAAATTTAGAGTACGAAAACCTTGTGTTCGTATAATGAGTTAAATATGTGGCTTGAAATAAGAAATAAAGGATACAAAGCCTAAAGGAGACCCAAAATACCTAGATGAGTAAACCTATAAAATGCCTACCTACATCAGATGATGAGGGAGTAATTAGGGATGGTGATGGTCAATGACAAAGTGATGAGGGATGGTGAGGTTCAATGAGGGAGTGATTATGGATGATGAAGGATGAGGAAAGACTGATTAGGGATTATGAGGCATGAGGAGGGAATGATGAGGGATGATGATGGTCAAAGAAGGAGTGATGAGGGATGATAAGGGAGCCATTAGAGATGAGGAGGGATAATGAGCGTTAATAAGGGTGTGATTAAGGATGAGGGGGAATGAAGAGGGAGTGAGTAGGGATGATGCAAGATGATGAGGAAGTAATTAGAGATGAGGAAAGAGTGATTAGGGATTATGAGGGATGAGGAAGGAGTGATTAAGGATAATGAAGGATGGTGAAGGTCATTGAAAGAGTGATTAAAAATGATAAGGGATTGATTAGAGATGAATAGGGATAGTGAAGGTCAATGAGGGAGTCATTAAGTACAATGAGGAATGAGGAGAGAGTGATTATGGGTGATGAGGGATGAGGAGGAAGTGATTAAGGATGAGAGAGGGATGATGAGCAACTGAAATTAACACAAAGTGGTTGTTTGATGTGTGCAGGTCATCAATGTGACCTATGATATCCCAATCACACCACTTTATATCAAGTTAAAAATGAATGGTTTGAAATTTTCAATTTTGATAAACATAGGATTCTTAGAAATGCTAAGAACTAATCTAGAAGGCTCAAAAACTTTAAAAATGACTATATGTTTACCAAAAATAGACATCAATTGTAAAAGTTCTGCCTTGAAATCCTTAGGTTCAATACTGAGACCCTAAAAATGCCTAAGATTTTGAGAAACTATTTTCCACATCATAAGGTGTGAAGTTATGAAACTAACTTTATTAGATGTAGAGTGACCCTAATTTATTATATTTATTAAAATAAAAATAAAATATAAGGAATATAAATATTCCTTATACTTAACATTTATTTTAGTAAATATTACCTTTGTATACATCATTTTATGTTTTTAGGTGCAAAGTAATAGGAATGTGTATGCATTCCTATTTCTCTACACCCAAAAACACAAAAATATGTATAGGAAGGTAACTAGGTGCAAAGAAATAGGAATACATACATGTGTACACATTATAACACGTATGCATATACACATTACAATGTGTACATATTATAATTCATACCTGTGTATGCATTATAATTCATACACGTGTATGTATTATAATGGATACACATTATTTGATGTAAGGGCATCGTAGGAATTCCCAAAAGTGAACTTGGATGTGTTTTGGAGTCATAAATGTGAGTGAAATGTTAATTTGAGTCCTTCAGAAGTTTTTGTGCCTTTTTCCTAATTTGAATTTTCAAATGTGTAATGAGGGATTGAGAGTGTTCTGAGTGGTATAAATGAAGGTTGTTGATATGTGATGGTGAAATAATTATGTAATAGACCTTTATGGTTTAAGGAAAGGTTTTAAGAGTGGACTGAGTCATGTGTCATGTTGTAAGAGTGAGGTGGCATTCATGATGTTGATCACCCTACATGGGTCTAGGTGTGTTAAGGAATTTCTTGATTCAAAAAACCATTATTGTTATTTTTTAAAGATCTTTTGAACTTATAGTAAGGATATATAGAGTGTGTGGTCTGTAGAAGGAGAAGGAAGAACAAAACAGGGATAGAAAGGACTGAGAAAATAAGAAGGTCTACTAACACCAATGTATGATTGTGGATCAATTTGTATGAATAAAAGTTTTATTTTAATTCAATGGGGATGGAATTATTTATTTTAATAAGTATTTTTCTAGATATTTATGTATTAATAATTTGTTTTCAAAATTGAACATAGGAAAATTCATTTATTGGTTTTCTACTCTACATATTCTATGTTATTTTACTCTATGTCTTGATAGGCTAAGAAAGAGCTTAAGACTGAAGTAAAAAATCTATTGAGAATGTGTGTTGTATAACCATAGACCCATTTGAAATCCATATATAAGTATAATCCACATGAAAGGCTTCAGAGTAAGAAGATGTTTCATATTTTGTGTAATAGTTGGACTGTGTCAACATTTTGTATGAATGTATTCTGCATTCTTGAAAAAGAATGTAAGGGTATTGGATCCATGAAAATGATTCTCTAAGATGGATGGAATCTATAACTAATTTAGTGAGTTCCTTTGAACTTTATGTAAATATTCTTTAGTGATCACATTTCTTGATATTCTATATTTAATCCTGTTAACAGTGGAGAAAGACAACCCAATCATCAACACAAAAAAAATTTCCCTTTTTTCTTTGAATGGTAGCTTGTTTTGGATTTAAGGTGATTGAAAATGGGTTTATATTAACTTTGGAATGTGGTGGGAACCTTATTGTTAAACATTTGTGTATCTTGCAAACCTCTTGCTCAATTAATGACCAGGCTAATGTAGTTGTTTAAAGTCTATTTGCATGTTTTTTGGAAGGTCTAAGGTTTGGCATTCACAAACCCTAGGTAGCCCTCAATTTAAATTCAAATGTTGGAAGGAGCCAAGTTAGCAGGGACAATTGAATAAATTGGTTAATAAAAGGTTTATCATGTTTTTTAAACATGAACTGAGCCTATATTTATTCCTTTCCCATTTTTATTTTACCTTGGGTCTTAACTAACGTGCTTTATGTGGTCCTTTTTTAAGTCACCTAACTTAGACTAGGTTATTAATATTCAAGACCTGATATTTAATCTCGACCTTAGTTTTAATGATCTATCCTAAGTATTTGTGTCCTCGAGCCTAGGTGTTGAAGTCCTTTGGAGATATAAAGACCATGAAACCCTGCCTAGTCCTGTTCTAGATGGTAGAATGTAGAGTTAGTTGGCTGAGATTTGATGTTTTCCAATATAGAATGGATTATAGGAGATGTATATCTTATGAATAAAGGTTAATATGATGAATTTAGACATAATTTAGGTGATTTGGGGTTTTTAAACCCAATACAACAAAAGTTATGCATTTTAGAAGGCTCTTGGCCTATATAGTGGCCTTGAAACCTTATTTTAGGGTTTGATGCATATAATTAATTTTAACCATCCAAATATCACAAAAAAATTAGGGTTATACAACTGTACGGATCTTTTAGCATGGATTTTAAAGGATTGAGATGGAATAGGCTTAGAAGGACTAGTTGAATAGGCCAAAGAAGAAAGTGGTATGTTCTTGGAGAGTGAGATGGAAAAAAGAGTTGATTAAGATGGAGGAGGATAATAGGTATGTAAAAAGGTAAATAATTTGATTGGTTTGACCATATATTTCTCAAACTAAGGAGGTTTGTCCATTTGGAGGGCTAATTAGAGTGATAGGTAAGCCTACAGGTATACAACTTTGTAAATAAACCTAATCTAAAATTTTGTGTGAAGTAATGGCATGATAAAGGGTACTGAAAAACATATTTTTTTTCCTTGATGATATGGTGTATGGAATAGGACAGTGGATTTGTATTGAAATAGGGCTAGTAGGCTTTGAAGACAAGAAGATTGATTATTGAGTGAAATGCAAGATTTCGATGATAAAAGTGGTTTGGTATGGTTTTAAATAGTGTGATATTATGTTATAAGTGTATTTTAACTTTTATTAATTAGGTGTTTGAGTTTTGGTCTATTTGGACAAGGTAGGCCTAGTGTTGGCTAAGGAAGCTTTACAAGTTTGTAAGCAAGAGTAAGAAGAATTGTAGGTTGATGGTAAGGGCTCTGCATCATTTAGTATCAGATCCATCTATATGTTCTGGGAATAGATTGGTATAGGTATGAAGTTGGTAATTAATGCATGTTACATGATTGACAAGAAATTATAGGTAAGCAGGCAAGAAAGTAGTTACATGAAGTCTTGTTGCAAGACAAAGTTAAGACAACAGATTAAGGAAGGTATGATCTATTTTGAGGTTGATTTATTGATTTTAATGCATGATGATATTATGTGATAGGTGAGGAAAATAAGATATGAAAGGATTAAGGTGGCAGCCCTAAAGAAAAGATATCTATTTACAAGCTCAAAGGAGATAAGCTCAGAAATAAAGCTTAGAGAAGAGAAGAGACAGTCCTAGAGTGAAGGACAAGAGGTTGAAAGTCCAAAGTGAGATATCAAATAGAAGAGATAGAAGGTTCCAAGTGTGAACCAAGAGGAGGTGGTCTAAGTGAGGCCAAAATGAGAGAGAGTATGTACCCAAGTGAGGTACTCAAGATGAAGATGAAGGGAGAGGTAGAAAGGAAAGTGAAAGATAGGGTTAAATAAAAAATCCATAGTGAGAATAAGATGGAGATAGAGATAAAGGAGATGAATAATGCATTGGCAAGGATGGAAAGAGAGTTATTGAAGATGTGGAATGTATATAGTTTGCAGTGTGGAATAAATATTAGAAAAATAGTTAAGTACAACTTTATAGAAAGGATGCAAGAGAGAGAACCAAAAAGTGATGGAACATTTGGAGAGGTAGTTGGAGGAGATGGAAACACAACCTGCCATGGTAGAAGAGAGAGAGAGGCAATAGAGTCTCAAAAGTTTAAATCTAAAATTAATTTGTCATGGTTGAATGTAGGTAAAGAATTGGGAAGTAAAGAGCATGATTGGGAAGAAGAAGATGATGCATGGAAGAGTGAAGATGTATCTCAATATGAGGTGGTTTTTTAACCTCAACATGGTGAACTACTTGATGGAGAAGAGTATAAAGATGAAAAGCAAACAACATGTGACAAAGAAGACAAAGGCATAACAGGTGATGAAGTGCATGTAATCTTTGATGAATATTATGAAGATGATGATGATGTGTTGTGCAAAGACATAATAGGTTTGTTTAAAGATTTCATTGGATCAGCTAATAAGCAAAAAGCACATGAAGTGTTTTAGGAAAGAGAATAACAGGTAAAAGAAGATGAGACTAAATTGCTAGTACATGAATAGAATATGCAAGGTGAAGAGATGGTTAGTTGGTCAGTCAAAGAAGGAGCATCTATAATGAAGGAAAATAGGATAGAATATGATGATAACTAGGATATGAACAATCAAGAGGATTTAGAATGGTCAAAAGAGGAAGAGAGTATGATATGCATCAGATATGTCAATGAAGAGCTAGAAATATCAATGCTAGAGGAAGAAATAGAAAGAGAATGGTAATTCATGCTCAGAGCCATGAATATTGAAGAAGATCATGAGAGAAATTAAATAAAGAAGATTGACTATAGATACAAGTAATAGTATGAGCAGTAGTAGAATCAAGAACAAGGGAGCACTTGGATGAGGAAGCAGAGGCATAGGTGTGGCAGTAAGGAGCACACACATTTGTATGAAAACTTGAATGAAGAAGCATATTAGGGTCAATTTCTTTTTTCCCCTTGAGATTATAATGTATGGGCATCTTATAAATTCCCAAAAGTGAACTTGGATGTGTTTTAGAGTCATAAATGTGAGTGAAATTTGAATTTGCGTCCTTTAGAGGTTTTCTCACCTTTTTTCTAATTTGAATTTTCAAATGTGTAATGAGGTATTAAGAGTGTTCTAGGTGGTATAAATGAATGTTTATGATATGTAATGGTGAAATAATGATGTAATATACCTTTATGTTCTTAGGAAAGGTCTTAAGAGTGGATTGAGTCATGTGTCAAGTTGGAAGAGTGAGGTGGCATTCACAATGTTGATCACCCTACATGGGTCTAAGTGTGTTAAGGAGTTTCTTGATTCAATAAACTATTATTTTTCTTATTTTAAGATTTTTTGAAATTATAGTAAGGATATATAGAGTGTGTGGTCCGTAGAAGGAGAGGGAAGAAGAAAATAGGGGTAGATAGGACTGATAAAGTAAGAAGGTCTGCCAATAGCAATGTATGACTGTGGAACAATTTGTATGAACAAAAGCTTCATTTGAATCCAATGGGGATGGAATTGTTGATTCCATTAAGCAATTTTCCAAATATTTACATATTAATAATTTGTTTCTAAAATTGAAGATAGGAAAATTCATGTATTGGTTTGTTATTATGCATATTCTATGTTATTTTAGTCTATGTCTTGATAGGCTAAGAAAGATCTTAAGATTGAAGTAAAAACTATGTTGAGAATGTGTGTTATATAACCAAAGACCCATTTGAAATCCATATAGAAGTATAATTCACAAGAAAGGCTTTAGAGTAAGAAGATGCTTTGTATTTTGTGTCATAGTTGTTGACTGTGTCAACATTTTGTATGCATGCATTCTCCATTATTGAAGAAGATTGTAAGGGTATTGGATCCATGAACATGATTATCTAAGATATTTAACTAAATCAGTGATTTCCTTTGAAATTTATGTAAAGATAATTTAGTGATCACATTTCTTGATATTCTATGTTTAAGCCTGTTAACAGTGGAGAAAGACAACCTAGTCCTCAACTCAGAAATTATGTGTCTTATCTTCTTTGCATGGTAGCTTATTTTGGATTCAAGGTGATTTATAATGGGTTTATATTAACTATGGAAGGTGGTGGGAACCTTACTATGGGTTTTTAAGTCCTTTGGAGTTATAAAGACCATGAAACCCTGCCTAGCCCTGTTCTAGATGGTAGAATACAAAATTAGTTGACTGAGATTTGATGTTTTCCAATATGGAATGGATTAGATGAGATGTATAGATTATGAATAAAGGTGAATATTATGAATACAGACATAATGTATTTTATTTGGGGTTTTGAAATCCAATACAATAAAATTTATGCATTTTAGAAGGCTCTTAGCCTATACAGTGGCCTATAAACCCTAGCTTTAGGGTTTGATGCATATAAAGAATTTTAACCATCCAAATATCACAAAAATTTATACTATTATCGATATTAATGTTATATAACTAATTTATGGGTTATAAGACTGTACAGATCTTTTAGTATGGATTTTAAAGGACTGAGATAGAATAGGCTTAGGAGAAGGGCTAATTGAATATGCCAAATAAGAAAGGGGTATGTTCTTGGAGAGTGAGATGTAAAAAAGAGTTTATTAAGATGTAGGAGGATAATGGGTATCTAAAAGGTAAATATTTGAACTGGGTTGACCATATATTTCTCAGACTAAGGAGGTTTGTCCATTTGGAGGGCTACTTGGAGTGACAGGTAAGCCTACAGGAACGCAAATTTGTAAAGGAACCTAATCTAAAATTTTATTTAAAGTAAGGGCATGATAAAGGGTAATCAAAAACATTTTTTCTCCTTGATGAGATGGTGTACGAAATAGGATAGTAGATTTGTACTGAAATAGGATTAGTAGGGTTTGAAGACAAAAAGATTGATTGTTGAGTGAAATGAAAGATGTGGATGATAAAAGTGGTTTGGTATGGTTTTAAATAGTGTGACAGTATGTTTTAAGTGTCTTGGAACTTTAATTAATCAAATGTTTAAGTTTTGGTCCATTTGGATAAGGTAGGCCTAGTGTTGGCTAAGGAAGCTTTACAAGTTTGTAAGCAAAAGTAAGAAGAATTGCAGGCTGATGGTAAGAGATATGCATCATTATTTAAATTTGAATTCAAAAAATTAAGCCTTTTGGCTTGTAAATATCTTAAATTCCTAAGCCAAATGTTGGGACTTGTCAATCTACAATCGAGTATGAGAGTTTTGTTATAAAACAACAAATTTTAACTTTCATCACCAAATTTACTATGTATTTGAACCACAAAATTCAAAAAATTATTACCATGACACTGAGCACTCTCTCCTCTTTCCAAATATACTATTTTTATAATTTTTGGAATATTTTAAGGGTTTAAAACTATGTTGATGTCTAATTATACCTCTAATAGGCCACTACATGTTGCACATATACATGCCTATTCATGCTTAAGTAATTTTTTTTGTTGATCCAAGTGAAAAATAAATTATATGGTAAAAAATTAGGCCTAATTCTACACACATTTAAAAAAATCAATTTTCATTTTTTTTGAGGTGTTTAGGGGGGCACACGACTGACTATCCATTTTTATCAGTTTTCAAGATCTATTTACTTGTAAAATTAATAAAAAAATATATTTATTGAAAAAATATAGGTCACAAACTAGAACATATAGTCTAAAACATATTTTTTGATTAATTTCATTGACCCAAACTCAAGATATTTTGAGGATAAGATGAAAGTATATTTGGCCTCTTTATGCCAAAAATTGGGACACACTATTATGCTTTGACCCTTGTGTTCTTATACCATCTTCAAATTTTGAGTGTAGCCATCTCAAATTATCTACATAAGTTCATATTTTTGAAATTTCAAGAAAACTATGTCCACGAGTAAGCCCTTTTTTGTCTACCAACTTTGTGCATTTACTCGTATAGAAAGGGGCCTCAATTTTCACAAAATAAATGACACAAGTGGAAGTTGTAGATTAAACAAACCACTGACTACTCAAGATGGTGAAAAAACTCAAAATAATTTGAAAAATTCCTAGATAAGTGACCTCAACTCCACCGCACATGGATTGCATTTTGCCATGTCCTCCTTTGTACACTGACCCTTGCTTGCTCATATGGACCCCCAAACTTTATAAAGGTTTGATTTATTATTATTATTTTAATTTTTAATTAGTTTTAATGTTTAAATATAAATTTGTCAACTTCTATGTCAAAATCCATTGCATGGTTCATTGGTAATGTTAATTTTGTAAGACCTTCCATGAAGGAGGATAAGGGGTTGAGGGGTCGAGCCCCTCCTCTTATAGAAATTTATTTTGTAAGAAAAGGGTGGTGGGAAGGTTTGGGGGTGCATTTTTTTTAAGGGGTGGTTTATTTTTCCCCTATGGAAGGAACTTTTATTTCACTTGTAGGGTGCAATTTTCATCTTGGCAAGACCTTTTTAAGGTCATTATTATTGCATTTGGCAAATGCAATTGAGGAATTTTCACATTCTAATCTCATTGTTAGAGACTGAAGGGTGGGTATTGGTCTGACAAAGGGTCATACCCCTACCCCCCTGTAATAACCTTTTTATATTCTCTCTCTCTCTCTCTCTCTCTCTCTCTCTCTCTCTCTCTCTCTCTCTCTCTCTCTCTCTCTCTCTCTCTCTCTCTCTCTCTCTCTCTCTCTCTCTCTCTCTCTCTCTCTCTCTCCTCCCCTATAAATCTTCTATGAGCTATATCTTTTACATATATTTTCCATTTTTTGAGCTAGTTTTTTTAAACTACAAGTTTTTTTGCATTATACACAACTGTGTAACCCATTTGTCTTAAAAATGCACTATTTTTTTATCACCATTTGAAGGGTAGCTAACATGGCCTCATTTTCAAGACTCTAATAATTATGCACCTTTAATTAAATTAACTTAGGTGTTAACTTTTCCACTAAGGCTAGTTAGTGTGTGCACATGTCCAAGTATGCATTTAATACTTACCTCACTTGTGCCACCATCATTAGATGCCACCTTTAATGTGGCCAATAGAGTAAGAGAATCAAAGGTGTGACTTATCTATATATTATCTTCTCCTCCTTTGGACTTTACACACACACACACATTGAAGATTGATTGAACAATCTATAATATATTATTTTTCATTTTATTCATCCTCTTATTACCTCTATCATGTGTGAGCTATGATTCGATTCTTAGTTGATCATGGCTAGACTAGATATTAATATGGCATAGGTCCTAGTATTGTAACCTAGCTCTAATACCATATTAATATCTAGTCTAGCCATGATCAAATAAGAATCGAAGCATAACTCATGCAAGTGAGAGGCAACAAGAGGAGAACTAAGATAAGAAATAATATATTACAGATTGTTTACTCAATGTTTAATTTATGAGTGTAAAATATAAAGGATGAGAAGAGAATATATATAAAATTAACACAAAAAAAGTGGCATCTAGTGATGGTGGCACATGTGAGGTAGTTAAGAATTAAATGTATACTTGGACATGTGCACACACTAACTAGCCTTAGTGAAAAAGCTAACTACCTAAGTTAACTTAAGTAAAGGTGCACGATTATTATTTGCACCAAGAATGATCATATTGGTACACTTATTTTTTATTCTTCTATATTAGATGTTCATGTTCATGTTCTTGATATGTATCTTGGTATATAGTTTGATGAGCAATCAATTGCTGAGAAAATTACAAAATATAATCAAATCCATAAATATAATGATGACATGGCAATTTTTAGTACATGTTATTGATTACAAATCTACATATTATATTTTTTAATGCCTTTTTATGACATATTAGAGTTCATGTATTTTTAACACATGAACATTATCATTTTGATATAATGATATTTTTGGTTTGAGACTTATCTCTTAATTGAGCAAGATTTGAAGTACAATATAATATATATCTTGTACTTTTATTTTGTGTATTTGAGGCTATAGAGACTAGATTATTTCCTCCTATTTTTTATTTGGTATGGAAGTTTAGACCCAAATTTATGCACTTGAGTTGTAAGATAGAAATTTAAAGGTCCATTAACAACTTCTTCCCATTAAGTTGAAAAATTGAAAAGGTGACTTAATGGAGACTTGTGATGAAAACTTAAAAGGGCATCATTGAGTTATGTATTTTAATATAATTTGAGGTATTGATTAAGGTTACATCCATTTCAATGGAGTTATATACAACATTTATCTACTCTCATCTATTAGGGAGAACATTAGGATTCGTTCAAACTCATATATTATTGATTATTAAGTGATTTGATGAATGACTAATTACATATTTGAATCATGGTTGATGATTCTTGGTTGAATCATTATATATATTTATTAGATGTTGATCTATTTAATTATTCACCTAATGGAGTTTTTTCCACATGAATTATAGTTGTGACAATACCCTTTATTAGAGGATTAGAGAAACTAAATACATATATTATTGTTTAATATTAAATGATTTTCATTGAGACAAGATGTTTGATGTTGGGATTAGATACTTTTGATTGACATGTATGTAAATTATTTGTTTTGGATTTGTCACATTGGCCATTGTGTTCAACTTATTACAAATTTTTGAGGAGTTGTAACAATGTCTATCTTGTATATTGGTTTTTGTATTTGAGGCTATGGAGATTAGAGTTTTGCCACTTCTTGTTGATTTGGTAAGGAAGTTTAGAACTAGATTTGAGTGATTGAGTTGTAATTTGAAAATTGAAAGGTCTACCTATAAATTCTTCCTATTAAATTCAAAACCTAAAGAGGTGACTCAGTGAAGACTCTAAATGAAAAACCAAAAGGGAATCAATGAGTAGTGCATTTTTCTATACTTTGAGTGGTTGATTTAGGCTAATCCCCTTTTAAGGGAGTTATGTAAAACATTTATCCACTCTCATAAGTTATGGGACAACATTATAATTCATATTTCATGTTAGATATTGTTGATTATTAATTGATTTGATAGACAAATGATTACATATTTGACTCATAGTTGATGATGTTTGGTCGAGTTACCATATATTTTCATTGGATGTTGACATGTCTATTTATGCATCTAATAAAGTTCTTAGCACATGAGTAGGAGTTTTGAAAATACCTATTTTTGGAAGATTAAAGGACCTATATGTGTATATTATTGCTCAATATTTTATGATTTTCATTGAGACTAGATGTTTTATGTTGGGATTGCATACTTGTGATTGACATGTATGTTGATTTTTTGTTACAGATTTAGAACATTGACCATTGTGTGAGTTATTTCCAATTTTTGAGGATTTATAACATATGTGTTATTTGGTGATTAAGTTCATATTGGAAACTAAGGATTGATTGTCTATGATTGTGCCAAAATTTATTATAGCCTTAGAAAAATATTAATCCTAAGTATTGCAACATTTAGGATGGGACATGTGATAGGCAACAAGATTTTTAGACATATGGATTACAAGTGAGTGGTGTTTAGACCAACAACTAATGCATTATATTTTAGAGATCACAAATTGCAGAGTTTGGCATTACATATTATAGGGGGTTTTATACATGTTATTTTTCCACTCTCATCTTGTAAGGGGAACATGAGGATTTGAATTAATGTTTGATGCATTTCATATTTTGAGTTTTGGATCTTATTTTGAATCAGTTTGTGGACTTGTTTTCCTTTGATAGTTTGGATTACATCAACATCATTTACTTGGATACTATAGTTTGTATGTTGATCATTAGATATAGTTTATAGTGATATTCCAAATGTGTACCCCTCGACATATCTTAAATTATTTGTTTTGGAAAAATAATTTCAATGTATTTTTAGTTTGACATTTTCAGAAGTTTTGTGTGTGAGACACCTTGCCATCTTGCAGAGGATTAATATTTGATATTGTGATAATTTATCGATTTAGAGCTAGTGTGTCATGGTTATTTTTGGATTGATTTATATTTAAACATTTGTTCATGTTGATTGACTATTCCATTAAGAAATTTATTAGGTGATAATATTGGTGAAGAGCATAGTTGTGATATGGATATTCTAAATGTTTCCATCTAGCTATAAATATATTTTCATTTTAGATTTTTCTAAAAATAAATTAGTTTATCTAGTATGTGGTATCTAGAGGCTACTCTTATTTTTATAATTGGATATTTCATATTTTTTGTCGAGATTGTAACTGAGGAGACAACAATTACCTATCATTTGTGAGATGATAGTTGGCATAGTTTTTCTATTGTGGGTAGTTTTTCATGTTTTAGCATGATTTGAGAGATAAAGGAGTCATTAAACCTTGAGACCATCATGAAAATGGTTTTTCATTATATTGACATGATGATAAATGTTAGGTGTTTAATAATTATCTTAAAGGACATTGGGGAATTTGACCTTGTAGGAGTTTGGATACTCAAGGCAAGAGATATCATGAACTTCTTATAAATAGAAGTATGACACGTACATGTCACCTTTACAATGAACATTTTTGGGTCATTGGACACACAAGTAGATACCATGTAGTAACAAAATAGTAAGAGGATTGTTGCTTTCAGAGTTTGATACATGATTCTTACATCATTTTAGTTGTAGAGAATGAGTTTGCAAACTTTGGATTATATGGGTTATGTTAGGAGTTAATCCAAAGAAAAATATATTTATAATAAAAATGCATTCAAGGGATTGGAAGGTAATAAAAAATAATATAAATGCACTCAAATTAAGTTATAAGGTGACATGTCACACTTTACATTTGGTTTATCCCTTGGATTGGAAAGGGTTGTAAAACTAATGTAATATATACATTTGTATGCATGAATGAAAAATAACAAGTTGATTTGCCACATATTATTTATCTTTTATGTGTTATTGTGTATATTTATCTATCTTTCATCTTTGTTAAATCCAACAATTCAAGGTGTCAAAAACTTCACTCACTTTTTTTAAACTTTGCCTAGATAATTGGGAACATGCACTTCTTCTCCTTGCTCTAATTAGGAAACTAGATTTAAATAGATAGGGAAAATGCATTTTTGGGCATTCATTACACTAAATAATATTTGATCTATCTCAATAATTATTAGGCCCTTCAATGGTGTATGAGATATCGAAAACAAAATTCTCAAATAATTATAGTAAATCATCAACTAGGCAAACCAATGTAAATATATTGTGTCACTAATATGAGATTTAATTCTATAATTAATGGTTGACTTCTCTAAAATTATTATAGATGTTCCATAGATCCTTGTGAGTAATAAATACTAAATACTTTTTGAGGTGATGTCTAGATTCCTAAATCCATACTAAGATGCTTTTGTATTTATAGATGACTTGAATTCAAATTAGAACCTTATTGTCATCCAAATTGAAATCAAATGGTCGAAAAATGTAAAAAATAATACAACCATGAGTGCACCTTGATTAATTAGGACAAAAAAAACCCCAAAACATACACTCTACATTTATAGGTTCCATAAATGTGAATTATGACTTTGGCAAGATCATTATAGAACCATAAAATCATGAGAGGATAGACATAATGACTAATTAAAAAATGCAACAGTAATTCTTAATTTAGACAAAAAACTAACAAGCACACAATTGCCTTAGAATTATATAATTTAATGATTAATAAATGCCTAGGGGCCATCTTTGTTGACACCAACTTAAAAAACCCCCCAAAATATGTAATTTTTATTTCAATGCTCCTTGAAAATATCAATTTTTAATAATATTTAACAACACCAATCTATTTACATTGATGGGTGTAGCATATAATGACAATAAAGGGTGGTACTAGACTATATTTTTTGTAAGATGTTAATAATTAATAACTAACCTTAAATTTGACTATCATATAGAATTTTTTTCTTCTTGCATGGAGAATTTGATTAAAAAATCATAATATATTGGGCAAAAATATTTTTTCAAGCCCGATACAATGGTGTAGCTAGATTGAAGACATTTGTCACCAATTAGCAAAAAAATCATGAAAAAGGTAATGGAATCATTAATCAATGTGCTATGTGACAAATCCAAAACATGCAACTCGATTGGTATCTATTAGTTTTTTTAAATAAATGCATTTAAGATATCTATATTAATAACAAACCAAATAATAATATGAGCTAATCATTATAAAGAAATATTAATTTAAAATTTGACCCATCAATTCATTAATATATTAAAATATATTTGTGTTTTTTTTTCACACTTGTATAAGGATAAAATATATTTTAGCCATGAAAATTCCCAAAACTTTAAAAACAAGGTTCCTTCATTATCTACGATAAATTAATTATTAGACAATTAATATTAATATTAGATGCTCAATAGATCCTTGTGTGAACAATAAATACTAAATGGTTTTTAGTTAATGTCTATATTCCTAAATGTACTAAGATACATATGTTTTTATAGATGATATGAATTCAAATTAGGACCCTATTTTCATGTAAATCAATGTCAAATGGTCAAAAAGTAAAAAAATCACAACTACAAGTGCACCCTGATTGATCAAGGCCACAACCACCCCTAAAACCTACCATAAAATTGAAGTGTTTGACTTTATAAAGACCACCATAGAACTATAAAATTAGGGGGAAAGAAGAAGAGGGGACATGATGAGAAACCACAATATGCAACAATAATGCTTAATTTTGACCAATAACCAACAAACACACATGGAACTTATAATTATACATTTTAATGATTAATAAATATCTAGGGGTCATCTTTGTTGACACCATCCTAAAGACCCCCTCCTTCTAGCTAAACAAATTAGAATATGTAATTTATATTTCATCTTCCTTGCGAAGAATAATTTATATTATCTTTAATAACACTGACCTATTTATGTCGATGGGTATAACCTACAATGGAAATAGAGGTTGATGGTCCATTGTAATGTTTGTGCGATGTTAAAAAGTAATGACTAACCTTAAATTTGAGGTCCATTTGATTGTCATATGGAAGTTTTTTATTTTTGCTTGGAGAAGTTGATCAAAAAATCATAATATCTTGGAAAAAAATATTTTTTAAGTTTGATACATTGGTAAAACTAAATTAAAACCATTTATCACTAGTTATAAGGAAATTCATGAAAAAAATAATAAAATTAGTTTAAAGTTATTAATCAATGTGGTATGTGATAACTCCAAAACATACACCTTGAAGAGATGCAATTAAGATATCTATACTAATAACAAACCAAATCATAATATAAGCTCATCATTATATAAAAATAATAATAATAATTAACAATTAGACCATCAATTCATTAATATATAAAATTATATTTATGTATTTTTTCATGCTTGTGTAAGGCTAAAACATATTTGGACCATGAAAATTGTCTGAAACTTAAAAAAAAGGTTATGTCCATTTATGTAATTAGCCACAATAAATTGATTCTTAAAAAATTAATGTTAAATGTTAGATGCTCAAAACATCCTTGTGATTTAACCTTTTAAGGTTTTACAATAAAAATTCTATGTTTAGATTAAAGGGTTGAGATACCTAAATCAGTTAAATAAATATCCAATAATTAAGTATTAATTTATTATGACCTTCGACCTTGTTTGACTTTCTAATAATAGCAATAAATAAGTATAAATAGAGATTTATCTAAAAATTGACTGTTGCAAATGATTTGGGTTCTAATATTTGAGATTTGAGTGGTTATTTATGTCATCAATAGGATTCTATTATTCTTCTCACTAGACAGTAGCACCCAGTATGGACAGTAGCACCATCCATGTATAGTATCCTCAATATGGTGTTAATTTCCCTTTATGGGGCTATTCCTATTTTTTTGGGAGCACTTGTGCTTGTGTATATAAGTCCTATTCATGTGTGCATGAAACCTAGAGATCTGTGTTGTGCCTAAAAAACATGATTTAATGTGCAAACCCTACTCCTCTTTACAAGTATGGCATGACCAATAATTTTGTGTATGTTAGTAAGATGGACTAGACATCCTCAACACCTCATTATATAGAGAGTTACCTACATACCAATACTCCAAAGATGGATCAATCCTGATGTAGTTCTCCTACCTAGTGCTTGATGCAAGTACAATTGAATGTTAGAATAAGAGTGGGATTAGATGCCTTGAATGTGCTTGAGCTTTGAAATGTTTGAAAACTAGGTTTAGGGCTATATTAGATGGTAGTATGTAGAAAGTAGGGTAGAATAGGGATCAAATACCTTAATTTTGATTAACTTTATCTTTAGTTTGAATAGCTTTTGCATCTATTTTCTATCTGGTGAATAGAGATGAATTAGACTTGTATTTATGGAGTTTTGTTGCTTGTGTTGATAAGAAAATGAGCTTAGTCCAACCTTAAGAGGGGCACACATTTGAAAAATTATATGTTGGGAAGAGCTAGGGCTAAGGACAGTGGCACCTAGTTTGGGACATAGCACCATATAGTTGTAGTGTCCCAAATATGTTGTTAATGTCCTCTTTCTAGACTACTAAGCAATTTGGATTGGGATTTGAGATGATAGTTCTAGGACTATGTTGTGACTAGTTGTAGATGATTATGGTCTACTGAATGATTAGAAAAGTAATTCTAATGCTCAAGGATAAGTCTATGGCTAGCCTAGGGATAGGTTAACTCAAGTGACACTCTTAGCATCCAATTACCACTTTAGGTCATTACATTTGCCCTCCCTTTATGCTAGTAATGCAACAAAGTGAAATGACTAGTATAAAGGAAAAATAAGTGTACTTGGACTTACCTAGGAAGTGAAGTCCATGTAGTTAAGGTTGAGTATGTGAATCTAGGTCTGCATATGTGTAACATGATTTAAAGCAAAGTCTTGCATTGAAACATGCAAAAATTAGTCCTTACTTAAGAGATGATCAAAATCAAAAGACTATGTTGAAATGAAATAGCTGAGTAAAGTTGAGTAAAGAGAGAGAAAAGGAATGAATACACCTCATTAGGTATGCAAACTAATGCATGAACCTGATGACAACCTGTGTGTATGAATGTGCATAGTGATCATATCATTGAATAAATTAAATTGAGCTAATGGATTACTCAATCTTCATATGGGTGGCTCAAAAACTCAATCTGGTTTTGACTCCATCATTGCCCACCCCTACTTGGTGGATCTTGATCTTGTGAATAGATTGGATAAGATTTTAAGTGTGTCTAATCCTATCATGTAGGTGGCTTAATAACTCAAGTAGGCCATGACTCCATCATTGCCCATGTGTGAAATAGATGCATCAATAACTATACTATATAAAGTGTTGAAAGTATCTAGTTGAGTAAATCTAATTGTGTATTCAGATCCATGGCCATTCAGGTATATTAGGCATTTTTGGGACACTCAAGATGCCAACCACTATAGATGGAATAAGGCATGAATTTGGTGATAACCTAGAATGTGATAGCAAGTGTATAAAACATGGAGAATGACATGTAGTTTACCATTCCATCTAATCAACCAGTTTGTAGTTGAGTATATAGAAATATGTGTCACACACATACCCCCAATATAGTATCTAAGTATATTGAATCTGAATCAAGTGTGTAGTAGCTGAGTTTATATAACTAATCTGAATGTATGAGTGATCATTCCATGCATGATGCCCCCAAATTTGAGCAACTAGTATGAATCTGAGTTGAAATTAATGTATCTGAGATAAATCTAAACATAACTACAAACCTATGACTATATCTATGCAAATTTATATTGTATCTAGTGTAATGGTCTGAATGATTTGGATAGTCTTGAAGTTGGGGATACTAGATAATAGCACCATGTAGTGGATAATAGCACCCTATGGTGCTAGTGTTCCAATCTAGGTGTTAATGTTAACTTGGACTGATTTCTGAGTGATCTGAACTGAATTCTGAGTCTTTGATCTATTCTCTATTTGGCCTGAGTTTGATGTAAAAAACTGAGCCTATGTGCTAAAATGAATCTGTGAAAAGTAATGTAAGAGTCTAATATATGTGACAAACCCATATGAATGCCCCCTCTTTTGAGGGTAGTTATGAAACTTGTGTAAGAACTGCCCTCTAAATAATTAGCTCTATAAAATGTGTTAGCTGGAACATGCGCATGATATTCTAATATAATTTACAAACATAACATCAAAATGTAAATGAATATGAGCATAAGTAGGTGATATACGATGTATGTTGTAACGTAGCATTACATAAGGGTGTCAAGATATATGTAATAAATGTATATAGAAACAAATCTAAGTAACTATATAAGGGGATGGGGCATAATGTCCATCCTAGCACCCAAGTAGGAAGGGTAAATGCATGAGGTCCCTCATGGCATTGAAATTTGGTGTGTGTATGTAACAAGAAAATACAAGTGTCATGGTGTAGAAGCATATGAGGAAGCAAACATACAAATATAGGAGGCATGCAAAAGGTAGGATAATGGGCCACAATATAAGGGACATGGGCACATGTCACTAAATCTAAGAATTAAGACATACAAGGAGATGTTCAGATATCCACATACACAAGCAACAAACAATTTTGGCATAGATCCAAATAGAAGGACATATTTAAATGTTTGCATATAGAAGCGAGAAAGCACACATAAGGGACACGTGCACATGTCCAAGGCATACAAATAGAGAAGTGGCATAGATCAAAAAAATAATTGCATATTTAAATGGCCTCAAATATATAAGAAGCATAGCGGGGTAGATGCATAAAGTTTGGGGATAAAAACATGACATAATGAAAAATACAAAGCATTTTCTATAAAGGGTATATACCCTTTAAATAAAATCAATGTAGAATAAAGAAAGGTTGGTCCCAACCCTATATGCCCTTTGCAGTCCAAAGGGTGTACCCCTTTACAAAGGGCATACACCCTTTAGACTACAAAAGATGCACACCCTTTACAAAAGGTGTGCATTCTTTGCAGTCTAAAGGGCATACACCCTTTCCAAAGGGCATACCAAAGGGTGTCCACCCTTTAGACTACAATTTTTTTCCATGATTGGTATTTTACAAGGATTTATTAAAAAGATATATTTAATAAAATAAATGTCAAGTATAATAATATTACATGTTATATTCTTATACTTTAAATTTAGTTTACTAAATATAACAAACTAGGGTCACTCAACATCTTCTAAAATTGATTACAGAGTTGTAGGTGTTACCATTTAGAAGTTATTTTTTCAAAGTCCATTCCAGTCAATACTTAATTTTTAGAATTTTAGGATTAAAAGATAGAAAGAGAAACAAGGTTTCAAATCATGTTATGTATGTAATATATCTATACCATTAAGGATTGCATGTCTGTTGTACCTACTTAAGTATTCCTTATCTACTTTATCTACTTGAGTATGCTCTACCTGATTAAATAACTGAGTCATCACTTGATTTCAAAGATTATGCCCTACCTAAATACATAAGCCATGTCTTGATATTTACTATTCCTTGTTGGTGTCAAATTAAGTGCTCCACTTACTCAACCTAGTCTACTTCAAGGTCTTCTAGAAACTTTCTTGCAATTAGGTCTCTTCCTAACCATAAATTATCTCTTTATCTATCACGAAACCAATTTCCTTTATTGTTTTCTTAAGAATTAGAATTCAATGGAAACTCCACTCTTTAGGTTAGGATGGCCTAATCTGCTTACTTGGAAGGATATTAACTTGGCTTCACTCTCAAATGCTTTGAATCACTTTACTTGTAATAATTTTATAGTGTTTACATAATAACATTGGACCTTCATAAGAGGTTTATATTCAATCAACAATGTTAGAGATGTACTTTACTTGAAGTTTGTTATCTTTGCCTTGGAATCTTCTTAACAACCTTGTTCTCAACTTAGAAAATGAAATTTAATTAATGGGTCTATCAATATTCATAAATGAATAGCCTGTAGCATGCAACCTATATCATATATATAGTAATGATACAATCATTCATACATTACATCTAGCACATACATGGTACTACATGTAGGTATTTGGTCACTCATACATGACACCTTCCTGTGGTCATGATATGGTCACTCATATTCAACATGAATGCATCTAATAACCCTAGTGCACTCCATTTCCAACTAAACCATTAACCCCAAACCCTTAACCCTAAACACTAAACCTTAAACTCTAAACATTGAATCCTAAACCCTAAGCCATAAACCCTGAACCATGAACACTAAATAATATATCTAAACCCTACACCCTAACCTGTAAACGTTGAACCCTTAACCCTAATACATTAGTCCTAAACAAAAAAATCCATAAACCCTAAACATAGAAACTTAAAACATCAAAACCTATATTTTATGCCCTGGACCCTAAACCCTAAAACCTAAAATGTAAGCCCTTAACCCTAAACCCCAAACCATAATCCTAAAATCCTAAATCCTAGACCCTAAAACCTAAATGTAAGCCCTTAACCCTAAACCCCAAGCCTAAAACCATAAACCATAAGTCATAAACCTTAAACATTAACTCCTAAAACAAAAATTCTAAACCCAAATCAAAACTGAAAACCTAAAACCTTAAACACTAAACCTACCTTAATCATAAACCCTAAACCCTAAACACTAAACCATAAATATTAAACCCTGAGCCCTAATCTTTAAACATTAAATCCCAAACCCTAAATACTAAACACTAAGTTCCAAACCCTAAACCCTAAACCAAACCCCCAAGACCAAAACTCTGAACCTTACACCCTAAACCCTAAGTGTGAAACCATAAACCCATACCCTAACCCCAAACCCTAAAATCTAAACTCTTAGTCCCTTGAGCCGAAAACCATAAATCCCAAACCTTTAAGCATAATAAATAAATTATAAGCCTTAAATCCTAATCCCTAAGCCATAATACTAAAACTTGAACCCTAAACACTAATCCCTATACACTAAACCCTAAGTTATGAATCTTGAATCATAAACGTTAAACCCTAAATTTATAAATCTTAAACCTCTAGCCATAAACCATAATCTTGAATTATCACCTATATAGAGAAAGGAGAGGCGGCATTGGTGAAGCCATATCTTGAAAGGATAGGGGTTATTCTAACTTATATTGTGTAAAAGGCTTGAAGGTGGATTCAAGATGAATCCATAAATAATTTGTGGTTTTTTAATCAATGGGTCTACTAATATGCATAAATGGCTAGCCTATATCAATCAACCTGTAGCATACATATAATAATGATACAATAGTTCATACATTACAACTACCCCATACCTAGTACTACATGTAGGTATGTTGTCACTCATACATGACATATTCATGTATTCGTGATATAGTCACTTATTCTAGACAAAGATGTATCTAATCACCCTAATACACTCCATTTACACCTAAACCATTAACCCTAAAACCCAAACCCTAAACACCATAAACCTTAAACACTTAACCCTACTAAAATATCCCTAAACCCAAAACAATAATACCTAAACCCCAAAACCTAGACCCTAAACATAGAACCTTAATCCCTAGACTTTATACCCTAGACCCTAAGCCCTAAAACCTAAACTTTAAACCCTTAACCCTAAAGCCCAAACCATAAGCCTAAAATCATAAACACTAAACCATAAAACCTTAACCTTATACCCTTAATATTAAACACTAAACCTTAAACTTAAAATTCAAAATCATGAACCTTAAACCCTAAACCCTAAATCCAAAACCTTAACCCCTAAACTCTTAACACTAAACCCTAATCTTAAAACCCTTCGCATTAAACCCTAAACCTTGAAAGTTGACCCTAAACCATAAAACCTCAAACCCAAACCCATAGACCCTAAATCCTAAAATTGGATAAACCCTAAACCTTAAAACCTAATTGCCAGAACCTAAACAATCAACCCCAAACACTAAACTATAAACTTTGAACCCTAGACCCTTAACCTAAAACCCTAAAAATAAAACCTAAATAACAAATACTAAATATACATTATGGATACCATACCTCAGAGGAATGATGCAAGAATTGGTATTTTAGCTCAACCCCCTCTCCACTTTCCTATCATAATTCCTACACAAGTGCGAAGATTTCAATGCAAGGAGAAAACACACCATAACAAAGTCAGTGGCAAAAATGCTAATAATTTATACTCATGACCCACATATTCTTTGAGAATAACTCACAAACATGAGAAGATCCAAAATGATTCAACCTTTGTACTCAATGATTGAGAAATAACTATATTTAGAAGAAGGATTTCACCTCATACAAAGCAAGCGTAAAGAGATAATTTTTGATATATCATCATCTTTCATCATCCCTCATCGTTCAAAATGCATTTTTTCCATGTAGGTAAAAATAGGATATTTTCTTATTTCCACCATGTAAATCATTCAACAATCTCCCTAGAGTAATCCATCATGACCCTATCTAATCTACTAGACAAGAATGAGAATAATCACCCTAGTATACTCTAATCAGAACAAAAAGAATTGAAACACCATTCAAGATTCATCTAAAAAAATATTATTCAGTCTAAAATAAATTTATACTAACTACTAGATTAGAACACACTCTATTAGATGAGGGAGTCACTAGGGATGATGAAAGAGTGATTAGGTCTGATGAGGGATAATGATGGAATGGTTAAGGATAATAGGGGATGATGACAGATGAGGAGGGGGTGATTAGTTATGATTAAGGATGATGAGGGTTGATTAGGAAGTGATTAGGTATGATGAGGTACAATGAAATACTGTGAAGGATTGACTGAGGATGATAAGAAATGATGATGGTTAATGAGGGAGTTATTAGGGATGATGAGGGATGATGACAATGTAACTAGGGATGATGAAAAAGTGATTAAGTATGATTAGGGTTGATGATGTTTGATGGAGTGTTTAGGGATGATCAATTATAATGAAGGATGATGAGGGAGTGACTAGGGATGATGAGGGTTGATGAGGGAGTGATTAAGGGAGTGATTAGCAACAATGAAGGATGATGATAGCCAATGAGAGAGTGATTAGGGATAATGAGGGACAATGAGAACCAATGAGGGAATGAATAAGGATGATAAGTTAATATGAGGTTGATGAGGGAGTGATTAGGGATTATGAAGGTTAATGAGGGAGTGTCCTATGTGAATTTGGAGTGTTAGAATATGAATTTATTTTACATGACTTTGGAATAATGCATGAGATTGGAATTGAAGAATGCATGGATTAACCTTCTCTCTGACATTTTTTTTAGAGTGAATGGTATCTTTTTATAATGAATTTTAATGGTGTTTTGATTTATTTTATTTCAAATGGAGTCTATTAGGGTGATTAGCTACATTCATGTCTATTATAAGTTATCATATCATGACTACAGGTAGATGTCATGTATGAATGAATGCATACATATATGTAATAGGTATGTGATAGATGTCATGTATGAGTGACTATATCATGACTATATGTATGTTACAAGTTATATGATACATGGTAGTTATTTATGCATATTGATAGACCTATTGATTGAAAACCCCATAAATTATTTAAGAATCCACCTTCAAGCTCGAGTATTCAATCAGGTAGGGCATAATCAAGTAGGTAAATTAGGTAAGGCATACTCAATTAGGTAAAATATGGGGCATAATGAATGGTACAAATCTATTACATACATAACATGATTTGTAACCTCATTTTTTATTCTATCTTTTGATCTTGAAATTCTAAAAACTAAGTATTGACTAGAATGGAATTTGAAAAACTAACTTCTAAATGATAACTCTTATAGCTTTGTAATCAATTTCAGAAGATGCTGAGTGCCCCTAATTTGTTATATTTAGTAAAATAAATTTAAATGTAAACTTATACTTAACATTTATTTTACTAAATATATCCTTGCAATATATCCTTGCAATACATCCTTGCAAAACACCAAACATGGCAAAAACAATTGTAGTCCAAAGTACTTACAATGTGTGTGTGTGTGTGTGTGTGTGTGTGTGTGTGTGTGTGTGTGTGTGTGTGTGTGTGTGTGTGTGTTTCAAAAGGGCATACATCTTTTACAAAGGGCATATGTCTTTTCAAAATTACAATTTTTTTTGTGTTTTCCCTCTAAATCTGCCTTGGGTACAAGCTTGGAGAGGTCCGAACCTAGCTTGAAACTGGTCATGAAGTAGTCTACTTAGTTTCTAGGAAATTTAGGAGTCTTTTTCATCTTTGTCGACACATCTGATTAGACAAAAAAAATTATTTAAAATATATATATAGAGATTTGTAGAAGAGAAAGTGCAATTTTAGAATATATAATTTTTTTTAATGTTAGAATATTATTTATAATTATTACTTAATTTATGCATGAAATACCTCATTATGGACTATATACATATCATCACCAATTCCCTTATAAATTTTTGAATATTAATAAAAAAATTATAAAACTTATATCTCAACAATATACACATTATCAACTATGTTTTAAAAAAAAAGGATTTTCATGAAGTTAAGGTCAAAAAGTTTTGTTTGTACACTTGCAATTTCAATTTTCTAGTTGTCTTAACTTTTAAAATTATTTAAAATATATATATATATAAAATAAAAAATTAATAAAAAATATTCTCAACAATATTTGACATTTCACCTATCCATATATGAAGTTTCATACAAAAATTCAATCATTTACTCAAAAAAGTGTGTTCATAAACATGCAATCTCCTTATCTTTTCACAAAAATAATCAATCTATTATCATAAATGCATATATTTAACACACTTTTATCATCTAGGTATTAAAAAAAATTATATATTTATAAACTTCATTCAAAATTTCATAATTCATGTTATTGTCATTATCAAATTCTTTTTTGAAGTGTCTCTAACATTCTCTCCAAGTTCAACTATTGTTATTTTTAGAAAAAAAGTGTCGCTTTATACCCCCCCCCTTTTGTCCCCCATTATCCAGCATCTACCTAGGAAACACAAACAAGTCTAATCTAAAAACAAGAAAGGAAATCATGTATAACTGTGTAATACAAATCTATGTAGATGCTAAGATGAATATATATCGAGTCTAACTAATGATAGTTGGCAAAAAATCTGATCAAAAAGGAGTAATGATTAATATCAAGACAAATCAATGCGTAAATTAGAATGTAAAGTATGTAAAGATAAAACTTGGTTATATAAACTATGTAGGAGATGCCCCCAAGTGGGCAGATGTATCAAATATATAAACCTAGATTGGTGTAAATGTCCCTAATGGGTGGATGATAGCTGGCCTGGATCAGTGTAGTGGACCAGAGTCATGTTTGGAATCTACAAGCACTTGACAAGATCAAGTGAATCATATGATCTATGATAAAACTGACTATACTTAGCAATATACAATATCTGGCAAGTAGTAGAAATGTAAACATAGCAATGCATACAATCTATAAATTTTGTATTTTTCAAAATTTTGAATGTTTTTGTATTTTAACATGTTATATTGTTTTTATGTTTTCTAAGTATAGGTTATGTATAAGAAAATAAAAATAAACTATGTGCAAGGAGTAAGGTAGTAGAAGAGGAAGTATGTACAAGAGTAGGAACCATACTAACTAAAGAGTCTCATGGGAGACTCACTATCACTGTGGCTTGTGTTGAAAATAGGAATGATAATCTCTTGTGTAGTGTGATTGTCATGCTAGAGTTGAATGTTGTTGGAGTAAGAATCTGAGTATTATTCCTCATTTGAATCATAATATTGTTCCACATCAGAATCATAATAACCTGGTGTGATGAAGGGAACTACTTTATACTATGGAGTTGACCTTTTTGAATTATGCTTTGGAAGATTGATTTTGATTTTTCCCTTTGAAATTATGCTTGTTGTAGATGTATGGTGATGTGGAAGCTATTTTGATTTTAAAAAATTGTTTTGAGAATGTTTGTTGGTTGAGCATGATTTTTACTGTGCAACTTAGGATCTAGCTCTTTCTATAATATTTCTCATGTATCTGGATGTTTTGCCTTGATAAACTATATCTATTATTAATGTGCTTTAGGATGTTTAATAAATCTCAAACCTTGTTGACTAATATTATCAACTACTAGAATAGGAGTAGGGATGCCTTAGGCCTACTTGCCCAAACTTTGACCCTAATAATCAAACTATTGTATATATTTATGACCAAAATTATACCATATTAAATGTTAAGCCTCATTTTGTAGAGGTAGCTTTGCATCTTTTACTTGTTAGACTTGTGCTTGTTGTACCATTTCTTGATCTAACTATGTTTTGTGATTCTTTTGTTGTTTTGATTTATGCTTTGGTAGCCATTTTTGTATTGGTTCTAAGTTTGAGCCTTTTTGAATTGGTATATGTGCCATTGTATGTTGTTTGGATAAAGTGTTACTTTGTGATTAATTTTTATCCATGATCTATTGTATTTTTCTTTTCAATGCTAAACATGAATCGGTGTGGTGCCCATGCATTCTATGATATACAGAAAAATATTTGGATCACATCATTAGGTGTAGAGGAGGTAGGTTGATCAACTTAGATTTAATCATTTATCGTAGTGTCTCAATTGAACTCTTATTTGACTTTTGAATGCTTTTTGAATCACTAGTTGCAGATGTATTTTGTTTGATTTATGATCTCGATATGTAACATTATTTATCACAAATTAACAAGTTAAAGATGTAAAAACATGATTTACACTATTGTACCCTAGAGGCCTTTATCCTTTAAATTGTTTTTTCAATATTCTAATATTTTCATGTAGTAGTTGATTTTGATTTTGTAAACCTGTAATTATCTTACTCATACTGATAAGTTTATCACATAGGGTTTCACAAGTGCAAACCCTAGTTAGTTCTATTTGAACATGTAGGCACACACCTTGTAGAGAAGAGGTGTGAATAGGCTAAGTAGGGGGATTAGTGATGGTGTTATAGGTTGCATCATCTCATGGATAAATAATAGCATGGACTTGGTTAGAGGGAAAGTAGTTATCACCCTCATGGAGATGAGGAGGAGGAGATTCTTTCTTGTGCATAAGATATGACATTGAAGCTTGAAACATAGTTATTAACTTATGTGCTAAATCCTTTATGTGTGTATGGGTTTACTTGTTAATGACATAGATTTCAATTGATATAAAGCATCATCTAGATGTGTTTATGTTTGTTCTGAGTTCATTTTGAATTAAAGGGAACAAGCATGTAAATGAAAGTATTAGACTTTGCAACAAAAAATGATTAATTTATTCAATCATTATGATCATGATTATATGAATTAAAAGATATATGAATATGAAATATGAGTTTTAGAAATAAAATATGAGTATAAATAAAAAATAATACAAACCCTATGTTTGTATAGGGTTAGGGTTTTAGAATCTAGGGTTTTGTTACAATAATTTAAATTAGATGTAAAATAAATTAAAACCCTAATAGGAAATTGATTTTAATTATCTAGGTTGTCTAACAAAAAAAAAAAAAAAATAGAAGTATTCAACCCTAAACTTATTGCACAAAATTTGGATGAATGCAAGCTAGGGTTTGAAGCAATATTCAAAGTAAGATGAGTTCACCAAATGATATAACCTTTTAGGGGTTTATGATAAAAATCTTGTGTTTAAATTAAAGAGTTGAGATGCCTAAATTAGTTAAATAAATATGTAATAATTAAGTACTAATTTTTTATGACCTTTGACCTTGTTTGACTTTCTAATAATAGAAATAAATAGGCATAAATAGAGACTTATTTGAAAATTGACTATCGTAGATGATATGGGTTTTGAAAGTTGAGATTTAGGCAGTTATCTATGTCATCAATAGGATTTTGGTATTCATTTGCTCATTGGACAACAACACCCAATATGGATAGTAACACCATCTATGTGTAGTATCCTCAATGTGGCATTAATGTCCCCTTTGTGAGACTAATCTTATTTTCTAAGAGTACCTGTGTACATGTCTATATGTCCTATTCGTACATGCACAAAACTTGGAGCTCTATGTTATGCCTAAAAAACTTGATTTAATATGTAAACCCTTGTCTTCCTTTCAAATATGGCATGATAAATAATTGTGTGTGTGTTAGTAGAATGGACTGGACATCTTCAACACCCTGCTATGTAGAGAGTTACCTACACACCAATACTTTGAAGATGGATTAGTCCTAATGTAGTTCTTCCACCTATTGCTTGATGCAAGTGCAAGTAAATGCTAGAATGAAAGTGGGCTTAGATGCCTTAAATGTGATTGAGTTTTGAAATGTTTGAAAACTAGGCTTAGGGCTGTAGTAAATGGTAATATGCAGAAAGTAGGGTAGAATAGGGATCAAATACCTTAATTTTTCTCAACTTTTTCTTTGGTTTGAATAGCTTTTGCATCTATTTTTCATCTAGTGAATAGAGGTGAATTAAAATTGTATTTATAGAGTTATGTTGTTTGTGTTGATAGGAAAATGAGCTTAGGCCAACTTTAGGAGGGGCACACATTTGAAAAGGTATTCGTTAGGAAGAGCTAGGGCTAAAGATAGTAGTGCCTAGTTGGGTACACTAGCATCACGTGGCTACAGTGTCCCAAATGTGATGCTAGTGTCCTCTTTGCAGGCTGCTAAGCAATTTGGATTGGAATCTGAGATGGCAATTCTAGGACTATGTTATGACTGGCTGTAGGTGATTGTGATCTATTAAATTACTGAAAAAGTAAGTCTAATGCTCAAAGATAGGTCTATGGCTAGCCTAGGGATAGGTTAACTCAAGCGACACTCTTAGCATCCAATTACCATTTTTAAGTGATTACATTTTGTGAACAATAAAATTTTAAATGTTTTTTTTAGATGATGTCTAACTTCCTAAATGTACTAAATCCTTATGTATTTATAGACAACTTGAATTTTAATTAGGATTCTATTGTCTTATTTAAATTAATATCAAATGGTCAAAAGAGTAAAAAATTAGGATCACAACCACAAGGGTACCCTAATTGACTAGGTCTAAAAATACCTCCAAAATGTAAATTCCACATTTCTAGGTGCTAGAAATGTAAAGTGTTTGACTCTAGGAAGACCATCATAGAACCATAAAATCTAGAGGAAAAACAAGTGGGGAAGAAGAGGGACACAACAAGAAACCACAATATGTCACAATGATATCTAATTTCAACCAATAACTAATAAACACACAAGGACCTTAGAATTATACATTTTAACAATTAATAAATATTTATAGGCTATTTTTTTAGATGTCAACCTAAAGACCCCCAATATTATGCATAATATGTAATTTCTATTTTAATCCTTGCAAAGAGTAATTTGTAATTATTTTTAACAATACTAACTTATTTAAGTCGATGGACATAACCTACAATGACAATTGAGGGTGGTAGGGGATTGTAACGTTTGCGAGGTGTTAACAATTAATGACTGACCTTAAATTCGATGTCCACTTGATTATCATATGGAAGCTTTTTCTTCTTATTTGAACAAGTCATCGAAAAATAGATTTCTAATATAAAATATCTAAGATAATAAAATCATTATAAAATATCTAAGATAATAAAATCATTAATCAATACAATATGTGACAAATCCAAAACACTAAAAACACATTTACATACTAAATAATAATATGAACTCGTCATTTAATAAAAACTACTAATAATTTATTTACAATTAGACCCATCAATTCATTAATATGTTAAATTATATTTATGTGTTTTTTAACACATGTAAATTGAGCCATGGAAATTGCCCAAAACTTAAAAAAGGAGGTCCCCTAATTGGCCACGACGAACTAATTATTTCACAATTAATGTTAGTGTCCGTTAAGAAAGTCCAAAAAGTCTCAACGGTCATCTCTCAGTTTGAAACTTGTATTCTTTTTTATAAATGAAACTATGTGTTCGGACATATCTAATTAATATATTGATATATGTATATATACACGAATAACAAGGTAATGATAGTTTAGCAGAAAGCAGGTAATAGAAGCATCCTCTGGGCATTTTTATTTTTTTGGAGTTCTGGGCTTGTATTTTTTGCGCTCTGCAATTATAGTCGTGCAGGGCTGATCCATCCATTCTTTCTGTACAGGTTATTTTCATTGATATATTGTATCAGAATTTGTACTATTCTAGGAAGTGGGTCCGGCTATTTTAGCGGGATTTTCGGAGGCCTCTACAATTGTCTGTGGCCGCTGTTGAAGAGGAAATATTGTTATTGTAGTATCTGGCACCTCGGCCTTCACTGTGCAGGTAAGGCATTCAGGGACTTTGGATTGTACATTGTTGTTTTGATGAAGAAGTAGAGTTTTATTTATTGGATCCAAAAATTAGGGTTTTCAGAATTTGGCATTGGAAAGAGGACAATTAAGGTTGTTGGTGATTGTATTGAGTCAATGTTATTATGACTATGGAGTGCTTTTTTTAATGTGATCATGATTACTCTGTATTGACATTTGGGTCGGTTCTTTTGGGGTTATCTAGCAGACAGTCTGGGATAAGAAATCTTGAAATTTGTAAACATGGATCACAGTCGAATGCACCCCAATGTACCACATAGTCGTTACACTCCAGCCTTAAATGCACCCCTTAATCATACCACAACCCTGCCATGCGTCTATGGAAGTCATGGGCCACTTTTTATTATTCACAGGAGGAGGGTTTGAACCTGGGTCAAGGTTTTCCGCATGTTCCCCATTAAAATTTCAGTATTTCACCACAACCCCTCGGACACTCGGTGCCAATTTTAATTGATTCAGCTTATGTTATTGTTGGATTTGGGTGTTTTTGTTCTTATTGAATACGGATGTTTTATTTTTGCCTTCCTTATGTAGTTTTTATTATGTTGAATATTGGTGATGTTCTTAATAGGCCAATTTTAATTGATTCAGTTTATGTTATTGGTGGATTTGGATGCTTCTGTTCTTATTGAATATGGTGGGTTTTCCTTTTGCTACCCTTATGCGGTTTTTATTATGTTTAATATTGGTGATTTTCTCATTAGTGTATCAGGATTTCAAAATAAGTTGTGCCATTGATGTCAAAACGGGGTTTGAATTTTCTGATTTATGAGACTCAGAGTTTGCATGGATACGGATATGGCTAATTTTGAAGACCCCCTTATACGGATATTGTTCGATATATATATAGTATGAATTATCATACATTATATGACTTCTATTTCTTCCATTCACAGCCTCATAAAATGCAGTTAGGACGTTGGGTATTCCATGGATAAAAACAAATTGCAGGTTGCTTAAGCCAAAGGAAAATAGATGAAATGAAAAAAAGAAGTAGAGGAGGCCAAAGGAAATAATTTTGAAGGAAAAGATCAAATCAACACTCATTCACCTCCACATCCTCACTTGATGCTGCCAAAATGCATTTTAGAGGGTTGTCTGTAGTTTTTATTATCTTTTTAGCATAGTTACCAGGAAACTCCGAAATAGGGACAAGGACCATGTACCCGTCCCCTAGCCACATTTTTTTGTGACAACATTTATATACAATATAGCCATACCCTTATTCATTTACTCACATATCCTGATTTGAATGGCGTCTCCGTCCACGTACCAGTAACTGTACCCCCACATCCGCTGGTAACTATGCTTTTTAGTATTTTAGAGGGTTGTCTGTAGTTTTTCAAAATTATTTTTATTAACTTTAATCAGATACGGCTTGGATGTCCTGCATACGATATCCGTCCGTATCTGATACGGCCCAGTTATGGGCCCATATCTGGTTACGGACAGATACAGTATCTGTGGCTTAACTGAGCCACGCCGTACCCATGTGGCACACACATATACGTGCCCGGGTGACTCCCAATGATAAAGGTTTCTTAAGAATCTCAAGACTTCAATAAGAAAAAAAGTTCTCCCTTATTTTTCTAAATAAATCACGTTCGTTGTTGGGTCTTTCATTTTTGAAGGCCACTGAAGCTGTGAGTGGTAAATTTTTTTCTTGAATATATATTTTGCTTTAAGAGGGGAAATCTATTGGTTGCACTTGCCTATTATGCTGAAACACTCAATATTGTGTGATTTCAATTACAATGATTGACATCAGCAGCCCAAAAATATGAACAGTAAGGATTAAAAATCAGGTTCATAATTTGAATTGTCATTGACACCAAAACCAGATCTACAGAGTTCACATCCTTTCCTAAGAATCGCATAGGATGTCTAACTCATGCAGCAGAGAGTGAAGGCTTATGCTGTTACAATTGTTTCAACAAACTTGAAGCATTAGACAGACGTATAAATCCAAATCGTCAAGAAGCTTAAACCTTCAAATGGTAGTATATCCAGCTATCATAATGTGCTCCAAATGCTTTACTGCAGAATGAATGAGAAAAGACAAGCCACACATAGCCACAAACATCTCTGTGACCAGAATTGTATTCAACCTAAGTGGCTGATCCTGGTACAGGTACAGGGTTTGGGTATGACGGTATGGATGGCCGTACAAAAATCTACACTACCAGATACTGCTGTAGAGGGTCCTGGATACGATACAAAACATCATGGGATACGGATACAGCAGGGATACTCAGGGGATACGCCCAGGATACTTCCCTGGGCCTGTGGATATGTCCGGATACGTCCTTCCTATCCGCAGGCCCAGGGAAGTATCCTGGGCGTATCCACTGAGTATCCAAGCAGAAAAGTGTTTTTTTTTTTTTTTTTTTTTCAATTTCGCGTAATGAAAAGTCAAACATGGACTTCAAAATACAATTAAAAACAAACTAAAGGGATAAAATTATGGCATGTAATACATTTTGTTCTAGATTCATGGTTTTGGGAGGAGTGCCAGAATGATTTCCCTTCATTCCTGGCTTTGCAGATGTTTTCACTCTGATTATTTTTGATCTTATGGAATATCAACAACAAAAAAATCATTGCATATCCAAATCGACCTTTTGCATATCTTGCAATCATTGCAGTCCAGAAGACCCCATCCCTTTGAGGTACTTTGTGCATACCATGCAACCGTTGCAGTCCAGGGGATGACAGAGGTGTGTAATTTAAGCTACATGGTGAAGCACAAGTAATTTCCTCTACTAACTAAACTCAGAAAAAAGCTGTCGAGTTACTGATTTCCTCCAGGATCTCTGCCTTTTAAGCAGAGGTAGATAAGCTATAGATGGTGCAGTTTGCTAAAGGAGATATGAATTACATTATACTCTACTGTTACATGATATAGCTGGTGCGGGTATGAACTACTGTAGACTTCTCTACATACTAAGTGGGCCTTGAAATAGAAAAGATTCAAACCGTTCCTTGGGTAATTTGCTGAGTTGTCTAAATTGTTGTCCATACATTGTAAGTGTAACATTTGCACTATGTACCTATTATAAAACTAATCTAAGTTCGACTGTGGAATATTATGATATTTGGCATTGAATTATGAGTATGTTTTGTGGTTTTTTAATTTGTTTTATTTTCTTTATGCATATTTAATTTTGCTTATATGGCCATATTTTTATATATTTTTGTACAGCCGTATCCAAAACTTATCCAAACCCCCCCCCCCCCCCCCCCCCCAAAAAATCCCCGTATCCATGTATTCGATTCTCGTACCTATATCCGTATCGGCAACGTAGACAAAAATATATAGTAAATATATATAAAAATAGCCAAATAAGCAAAATTAACCACATAAAATGCATAGAATAAACAAAATAAGTTAAATAACCACAAAACATACTGATAATTCAATGCCAAATGTCATGATATTCAATGGTCGAACTTAGAACAAGTACATTGTGCAAATTTACAAATTAAAACGTATACAAAAAAAATCAATTGGGAGAGAACTCTTCTGTTGGTGAGCATATTTACGCATTGACTTGCTGCTTGTGGTCAAATTATTTGGGGAGGGTGCTAATTTAACTTTTCTCCTCCCCCTCCCCCCCTGTGCATTCTTAGGAGGACAAAAATCCCAAACCTTCCATAGATTGTCAAGCATAAATGGGTTCAAGGATCAATGTGACCATGTAGAAGATTTGCCCCACCATAGAGCATAATAACATTTTAGCTTTTCCTTTGGGGCTGACCATAATCGGATAGGCAGATATTGCTGATAGAAACTTAGCATTGGTTCTTCAGCATGATCTCTATGGAAACCTTCGTACTGCTTCTTATACTTTAAATAATCTGAAATGTGTTTATTTTCAAGAAGAGAATACTAAATAATGGCGGCGATTCTCCCTTTTTTATTTTTTATTTTTGAGTACAAGTTTGACCTTTGTAAACCAAAAACATTAGAAGAAAAATGTTTTTATCGGGTCCCTGCTGGGTACCGCTGGGGCCCAACAGAGCTGGATATGCCCAGGTTTGTCCTGGGACAAAACCGCCCGTACCTGGTTCTGCTGGACAGTACCCAGGCTGTATCCACAGGAGGACTGGACCAGTACAGGTACCTAAAACATACCATACCAGGATCAGTCCCCCTGGGTACAGGTACCCTGTAACATGGTAGTCAATGACTGAACATTATGCAGGGGGCAGGTGTGACCTGCATCTAGGAGAATTTCTTTCAGGTAAGTTGAAATGGTAGCATATCGGGCTATCATTATGTTCAACTTATTTACTGCAGAGTGAATGAGAAAAGACAAGCTACACACAGCCACAAGCATTTCTATGACCAGGTTTGTAGCCAATCACTGAACATTTTGCTGGGTGCGGGTGGTACCTGAGTCTAGGAGAATTTCAATCACTTTTGCTGTGATGTCAGTTTCCATGACCCTGTCCATCTTCACTCCCAGACAGACAATTTCAGCTGTCAAATGAATAGGAACTCTGCTTCTAGATTTTCAGCATACTGAACATTTCCTCAGCAGGTGCTGCTAAGAACATTTTGGCGTAATTTGCAGGGAAGTGTTCTGGTGTAACATCAAATTTCTAGCTTTCTGCTCCCGTTTTCCAGAACTATGCATCCAAAACTACCAATATAAAATTTTATATAAAACATTTATTACATAGAGGCTGCCATTGGTAGAAAACCGCCCTTGAAAATGTGAAAAGATGCTTCAAATTTCCTGCCCCAAACTTCTAGTGGCCGCTCAAACTATCTGGCAAACAAACGTGTTAATGGACCACTGCTACAGAGAAGATCAGTGCAGCAGCCCCCTCCATGGGATTGTGTCCTTAGCTACCTGTTCCTCAGGAGCCTCAAAAGCTGCATTTTCAGCTCTTACGTCTCTGTCTGTTTCTTGAATATCATAATGTACCAAAAATGTACAGTATTGCAAAGAGCAAGGAGAATGTTTGATTGTTGGCAGAATTGCTCTTTGCCTTTCCTTAAAAATAGTAAATTGTCATTATGTTTGCTTCACAGTAAATAATCTCAACGTTATACCCACATCATTATACTACATTTGTTGTTAACGACATTGGAGTTTCAATGACTCTAGTTGTTGTCTATTTGCAGTGTTATGCTTTCAGTGATTAATCAATCATGAGCTATTTTTATTTTCAGATATTGCCTTTGAATTTTTGCTTAATATGTTGGCTTTCCTTCAATGGTTCAGTTTTTAGCATTGAGTTTCTGTGCCCAGTCAGGCAAGGTCCACTGGAGCTGAAGAACATTGGAGAAGTTTGTGTTTGCTGCAAGTTTAATCAGGACATAAACACAGATGGCAGTTGTAGATTATCACAGCCTTTCCCGAAGAGAGCTTCAGAATCTGTGTAAGAAACATGGAATAGCTGCAAATAAAACAAATGCTTATATGGCAGATGCTCTTACTTCATTATTGAAGGTATTTGTCACTACTGTTTCTGTTTGAAACATTTTGAAGAATATACTTATTTAAGTTAAATCATGTGGAGCAGAAGGAGAAGCATGAGGAAAATGAATTGTACTGGTGAACATAAAATTGGCATCCCCAACTTCTGGCCATCCCATAGTTTACTCTTTTGTTGAAGACGAAACTTCACATTTATTTTATAATACTGGATGATTACATTTTGAGTTCACTGGTCATTAAACAAGCTTTGTCTGTTGAGTCATCTAATATTTATTCATTTAATTTTCAATGTTACAGGTTAATCAGCAGAATGTGTTTGGCTCAGCAACTTCTACAGCTTTGTCTGAGGATGCAGGGAGCGAATCTGTCCCTTCTACAATGAAAAAACAGAATAAAAGGGGTGGTTCTGCTACATCAGAAATTCCTCAGGGAAATACATTTTCTTTTTTTGAAACTGGATCCAAAAGAACACAACCAATGGAGGAAAATGCTACCCCTTCAATAATGGACACCTTTACTGAAGAGCCTGGTGAAGAAAATAGTGAAGAGCTTGCTGTAGAAAGTACTGAAGAGCTTGCTGAAGAAAATACAAAGACAGGAAAGGAAACAATTGATGATACAACTAAGACATCTGAAGCAAAAACAACTCTACAGCATGCTGCATTATCTGTTATTGATGATCGGAAAGAACTTTGCCATAATGCTCATCACCAAAATGAGATTTGTTCAAAAAACACTACAGCCTTGCTTGAGGATGCAGGGATCAAGTCAGTTCCTTCTAAAATGGAAAAGAAAAATGAAAGGGGTGATGCCATGGCATCAGGAGTCCTAGAAGAAAGAGATCCAATGGAGGAAGATAATATCTATAATGAAAACGTTTCCAAAGAAACTACACATGCAGAAAAGTCGAAATGTAATAAGACACTCTTAGAACAACAATTTTTGCAGCAAGCTCCATCCCATTTTCTTCATAATAAGGAAGGACAACATCAAAAGGACAATGCCATCGATAGAAAACGCGATGACGAATCACTGCTTTGCATACACAGTTCCTCTCCTGTTACAGCAAATGTGAGAGACAACCATGGAGCCAAAATTTATACTGTTTATGAGAAGATGATTCATTTGGAAGGAGTGGAACAATTGGATCAGGTGGGAGGATATATAGCAATAGATCTGTCCCCTGTTTGATAAGATGGATTTTCTTTTCAGATTCTATTCTTTCCATAATTTGGCTGCTTTATTGATTTCTTGATCTTTTTTGGTAGATTGAAATTTGAAGCTATAAATGTGGTGATTATATATTAATGTTATGTGGTTTTTTTCCTGGTTATGTTTTCCTTATTTGGGTTGAGCTTTTTCAACAGGCTAAAGTTGTTTCTAGAAAGGGTGATGAAAATTCACTGCCTTGCACATCCAGTTCCTCTCGTAAGGAAGCAAATGATAATGAAGCCAAAATGCATACTGGTGACAAACAGACACCAATTCACATGCGGAGTGTGAACCATTTGTGTCAGGTGGGATATATTCAAATGGATGTCATGTTTGTTCAGATTATGTTTCCACTGTGATATAGTATTTCTCACATTAATTTCTTCTTATCCTTAGTCCAACACATTGTTTGTTTCATCCTGTAGTATGACTTTTGCAGAAAATTTAATTTTGAAGTTATCCAGTGGTCATAATTTTATACATCTGGTACTTTTCCTGGTTATGTTTCCTTCATTTGGTTTGTTGATGTTCAGGAAGAATATCCTCAACAGGATAAATTCATTACCATAGATGCCAACACTTATGAAGACAAAATTTGTACTGGTTATGAGGAAATGCCAATGCATGTCAAGGGAGTAGACCATTTGTTTCAGGTATGGCATATGGCAATGGATGCTTCGCCTATTTACTCAGATTATGCTTTGAATTTCTATTCTTGACTTTAGTATGGGTTTCTAGGGGCAGATTGAATTTTGAAACTGTGAAATATTGCCTGGAAGTTTCCTGGTTCGGTTTTACTTATTTGGCTTGTTGACTTTTGTATTTCAGAACAAAGAGATCTACACAAAAGATCAGGAAGAAACCACTACTGATCCAGCACTATTTGTATCTCATGAAAGGCTGGAAAAACAGTTTAATAATGATGCTAAAAAGAAGAGCCAGAACCATGTTGACATTGATGACCGAAATGGTTTGTTAGCTAAGGAAGTGTTGAAACATGATGGAGCATGCAACCGACCACCATTTTGTAGTGGAGATGAAGTTGAGAAGGTCAAGACTCATACAGCTGAAATTTCTGACAGATCTTTTTTTACTTCATTTCAGTTTTTTGTTGACTGCGAAAATGGGATTAAGCTATTTGTTGACCTTAACAATTCCAGTCCATCAGAATGGATAAAAACCCATACTTATGAATTTTCATTACCACAACACTTGCATAAGAACAAACCCTGTGAACATTATCAGTTAAAACCAGCGAAGTGTCCAACCATCTGCGAAGATGATACTAAACTGGAAGACAAGAAAACTAGGTCAGATAAGCTAGCTGATTTTCATCCATGGACTTCAAATTTTGAGAGGTCTTCAAATCAAAATCCAACTACGTGCTCTCCAAATTTTAGTTCCACCTCTCCCACGGTCTCATCTAGGGAGCGAAGACGCATATCTTCAGTCCTCATACCTCCGCACGGTTCAAACAGAGGCTTGTCTCCCTTCATGATTCAGAAATCTAGCAGGTTTACATCTACTTTCATATCTACACAAAATGCAAACAACGTTTCATCCTCCTCTTCAGCAATTGGAAGCTCCCACAAATCTGTTAGCACACAGGTATATGAATATTTTATTCTCCCTAAGATTTTCCTTGTGGAATCTTGCTTAATTTCAGCTTGAACGAGCAAAAACAAACAAAAAAACCGGATGTTAATGTTAATGTTTTACGTGCAGTTCATCATCATGTTTTGCTAAGCAGTTGATCTAATCTGGTAATGTTGGTCTTCTATGTGTGTGCAATTGACAGGTTGACCAAATCAATTGCTTACCTGAATGCACTCAGCCAATAATGACAGTACCATCAAAAGCTGTGGATTCTTTTTGTAAACAGCGGACTCCACCAGAGAAAGAAATGCTGCTTACTAAGAATCAGCCTGACAGCAAAACTAACTATTCTATAGATGGACCTGCGAGTCCACATGCTTCTGTTGAATCAGTATCTGTAATAACTTCCATCAAAGATAGATGTCAAGATGTTGAAATGTTGGATCAAGGCTTGCATTATTCTTCTATGGAGACCTCCAAAAATGAGGCAGAAATGGAACGAGGTTTTCATCTTGCAGAGGAGGTATGCTATTTTTCTAAAATACTAAAAGGGAAGGGACTTTACTCATTGCAATTAAAATATTAGATGTTTTTTTAATTTTTATTTTGAACGGTTGAGGCTCTAGGCTCAAATGCTAGTTCATGCTTCCTAGGAGAAATTCATCACGATGGATATTTGGGTAGTTATTTTCATCATATACAGAGATACATAATAATTTGTCAGCATGATTTACGAAATATTTTACTCACGTATACAAAGAGCTTTCCTTCGGCTCGTCGAGTGCAATTAAAGCCAGGTTGTGATTATAATAGCATAGAAAATTTTGGCTGAAGGATTAGCATCCAATTCCTCAAGAGTTCACTTTTACGCCAAGGGGGAGAGGGGGTGCTGGTGTGTTCACTTTAAAGTTTTTTTCTTTTTTCTTGGCGAAGTCAATAAAAAAATCATAATATCTTCACCATACGGTGGAGTTTGTAGCCCTTTTTTTTTCCGGGAAATATTTTTTTGAGCTTGACACATTGGTGTAGTTATTTTCATTGACTGGATTTGTCACCAGTCATTAAAAAAAATTGTGAAGAAGGCAATGAAGTTATTACTAATTGTATCCAAGATAAGGGCATTGAGATTGATATCTCTCAGTAAATTTCGAACAAATATATTTAAGGTATCTATATTAGTTAAATTTCCAATTTTATGCGTTACTAACTATGCATAGATGAGATATGTGTCTTGTTTTAATGTGTGAATTTTATAGTGTAATTTTGATTAATCTTGTTCTAATGCATGCATTTTATAGGGTAGTATTGATTAGTCTTGTTCTAATGCATGCATTTTATAGGGTAGTTTTGATTAGTATATATAGATATTGAATCTGTATTAGTTAAATTTCCAATTTTATGCATTACTAACTATGCATAGTTGAGAAATGTGTCTTGTTTTAATGTGTGAATTTTATAGTGTAGTTTTGATTAGTCTTGTTCTAATGCGTGCATTTCATAGGGTAGTTTTGATTAGTCTTGTTCTAATGCATGCATTTTATTGGGTTGTTTTGATTAGTATATATAGATATTGAATCTGTATTATTTAAATTTCCAATTTTATGCATTACTAACTATGCATAGATGAGATATGTGTCTTGTTTTAATGTGTGAATTTTATAATGTAGTTTTGAAAAGACTTGTTCTAATGCGTGCATTATATAGGGTAGTTTTGATTAGTCTTGTTCTAATGCATTCATTTTATAGGCTAGTTTTGATTAGTATATATAGATATTGAATTGAACTGTTGGATTATGTCTTTCACTAGTGGTCTAGATCAATTCGTGAAAGCATTTGCTAAACAGACATTTTATTTCTTTTCCTGACTAACAAGCAGAGGCTGATGTGTTCCATCTTTTATTTTTTACAGTTATTGAATATTGTGAATTCCTTATTGCAAAAAAATTCTAGTTAAATTTACAGTTCCATGCATTATAAGATACGCATCTTGTTCTAATACATGCATTTTATGGGGTAGTTTTGATTAGTCTTGTTCTAATGCGTGTTATAGGGTAGTTTTGATTAGTACTCATATATATTGAACTGAACTGTTGGATTATGTCTTTCAGTAGTGGTCCAGATCAATTTGTGCAAGCATTTGCTAAACAGACATACATATTTAATTTCTTTTCCTGACTAACAAGCAGAGGCTGATGTGTTCCATCTTTTGCAGGATTTTCAGAACAGTGAGAAAGAAGTTGAGAGGTCAGTAATGCCTTGAACCTTCTTCAGATATTTTTTTAGAGAGTACCATTCAATTGAAATCAAATTCCTGAAATCTTTATATTTTATTTTCAGTGTATCAGAGATGCATTTTCCCCTGAAGTCGCAGAAGGAAATGCAACATAAAAGCCTGTTGCAAGATTTACAAGATGAAGAGAATAGAATCACTTCAAGGTACAAGAATGACTATAAGAAGTCTCCATTTAGTAAAAATTTACGAGGCATGAAAAATTTAGCGAGAGCATCTACCATGCGAGCAGATATCCTGGCCAAAAGAAGGGCATTGCCTCTTGTGGAAAACATTTATGCTTGTTCACAGTCTTCCTCTGTGATTCATAATCTTCCTTACCAGAGTCAAATTGTACAAGAAAAACGAACTCTGCATGCAAGTCTGAAAGTCGAGACTGGTAATGAAAATGTTGCTTCTCCCCAAGTTTCCTGTGTGACAGACCTATGTGCTTCTGCAAAATGTTCTGAAAGAGAATATTCAGTAATCTTTCCTGGAGTACATAAAGAAAGAGATCTTTCAGTTTCTGGATTAACTCCTAGGAAGAATCCTTTGCAAAATGTCTGCAATATTTCTACACCTTTAGCACTACAGAGCAGCATTAAAATCAGTGAATCAATTCCGATGTTGTCTAAAAGAGAAAATTTAGCAATCTCTCCTCTAGTGCATCAAGAAAGACATCTTTCTGTTTCAGGATTAATTCCAGGGAAGGACTCTTTGCAAAAAAATTGTAATACTTCTGCACCATTAGCACTAATGGGGCCCGTAATGACAAGTGTTTCGACAGGGATCGGCAGGGACGAGACAAGACAAAACACTAGAATTAGTGAATCGAATCCAATGTTGTCTGGTTGGCCCTTTCAGGCCTTCACAAAGAAACGATTCTTTGAGAAAGCCTTGGAAGAATCTACAGAAAGAATGCATGCACAGAAAATGGATTGCAATGGCGTGAATGACTGTCTTTCCCAACAAAATAAGTTTGTTGAGAAGGTTCCCAGCAACACTGTAGACAGTGGGCATGAGAATCAGAACAGGAACAAGACAAATGATTTGCTAGATTTAAATTTGATTAAGTCTAGTATATTGGAGACTGAAAATTATTTAAATGAAAGGGTCACTGAACGTCAGAAAAGACACCAGGAACAATTTAAGATCCCTTTGAAAGGGAAGTCTAAAGAAAAGGCAATGGAAGTTGCCAAAAAAACTGCATTTGTTAAACGGACTGAGATCTTAAATTCAAAAAGGGGAATCACCTCAACAAAATAGTCTTCCAAAGGGAGATTACTGCAGGAGACACCGGGAACCTTTAGAGGAATATTCATCATCCACCATTTCTGACAGACGGATGTGTTAATCATCTCCCCTTTTATAGCCGTAAGTATCCTTTTGAGACACACATCTTACTTAATCATTTAAGCTGACTATTGTAATTGTCTTGTTGTAGAACATTTGCTAATATTTATATTGTATCTATTGTTTTACTGAGGACAAATTCGTGGGCTCATGTTGTAGGTGAACCGCAATTTATTCCTAGAGGTCAAATATTTCTTTCTAAGGTGAGGTCAAAATGATATTCATATGAGCTAATTGAAATACTAAATACTTCCTTTCTTTATTAGGTCTCGATTTTCTAGGCTGTACATCAGATTTGTATTAGTCTAGCACATCATCCCTCAATTTTCAACCTAGTAGGGGAAATAACAAAATGATGGTTACCGTCTCCTGATATCAATTCATGTTTCATTTTATTGCATCAAATATGAGAAGTCTCAATTGAGTTGGTTTGTAACAATTGAGTTGGTTCAAAACAATTCATCCGAGATCCTTGTGTACAGGAAATATGTTGCATCTTTAATTGATTTTCAATGAGTTACAATCAGCATATTAGATGCAATTTTCATCCCACAATAAAAATATGGTTACCATCTGCTAAGATCAATTCATGTTTCATTTTCTTGCGTCAAGTATGAGAATTATGTTATTCATGGTTCATTTTCTTGCATCAAATATGAGAAGTCTCTTCAATTGAGTTGGTTCAAAGCAATTCGTCCGAGATCCTTGCGTACAGAAAATATGGTACATCTTTAATTGATTTTCAACGAGTTGCATGTTAGATGTAATTTTCATCCTACACTTACTATGAATATGGTTACCATCTGGTAAGAGCAATTCACGTTTCATTTTTTTGTGTCAAGTATGACAGTTTTGTTATTCAATTGAGTTGGTCCAAAGCAATTGATTCGAGCTCCTTGGGTTACAGGCAATATGTCACATCTTTAATTGATTTTCAATGAGTACAATCAGCATATTAGATGTAATTTTCATCCTGCAATTAATAAGAATATGGTTACCATCTCTGCTAAGATAAATTCACGTTTCATTTTTTTGTGTCAAGTATAAGAGTTCTGTTATTCAATTGAGTTGGTCCAAAGCAATTGATTCGAGACCCTTGGGGTGCAGGCAATTTGTTTCATACTTCAATGGTCTTAATGAGATTTAATTAGCATGTGAGATAAGTATCTTCCAAGCACTTACATGAAGTCCAAGATTCAATTGGATAAATGTATTTCAGTAATTAGATGTTATAAAAATCACGCATTAGTTTTCATGAAGTTCAATTGGTGAATGCTATTTGGTTTTCATCTTTTCTATGAGTTGCCAATTTGAATTTGTATTGTTCACCCTCTAGCTTCTTACCCCACTGACAAAGCTTTTGGATGACGATGTGCCTTACACTTGTCTCAAAATTATTATCAAAGTGGGGTTTATCTCAACCCAAAAGGTAGGGTGAAATTTTATTAGACGAAGTTGAAATTTTTCTATTAATGAAAATGAAAAATGATACTCATATCTTACATCAAGAGGTTGCATGGCTGTGTGACACTCGTTCCATATTCAGTAAGAAAGTGATGATTGCCACAGTGAATTGTGTATTGTTTAAAGAAAATCATGGAATTTCTGGGCTGACTTAAATACAAGCTTTGTGAGTTGTGGATTCCACTTGTAAAAGATGGAACTTTCTTGGTGGAATATTTCAGTTTAATACTGTCTTGGTCTGCCAGTGATTGTATTTTGGAAAGTAGGCCTTATATAACCAGCTGCTTGTGTCCAAATGCTAGCAAATTTGCAATGCAAATGTTTGGATATCTTAGTATTTCTCAGATACATTTGGGAAGGCAATGAAATATTATAGAAAATGTTTGCATATTCATTGAAGCCTCAACTCACCAAAATGAAAACTATGTAAAAATATGTGGTCAATTTAAAACTGCCATAGTTATCATACTGCCAAGAATTGTCAGAACACAAGAACTGACTATGAAACCAACACAAAAATATTAATTTGTACTTGTGACTACTCGCAGGGGAGAAGCCACACCCCCATGATAGACTTATCAATATGGTATGCTAAGCCACTGTTCTTAATCAGAACTTCAGTTTTACAGGGTCTTAGCCAAGGAGTGTAGATTTTTCTTGGTCGGAGTTTGGCCTGATTCTAGAATCGTCTTCTCAATTTTATTAGAGGAAATCAAACTCTTACGCATTCTTGAAATCAAGTAATGGCCAATTCTAACTAAATCTCTCCAACAATAAATTGCCGAGGTCATTAAATGTGTGTTTTAAGGCTCTCTTGAAATCCTTTTCCAATGAATTATAGCATCCTTCTTAACCCCTATTCCTTTCTTTGACATGGCTAGATAGATAACCTTCTTGGAAATGATCCTGGTAGGCCATTGTTCTTAATCAAAGCTTCAGTTTGCTCAAGTCTTAGCAAATATGTGTAGATTTTTCTTGATGGGGTTTGGCCTAAGTTTGGAGCATCACATCATTTTTGGAGGTGATTGAACTGTTAAGCTTCTTAAAATAAGTAACAGGTTCTCAAGTCAAATCAAATCCTCCCTCCAACAATAAATGGCAGGTTGACTGATTTACTATTCAAGGCTTTCATGAAATCATTTTCCAATGAATTGGCCCCCTTCTTAGCCCCTCTTCCTCTATCTTCAATATGGCTAGGGGAACCTTCCTAAGATTCGTGGAAGCGAGCCTTGGCTTTCTCTTTCTCTATGCCTCTATTAGTTGAGCATGAACTGTTTCATATTCCATGCTACTGTTTTTGGGAGTGGCCTTATCCTTCTGCTATGGAGTCAAGCTTTTCCAACAGCGCTTTCTTATAGTTTTCTCAAGATTGCAAAGTATGATTGGTTGGAGTTTGGCCTGACTCTGGAATCATCTCATCAATTTTGGAGGAGATTGAACTATGATGCTTGTTGAAATCAAGTAATAGGCCAATTCAAATCAAATCTACCCTCCACCTATAAATTGTTCGGTCATTGAATTTGTGTTTCAAGGCTTTCATGAATTCATTTTCCAATGAATTAGCATCCCTCTTTTGGTCCTTGGCATGGCTAGCTAACAACCTTGGGATTGATCTTCGCAGACCATCATTTTCAACTGCCACTTTAGTTGCTTACATCTTAATCTTAGGAAAGATATGCAGATTTTTCATGATGGGGTTTGCCTTGAGTTTGGACCTTCTCATCAAATTTGGAGGATTTCGAATTTTTATGTTTCTTGGAATCAAGTGATAGGTGCCCAATTCGAATCCAATCCTTCCTCCAATATTAAATGGTATAGTCATTTAAATTGCTTTTCAAGGCTTTAATGAATGAAATCCTTTTCCTATGAATTGGTATCCTTCTGAACCCCTCTTTGTCTTCAACGTGCCTATATGAACCTTCTTGAGATTCATTGAGGCAAGCCTTGACTTAATGTTTCTTTATACCTCTATCAGTCGAGCTTGAACTCTACTTCATATCCCATGGGGTTGACATTTATGCTTTTGCTATGGAGTCAAACATTTCCAACGCCTCTTCATATATTTTGCTCAAGGTTGTAGAGCATGCTTAGAAATTTCATAAAATATAGAAAACTGGAAGGCAAGATAAAATTGTAGCCACTCACAATAAGGGACAACCCCCACCATAAACTTCTAGAGCTCTACAATAAACACAATTGGGAATGGAATGGTACACTTATCAAGTGGAGAGACCATCAAGCTCACCTTGAGCAACAAAAGTAAACAAAAATATAAAAAAACTAATAGACAAACTATTGGATAGACAGTGGGAGAAAACGTTCCCCCACAAACCTTTGTCTAACACTATGATTTGCCAATAAATTGATGACAACCTGTCATATTCTAACATGAACAAAAATAATGGAGATACAAGGTTTTTAACAAGGATATGATGTCCTAGTGTAGACACCTAATATTGGTGCAAGATCCAAGACTCTTTTCCATCATGTCTTTTTCTTGTTTTTGTCATAGTTGGTCCACTTGTGTATATTTTTTCATTTTTCTACACTTTGTATCTCACACCCATCTCTCTAGCCTTTGAGCCCTCTAGATGTCTTCAACATTTTTTCTTTTTTAGTTTTGAGTCTTATTTATCTATTTTATAAGTTTTCCCCCTCATTATGGACATTTGTTTTTCCATGGATAGATTCAATGGTTATAGGTGAACAACCGATTTTGTCCCATGCAAATTTGGTGACCTATTGAATCCATACCTTGATTTTGCTTATTGCATTCTTCAATGGTCGACCATTGTGTATGATGTATTCGAGATCACTATGTATACAAATCATTTATAGTCATTTTACTAAGTGTCAAGTATTTTCTAAGATTGAACAAACTTGCTACATTATTTAAGTTAGCACTTTTATTATATCTATTGCTACACTTGTGACATAACTAGCACCTTGATACTTCAACCTTTTTCAAGCCTTGTGACATCATCGACTTGTACCAAGAAAAGTGTTCAGTTGAATGTTCATATAGTTTGCATTGCAATTCACTATTGAGAGGAGACACAATTCTCACTCAAAATTCTACTCACACACACATGAGAACTACATTGCCTATGATTTCGAGTGGGTAGGGTATGTAGTTACAACCCCTAGAGGGATAACTTGAGTCAACTAGCGTTGCACACATTTGTCTTATTGCAATTTTCAAGCGTTAAATGGAGTAAAAAGAAGACTAAAAAAAAAAATTATGCCCATCAATTTGCATTGCAATTGCACAACATTGTATAGACCCTAATAGTGCACGTACATTGAAAAATACAGATCTTGAAAAGTTGTATAGTATAGATTTGACGGTTGTAGAGGTGCTTAGCATTGAATCTACAAAGGGCATATTTCTCAATTGATGTTGAATTGCCAATTTTGTCCTTTCACATTTAGAGATCTATATTTGACATAAACTTGTATTATCACTTAGAGATTAGTGTTCTAGTCTTAGAATCTCAAGATTCCTCAAATGTGTTAGATTCTTATCTCCTTTGTCATTTCATTGTCTTTGGCTAGTTAGATTTATTGTTTGCTCCCATTTGTAAATCTAATTGTTCCTATTTTACAATACACTTTAAGTTCCTAGATTGTTGTTTTAGATTGTATTTACGTTGAAACCCTTTGTGTCACTCTTTAACATAATTGTGCATTAGGTTATATTCCCGATTTTTTATTTTATTTAAAACATTTGGTAAACCCCTATGTTCTTCGAATGCTTCCATATTCTAAGGTTTTCCCTTATGACATGATTTTTAATTATCACTTTTTTAGATAAGTTTCAAATCTGCATTTTATTTTGCATAGATCAAGCCGTAGCCTAGTCTTTCTATTTCATTTATTTATGTTTTTGGATTTACATTCAATTTTTTATAAACTTGTGCATTCAACTTAGGTTTTTAAAACCCTTGTCCCCTAAAAATCATGCAATATCATGAAGATGTTAGTGAATGCAATGTGAGAGTGGCAACTTGGGAGTTGACAATCAGTTACATGTAGGTAAGAAGGAATAAATGCTAAATGGGGAGATAGATAGACCATGGTCTCCTAGGAAATAGGCTTTCAATAATGTCAAGCATGTTACCCCTACACCTTGATCAAGAAAATAGTCATTTGATGGAGTCAAATAAGCATTGAAGGTCTTTCAAACTACTCTATAATAATAGAACTACTTAATGGGAGTTGAAACCAAGCTGGTTTAATAAGAATGAAGCATTGAAGGCAAGGACATGGTGAGTTAAGATCAAAATGGAAACAAGGAGACTGCCATTCCCAAATATAGGTCAACTCATGAAGGCATTTGAGCACATCAAACACTTCAAACAACCACTTTGTTCCTTCTACGCCTTCATTCAAGGTAACCTCATTTCGAGGACAAATGCTAAGTACTTTTAGCAAGCTTCTCTTAGTGTCAAGAATATGAAATTATTTCCTAACAGTACCAATTGCTTGAAGGGGGAAGCTTATATGGCACCATTAATCTACAAAAAATTGTTAGTAAGTAATAAAAAATGAAATTTATATGTACTACCTACAAAATCAAAAACATTTGGTAAAATTGATTATATCAACATGTTATAAGTCAACATATCTGCACCTATCAATCCATCGATTTCTATTTAATGGCCTCTCATGACATTTTTCAATTGAATATTTGTTACAAAAACTAAATTTGAATAGTGCAATATCTTCATGTGTGTGTTTTAAAGTCTTCAAAACAACCATATATCTTAATTTTTTATTGGATATCATCAAAGCCAAGTTTCAATGCTTACTATAAACCCAGTAGGATACTCAATGTTTCCTTCTACACACTAACATAATTAGTAATTTGTCCCCTCTTTATTGTTCTCGTCTGCAATAACTGTAAAAACATACCCGGTATCACAACAATTTTTTATGACACTCTATGAAGATAGATAATGGGATTAAATAATACATAATGAATAATATTTTATCTAGCTACACTAGATCAGATACATGGTCAAAGTCATGTGACGATGCCATATCTATAAATTTCAATGCTCGTGGAACTTGATATGTGTTGATTGGAATTAGAGGTTTGGAACTCTAGTCATCCATCTACTCTTGTGACTCTAAATTCAAACAAAGTCCATGCATGCAGAATAGAAACATGCCAAATGTCTCATATGAGCTCATTTGAACCCGTTATAGTCATACAATCCTCATACTTTGTCAAGTTTTCTTCTTTCATTAACCAAAAATATCTACGAATAGTAGAATTTGGTTGAGCACCATGGCACATGTTCTCATTACATCATTCAACCATGCTTTATGCATCAATCAAATGACCACCCTGGTCAAATTTCGACTCCTCCCTTGTAATGACTCTTTTTACACATGCTTTAACACTATCATGCTCCCTTTTTCCATGGCCAACCTCAGTGAAACTCAAAATATATTTTACACTAGTGGTAACATGCATCTTGCTCAACTAATAAAACATATATGCATTCTTGAATTACAATGTGCAATTGTCTGACCAAATGTAATACTGATTGAAATGAATGTTCCTCTCAATCAACTATCCGTAAAAATTCGCAAAAAAATTATGCAAGTACTTTGTACAATGTGATCGGTCATCACTGATATAGAAATGGTACTCCCTTAATATTTTTAGATTTTGATTGGTACTATTAGGTTTATGCATAAATGTTATATGCACGAATATGGCAAATTGTGACGAGTTGTAATATTGTGATTGAACTTTCATTTGTGGTTTAAATATATATTTGTTTATCAAAATTGACTACTAAAACAATCAAACTAAGTTAGAATGTGTCATTATTTATCTTGAAATGTTTATCCAACCATCTCGCCCTGTGTGTGCCTTGTATACTCATAAACAATTTTCTCCTTGAATTTGACCATAAATTCTGAAATGGGTATCTGTTTTGTAACAAACTTAAACCTTTTTGATTCTTTGTAATCTTTTACTTGATAAACTAGATTTATATTTTCTCAAACCAACTAATTTATGTCCAATTGCACTTGTTTTATCTTCATAGATATGATTTTTTAGTTTTGGCAATGCACCACGAATACTGCAATTTCCATCCAAACATGTTTTGTTATAAATGTCATGTCCATCTAGTCTTTCAAAAAAAATGGTTGGAATAAATTCTCTCGCTGATTTTCATCAAAACTTATAAACCACATTCTTACAAAATATTATTAGTATGCAAAGCAAAATGAATATGACATAAAACATCATAGTGCATTACAAACTTAACAGGTTACCTGCAACAACAAATGGTGTGTGTGATTTATCTTTACATAAAAAAGTTTGACCATCTCAAAATATCTTTGACTAAATGAAAAATTTGGATGTTTTTTCAAAAACTTGGAGTACAATTGTGTTTGAGTCATATTCAAGAAATGTTTCAAATGTAGAATATAGTTATGAAAACCAACGCTTCTTTTGACTACATCTCTTGCATTAGGTAAAACTTTAGTATTTTCCTTCCAAAATTATGCAACTCTTTCAGAGCATTGACTATACCCTTGTCTTTTCATGGAAGTCAACTAGAGATTGCCCAGAGCTCATTGGTATTGTGTTCATTAAGTCTTTTGTGTCTTGAAATTACTTTCTTTAATATATATATATATATATATATATATATATATATATATATATATATATATATATATATATATATATATATATATATATATATATATATATATATAATGAAAAATTTGGATGTTTTTTCAAAAACTTGGAGTACAATTGTGTTTGAGTCATATTCAAGAAGTGTTTCAAATGTAGAATATAGTTATGAAAACTAGCTCTTCTTTTGACTACATCTCTTGCATTAGGTAAAACTTTATTATTTTCCTTCCAAAATTATGCAAGTAACTCTTTCAAAGCATCGACTATACCCTTGTCTTTTCATGGAAGTCAACTAGAGATTGCCCAGAGCTCATTGGTATTGTGTTCATTAAGTCTTTTGTGTCTTGAAATTACTTTCTTATATATATATATATATATATATATATATATATAGCTTGTTTTTAAAATCATTCTTTTTTGTTTGACTACTTACTGTAGAAGTTGTGATTATATGTCGAGCAACATTATAATCTTTATTTCATGATTTAGGGCCTATAGTATGATATGGATCATGAAGTTGTCAACAATTTATGTGTTTTCATCATCCATAATAGATGTTCTTAGCCCTAATATGTACATACTAGTTCTCATCTTAATCAATTTCATCAATGAAATAAACAATTGACATCTTTTAGTGTCATGAATCAAATTATGAAAGAAATTATCTCAAATTTCTTGAACCAATCTTCTTGAATGACAGTTAGACATTTTGTTAGGCATTGGTTTCAAAATATTTTCATCGACTTCAATTAAGTACTTACTTTTTCGATGCTCAATTCTTGGAGGTGTTGTTACTGGTGGAACATGTTGAGAGAGTGTTTCAACTTTCATTGATTAGTGGTGGGACGACATTTTTTCCATTCTCTCTTTCCTCATTATATGCTTTTATAAAATTTTCTTCATTGTTAATTTCATCATTATTTATTTCCATCAAAATTTATGCATTGTTGGGGGGTAAGACATCATTCTGTAATCACCTAAAAGTGGTATTTGAGTGCTAAGAGTGCTAATTGAGACTACATATACCTAGCTTAGTCTTAGACCTATCCTAGAGTCTATTATCACACTTGTCCAGTGTTTATGCAAGCCACAAATGTCCCTACTCACCCCTAAAGAAGTCTTAAACCCTCATTTCCTGATCTTGGCCCTTCATGACTAGTGTTCTGCTACTTGGACACTAGCGCCACATGGCACTAGTGTACTAAAAATGGTGCTAATGTCATTTCCCTCATTTTTTCAAATGAATATCTTTTCAAATCTAGAACCTCCTAGAGTCGTCCTAGACCTCTTTTAGCACTCATACAAGTATCAAAACAATACAAATACATGAATTTTATCCCTCTAACTAGTAGATGAAAATCAGATACAAAATACACATTCAAACACAAAATAAGTTGTACAAAATTAAGGTTATCAATCTCTATTCTACATTACTTCTGCAAATTACCATCTACAACAACCCTAATCTCTGATTACCCAGATTTTTAGTCTCAAACACATTCAAGACACTTAAAACCACTATTATATTAGCTTCACTTGCATTTGCACCAGCACTTAGGTGGAGAAAACTATATTGGGCTTGATCTCTCAATGGAGTATTAGTATGTAGGCAACTCTTATCACAGTTGGGTGTTGAGGATGTCCAACCTACCCTACTAACAAGCACACTTTTTAGCTCATATCAATTGAATGCTATGGTTACATGAAAGATTAGAGTTTACTCACAACATCAGTCATTACAAGAGATATACATGGTTTTAAAACTTATGCATGTAGGAACGGACCTAGATCCAGACACAGGTGCACTTAGAAGCTCGAGACAATCCTGCACAAATGACACTATCACCAATATCAAGACACCCTTCCCCCGCCCCCACATTTTCAATAATGGCACTACTATCAAATTATGGCACTACTATCCAAGAGGGGTTCTAACACGAGGATCTAATTTGTGACATTTAGACCAGTTTCCACCTTAGTTTTCAACACCTAGATCATTTGTCTTAGTTATTTTCTAGTTAAATTATTACTTGCACTATTTATTGATGTTTTTAGCAAAAGTAAAAGTAGTCAATTTTGTAACGAATCAATGGTTGTATTTATTACATATTATTATCTTGATTTAGTCTACTCAACTCTTTAAAAATGTAAGATTTACTCTTGTTAAGTCCTAAAAGGTTAAAATATTTGGTGAACTTGACTTACTTTGAGCACATTATTTCAAAACCCTAGTACACTATTAGGGTTTCCCTTCTTAATTCCAACATCTACTCAATTTTAGTTTACATCCTATCATCGTGATTATCATGATGGGTGCCATTTTCTACTTTTAAGTACAAATTTTTATGGTTTTCTTAGCACGATTATTACAAGCCATTAGTAAAAAAGTGCACATGTATTTCACTCCTCTCATGGATCATGTCATAGCTACACTTATTTTACACATTGGTCCTCTCTCTTATGAGTCCCTTCTTAGGAGGATCATTACTACATGGATCACTTTGAGTTACCTCTAGTTACTACTCGATGATAGAGGGCTCACAGGACTCCTTTTGTTTTGCCTCCACCTAGACCATTTTATTATTTTTGCTCCCATCCCGCCTCTACTACTTGCCCTTGGTAAATAGTAGATCATGTAGTTTGAGATGTTACTAGACAAAACAAGGTGCCTCCTCATCTTATACAGGAACAACATAATCCCACCATCCCTCCTCATCCCCAACACACTACAACGGGACCTAAAGATCAACAAAGAGCATGTGATATTGTGGATCAGATGAGAAATACATTGGCTAAGATATCCATATTAGAACTACTTCAAAAGGCAACTATTTTCAAAGATATTATTTATCAAATACTCAAGCATACATCTTAGCCTCTCATGACATAGAGCCAACTCACTTTGGATCTTTCATGAAAAATATCAAGGACATTGAAGACATTATATCTTTTTCCAATGAGGACTTGCCATCACAGTCAGTTATTGCTCACAATTTACCACTTTTAATTCAAGCATAAGTCAATACCACCACTATTAAATGAGTTGTAATTGACAGCAGTTCAGGACTTAACATATGAAACCTCACATTTCTACAGACTGTGGGGGTTGATATAGCATCCATTCAAAAGACATACAAGAATATCAGATATTTTGATGACATTCCTAGATAAACATTGGATTCTATTACATTGGACATTATGGAAGGGCCAAAAACCTTACCTACACATTTTTAGGTGATGCCTAATCATTTGCACTATAATTTATTACTTGGGAGACCTTGGATACATGCTATGAAATTCATACCTTCTACTTTACACAGATAGGTCAATTTTTTACAAGACATATACTTATACACTTGTCAACCATTCAGATATTATAGACTCCCTAAGCCTACTACCCCAAGTATATCTTCAGATGAGACACCTCATTCTCATAGAGCCCCCGCATCAAAATATTCCAATTAAAAAGATGCGTACATATGAGGTTGGGGAGTCTAGCAAGACTATTCCTACATCCCTTCTAGATCTTCTTACAACACAATTACCTTCACCCATGATGGAGGAACAACCTCTCATAGTACAAATATCCCCATCCAAGATAGATGATGAGATTTTCACAGCATAATTACCATTACTTGTTAACTTAGAAGAAGTATGCATCCATAACTCTGATACAAATTCTCAAGCCACCATAGAGGATGATCCAACACCTATTGGCATTGATGACTATTTATGTGGATTAAGTTTCACACTAGTGGGCCCAAGAGAGTACATATATGATTCTAAGGCACTTATACCTCTCCCTACACTAATATCACCACTAGTTTGTAACCCTATAGTTATAGGCACTCCAACTCAATTGCAGTCAGTGGCAGATCCCTCCATTCATTTAGTACATATGATTATATCTATGGATATAGACCTAGTTATATAGATTTAGGTAGGGAGTTCATAGGATAGACCACACCAGATTCTACAAATATTACTTGATAGAGTATTGATGGTATTATCCACAATTCGTCATAGATCTATCAATAGATTGTCACCACATGAAGTTCATCCTTTTTGTCATTTTCATAGACTTACAGGTCATGATATCAATACATGCTCAGTATTACAACATAAGTTAAATAAATTAAAGGCTTAAGGCACTATTTAGATTATATAGCCTCCACCTCTATAGATAAAAGGCACCATGATAGAGTCATCATCGACATAGATACTCATAGAATGATCCGTTGAGTATCCATATTTTTATTATAGATAGATACATCTCCCATGTGGCTATAGATGCTAATAATTTTTACAGCACATAGGCTATCAAGAAAATGAGTTATAGTATGCCATACATTGTCAGGATTCCATTGGACATATCACACTACCAGTTGCATGTGGCCCCAAGGTGTCAACACATTATTCTTTATCATGAGTAAGGGCACTCATCTACAAGTTACACTTGGTAGTACATGGTTACAGGGGATGGATGCCACAATTGATCGATCAAGTAGATGTTGTAAATTTAGTCATGAGCGACACATGGTTCATATTTTACATGATGGCACAAATGAGAACCATCGATTTCATACAAATACTCTACGGTCAAATGTGGTTTACCTTGGGACCGCACATGAGGCATCTTACATAGTAGAGCATCATGTTATTCAAATGCACATAATCTAGACTAACATCAAGGATAAGTATCCATTGATACATACATAATGGTACAATGATCATAATGATGATGACTTATTTGAGTTTAGATAGATCCAATATCTAACACTGGATAACCTCCCATTGGATCCATTATTTGATTATCCACATCCCTTAGATGTGCTCTTGGGTCTATAGAGACATTGCACTTTGATTGTGCACTGTCCCATTTATTTCTAGCATTTCCTTAGACATACTTGTATTCTCTCTTAATCCTTGTACATACTTTAATTTTATGTTTTTTGTGCATAACTTATATCTAGAAATTACAAAAATGATACAATATTTCAAAAAATACAAAAACATTCAAATATTTACTTAGAAAACACGAAATTATAGATTGTATGCATTGTTATGTTTACACTTCTTATATTTTTCAAACACTACATATGCTAGCTATATTAGTATAGTTGGTTTTATCATACATACGTAATTCAGTTATTCTTGTCGAGTGCTTGTTGATTGCTACAAGACTCAGGTCCACTACCCTGATCCATATTTTTTATTATCTACCCATTGGGGGCACATACATTGATACATGGATTTCTCATTTGACACATTCACCCACTTGAGGGAAACCTATATATAGTTTTCAATCACCAAGTTCTATCTTTCTATACTCTACATCCCAACTTTAACATTTTTATATCTTGATATTTATCATGCTACACTTACTCATATTTTTTTCTAGTTATTACTACTTTAGACTCAGTATATGTACATCCTAAATCTTATATTTGTATTACATATTCATGTATACTTTAATTTATAGCTTTCCTAGTTTAGAATTGATTGTATCTCTATGCTTATTCTATTTGAGGGCATTTGAATATGCCATTTCTCTTTGGCTCTATGCCACTTCTTTTCATAATATGTATGCTTTGGACATGTGCCCATGTCATTGTGTGTGCCTTCCTAATTGTGTATGCAGACATTTGAACATGTCCTTCTATGTGTCTCTAAGCCAACTTTCTCGTTGTTTGAATATGCAGACATTTGAACATGTCCTTGTATGTCTTGTTTTCTCAAATTTAGTGACATGTGCCCATGTCCCTTGTATTGTGGGCCCTTGACCTGCTTGGCATATCTCATGTGTTTTGTATGTATGATTTTTGTATGCGTCATGGCCATGACACTTATCTCTTACTTTTTACACACTCTAGTTTTAGATGCCATGAGGGGTCTCATGCATCTCCCCTTCCTACTTGGGTATAGTGATGGACATCATGCCCCATCCCACCAGGTAATTACCTAGTTTTTACTTAGATTTATTATTACATACATTGTTATATCTATCTTAACACCCTTGTGAATTCTAGACATGAAATACATCTTACATTACAACTTATGTTCATATTATCTTACATTACTATGTTATGTATGCACATTATATTGTATTATTATGTAGTTTTGATGTATGCTTTAGCTAACACACATTTTGCAGAGTTTTTTTATTTTGAGGATAGTTCTTATACAAGTTCAACAACTCCCCTCAAAAGAGGGGGCATTCGCATGGTTTTTCCATAGAGATAAAGTTCCTATAATGCATTCACAATACATTTTTAGCACATAGTTTTAGATTATATAAAATCAGACTCATGTAAACACAATGGAAAAATAGTGACACAAAGATCAGTACAGTTGCACATGAATTAGACCAAAAGGACACTAACATCCAAATTGGGACACTAATGTCATATTTACAATAATGGAACTAATGTCCAAGACACGGTGCTACTATCAAATAGAATAAATTTAAAAAAAAAACCCATATTGACCAAAAAAGTAAAACAAGTACAATATAGGTTTACACATATTCAGTTATAAATTTATCAAGTTTGATCAGTTTTGTGCAAATTCATACTAGTTCAGCTCAAATTCATATCAACTTGTTTAGATTGAGGGCATCATGCATAGAATGATCATGATCATTTTTAGTTTAGATAACCAGATATAGATTATTACAACTCAATCCAAAATCCATATGCCCAAATATCAGATTTGGGGGCATGTGTGCAACACATTGTTTTTGTATTCTCACTTACATGCTAATTAATCAAATGGAATAAAAATTGCATGCCATTTTATATGATTTATACATACGACATCAAATTCCAAGTTGTACACCCGTTTCATGCCTTAATACGTCTACAATGGTTGGCATTCTTGAGTGGTTCAGAGCACCTAATATGCCTGAGTGGTTGTAGAGCCAACATACCTAGGTAGACATTTCTAGTTACTTCACGTAGTTTTAGTTTCAGATGCATATACTACACATGGATTGGAAATGATGGATTCATAGCATACTTGAGTTCTTGATCCATCTACATGAGAGGGTTGGATACATCATCAATCCAATCCAAGCTATTCATAAGTCATGATCTATGAAGCAGGGGTGGGAAATGATGGAATCAAAAATCAGGGTGAGTTCTTGAGCCAACCACACATGAGGATTGAGAAATACATCAACTCAGTCCATGTTATTTATTGATTGATCCATATATACAGGAAAACACATAGGTTGTCCCCAAGTTTATGTATTAGTTCATGTACCTAGTGAGGTGTATTCATTCCTTTCCTCTCTTCTATCTCTTTACCCAATTTTACTTCTTTACTTAGTTTAGTCTTTGCTTTTGATATCTCTTAAGTAAGGATTGATTTATGCAAGTTTCACTTTTGGACCCACATTGGAGCATACTTCACATACTCAAACCCAACTTCATAGGCTTCAGCTCTTAGGTAAGTCCAGGTCTCCTTTTTTTCCCTTTATCCTAGTCATTTCACTTTGCTACATTTCTAGAATAAATGGGAGGAAAATGTAATCACCTAAAAGTGGTATTTCAGTGTTAAGACTGATACTTGAGACTACTTATCCCTAACTTAGCTCTATACCTATCCTAAATCCTATTATCACACTTATCCAGCCTTCGTTCAGGGCACAAACATCCCTAGTTGTTAGGTGACCCCTTATCCAACAGAAGCACAATTGATTACTTTCTTATGAACAATTAAACATGAAATTATACCAGAATAATAAAGTAACTAGAAACTTGAGATAGCAAAGAATTTGAGAGACAATACACACTCTTGTATTAGATATTACTAGAAAAAAATACAATAAGGAAGATGCCACTTCTTCCTCCACCTCAAAGGCTTGCCACACCTCAAGACCTTCTTCCCTCTCTCTCTTGCTCAACACAAAACCAACTATACAACTTGAGTTGCTATCCCTCCTTGAATGCTTCAGCTGATCTCCTTAACCTTACACCTGTAGATCTCCTTGACCTTGCTTGCTTCAATGCTTTTACTTGCCTTCTTGGTGATTACAATACATGCCTCATGGGTCTTTAAATAGAATCCCATGGTTACAAAGATAGAAATCTAACTACAATAATTAGACACGCAGCTCATGACTATAATTAGTCATTTGACATGCAAACACTCGCTTCACTTAACTGACTGTTCGTCAACAGCAGTTCTGAAACACACAGGCGATCGATGCCGGTCCCTGCTTGCCTAGTGCTATCGATGTCGGTCGACTGGCTACCGTCGCCGGTTGCCTTCTGCACTGCATCTGACCGACGTCGGTCATGCTACCAATGCCGGTGCTTTTGGTTCTTCAACATCCTCTTCTTCGTGTCTGCAAATAGTTGAAGCTTTTAGCATCACACCCTAACAATCTCCCACTTGGAAATAAATAGCTGCTACTGTACCTGTACCTGTACACCATCTATTTTGTTCTTTTGGCTCTGTATCTCTTTTTAAAGTCACTATTGAAGACCAACCACCACGCAAACCTGCGATGCTATACCAGTCACTTATGCCAAAAGAATTTTGCTGCTCCCAAATTCTTCATGACATACTTCTGAACCAACTCTACCCTTAGCTCAGAAAACTCCCTGTATATGAAACCCTACAACAAGTAACACAATACAGTAACAGGATAATGTAGCTAATATTATCCAACCTGGTAAAGATAAAATACAATGGTCAAACCTCCATTGTCTTGCAGCCTAAACAAGACCATATACCATAGCCTTCTGTCTCACGTGTCCATTCACTCTCTTCTCTAAAATGGGAATCCATCCCTCTATTCAGTGCTTTCTTCCAATTGACAACTCTACCAACAAATACCTGTTTGGTTCTTCTCCAAAGACTTACACTCCTCATCCATGCCAAGCTCTCACTATTTTTGGATTCTATCTGCATTGCTTCTTCCATCTTCCTAGTTCTTGACTATCAGTAAGCAATATAAAGAAGGTGAACAATGAATATGAGGTTCACATACCTTTTCTTGACCTCTATATGGGTGTTTGAGACTCCTTGATAGCTAACTGTCCACCCATCATTTGTTCCAGTGACCGATCTCGGCCATCTCACAGTCTGCTCCCGATCGATGTCGGTTCTCTGCACTGACCCTGACTGCCGACGTCGTTTCCCTAGCCGACGCCGGTGTCCCCCCTGCCGACGTCGGTCCTGCTGACCGACGTCAGACTTCTCTTGCCCGACCTATCGACCCTGCTGGTCTGCACATGATCGATGTTGGTATCTAGCTGACCGACGTCGGTCCCAAGTGACCGACATCGGTGTCTGTGTGTTCCTGTAAGTGATGAAATCTTCATCCATGAGCTCATCTTGGATCAAACCTTTGTCCATACTGCCCTGCTCAGATTTATTCAGCCCCTGTGACTGATCTCTATCCTTCATCTCTTCCATAAACACCAATGCTTCTTTGTTCCTGTCAAAAGCATCAAATTTCTTTTTCCTGCAATGAACTCTATCTATGCTTTCTGAATCTAAACACATAACTTTTGAATCAAGAACGTCCATTTCCTTCTTATTCATGTGACCAAGCATATTAAGCCACATCTTCGAATCTACAGCTAAAGTAGATAAACCAGAAGTAGAATCAGCAATATAAGTAGACAGATAAAGAGTATCTACTTTCTTACCTCTTGCTAGAACAAGTGCACTCTTGGTAACCTTCCAAGAGTCCGCTGTGAGGGTTATTGTGCATCCCTCATCACCCAACCTTCCTATAGAAATCAAACTCTACTTCAGAATCGGGACATGCATGACCTCCTTCAACACCCATGTGTTGTCAATCTGCAATCTCAGCTGCACTTTCCCTTTGCCAACTATCTGACAAGACGTACCATCCCTTAAATAAAGCACTCCAAAGTATCCATGTTCATACTCATAGAACAAATCTCTGTTTGGGGATGCATGAAAAGATGAACCAAAATCTAAAATCCATGATCCTACCTGACTATCTAAAGAAAGTATGAGAGCATCCTATAACACAATATTTGCATTCTTTTCTTCTTCAATACCTGCATGTTGATTATCTTTATCTCTCAACCAACACTCCTTTGTATGTCCTTTCTTTCCACAAAATCAGCAGGTAATACCTTTGGATTCGGATCTCCTTCCCAACCTTGATTTCCCTTGCTCAACCTTCTCCCTTTGCCTTCCCCTGCTTTCTGCATTTAGAGCATTACCTGATGATTCACCTGTGCTTCTCCTACGTATTTTCTCATTCAAGATCACACTCACAACATCATCAACTTTTAAGATTTTAGAAGCAGATGCAGAATTACTTACTGCCATAACCAAACTATCTCAACTTTCAGGCAAAGAACATAAAATCAAGAGAGCCTTTACCTCATCATCAAAAACAATATTGACTGAAGCTAATTGGTTTACCAAACCATGGAAATCACTGAAATGAGTATGTACCGATCCACCTTCCTGCATTTGCAAAGTAAATAGTTGCTTCATAAGATATACCTTATTAGAAGCTGAGGGCTTTTCATATAAATTCGCCAAGGACTTTATCAACTCTTCCGTTGTCTTGCACTATGATAAGCTGAAAATCACAGACAATGCAAGGCTCAACTTTATGAAACTGAGAGCCTTTCGATCAATAACACTCCATTCTTCATCCTTCATATCTATGGGCTTGCATGCAACCCCACCCAACGGTAAGTACAAATCTTTCTGATACAGATAGTCCTCAATCTGCATCCTCCAATGTTGATAATTCTTGCCGTTAAACTTCTCCATTCGTAGCTTACTTTCTTCTGCCATTGCTGAACTCCCACTCAATCAGAAAACCCTGTGAATGACCTGTAATCAAAAAATAACCTGCTTCCTGCAAACCGTAGCTCTGATACCAACTATTAGGTGACCCCTTATCCAACGGAAGCACAATTGATTACTTTCTTATGAGCAATTAAACACGAAATTATACCAGAATGATAAAGTAACTAGAAACTTGAGACAACAAAGAATTTGAGAGACAATACACACTCTTGTATTAGATATTACTAGAAGAAAATATAATAAGGAAGATGCCACTTCTTCCTCCACCTCAAAGGCTTGCCACACCTCAAGACCTTCTTCCCTCTCTCTCTTGCTCAACACAAAACCAACTCTACAACTTGAGTTGCTATCCCTCCTTGAATGCTTCAGCTGATCTCCTTGACCTTACACCTGTAGATCTCCTTGACCTTGCTTGCTTCAATACTTTTACTTGCCTTCTTGGTGATTACAATACATGCCTCATGGGTCTTTAAATAGAATCCCATGGTTACAAAGATAGAAATCTAACTACAATAATTAGACACGTAGCTCGTGACTATAATTAGTCATTTGACATGCAAACACTCGCTTCACTTAACTGACTGTTCGTCAACAGCAGTTTTGGAACACATAGGCGACCGACGTTGGTCCCTGCTTGCTTGGTGCTGCCGACGTCGACCGACTGGCTGCCATCGCCAGTTGCCTTCTGCACTGCATCTGACTGATGTCGGTCATGCTGCCGATGCCCGTGCTTCTGGTTCTTTAGCATCCTCTTCTTTGTGTCTGCAAACAGTTGAAGCTTTTAGCTCCACACCCTAACACTAGTCACTCTTAAAACAATTTTAAACCCTCATTTTTTAATCCTATCCCTTCGTGCCTAGTTTTTTTCCACTTGGAAACTAGATCCATAATAAGGATACTAGCGCCATATGATGTTAGTGTCTCAAAAATGGCACTAATGTCATTTATCTCTCTTTTCCTTAAATGGATATCTTTTCAAATCTAGAACCTCCTAGGGTCTACCTAGACCTCTTTTAGTACCCACACAGGCATTAAAACAGTAGAAATATATGGTTTTTATCTCTGTAACCAGTAGATGGAAATCATATGCAAAATACACATTCAAACTCACAACACGATGTGCACAATTAAGGTTATCAATCCTTATTCTATCATATTTCTGCATACTGCCATTTACAGTAATCTTAAGCTCAGATTACTCAGATTTTCAATCTCAAGCACATTAAAATAATTCAATGCCACTATCATATTAGCTTCACTTGCACTAGCACCAACATTTAGGTATGGATAATTACATCAGGTTTGATCCCTCTTCAGAGTATTGCTATGCAGATAACTCTCATCATAATGGGGTGTTTAATATGTCTAGCCTACCCTACTAAAAAACACATTTTTTAGATCATATCAATTGGATGCCCTAGTTATATGGAGGATTAGGGTTTGACTATAAAATCACTCATTATAATAAATATATAGGGTTTTATAAATCGTGCACGTAGGAACAGACCTCAGAGATCTAGATATAGGTGCACCTAAAAGCTCAGAACAATCCTACATAAAGGACAATACTGCCAATATCAAGAAAATACCAGCATATTTCCAATTATGACACTATTGTCTAGGAGAGGATCTAACACCGAGATCTATTTTGCATCACTCAGACCCGATTCCACCTTAGTTTCTTGAACCCAAATCATTCATCTCAGTTATTTTCTAGCTAAGTTTTTGCACTATTTATTATTGTTTTTAAAAAAGTTAAAACTAGTTATTTATGTAACAAATCAGTAGCTATATTCATTTCATAATATTAACCTAATTTAGTCTACTCAACTCTTTATCAAACATAAAATTTACTCTTATTAAGTCTTAAAAGGTTAAAACACATGCATATAGTTATCATCAACAAAATAAAAAACATTATACTTTGACTGTGAGCTTATAATATTATCTAGTTCATTATTATCAATTTCATCATTATTCAATTCAATATTTTCAATCCCATCATTATTGAATTGATTATTTTCAATTTCATAATTATTCAATTTGTTATTGTCAATTGCATCATTGTTTACGATATTTGGCTCATCAAAGATAGTTTATGTACCTTATTTTAAATGATGTTCTTGTATTCGTACATTATTTTTTCTCTCACCTCTTATAATTGTTTAAGTGTTTTTTTCTTCAAATTTTTTCTCTTTCTTGAACGTGATTCATCACCCATTGGATAATTGATAGCTTTTCAAAGGTGAGGTCCAAACAACCACTTGATAACTCTTGTTCTTAACTTGCAAGAACTATAAAAGTGCACGTAGAATGTCTGTGAGGACATATTTGTCTAATTGGGTAAAAAAATCTATTAAAAAGTAAGTTTTTGTTTATATCAACTATAACACATATGCATTATGGTATAATGTGTACAAATTATGGTATAATGCATACACATTATTTAACGCACATGTGTTATAGAATACCGTGTATGCGCTATAGGTTTAAATTCAAAATTTGAGTCTTTTGGCTCAAAAATGACATGGATTCCCAAGCCAAGTCTATCAATTTATAGCCAAGTCTAAGAGCTTTGATAGAAAATAATAAATTTCAACTTCTATTGCCAAATGCACTAGGAATTTGAACAATAAAATTCAAAGAATTATTACCATGATGAAAAACATGCGCTCCTCTTTTTAAATATATGATTTTTATAATATCTGTACTATTTTAATGTTATAAACTATGTTGATTTCTAACTATAGATTTTTAGGCTACCATATGTCGTAAATACACATGCCTATACATATTAATATAGTTTGTTTTGTTCATCCAAGTGTAAAACAAATTATATGGTCATATACTAAGCCTAATTATACACATATTTTTAAAAAAATCTTTTTTTGAGGTAGTTGAGGGCAGATGGTCGACTATCCATTTTTTGTCAGTTTTCAAAATCTATTTATTTACAAAATTAATAATAAAAGAATATCCATTGATTAAATGTAAAAAATATAGATCACAAACTAGAAGATCTTATTTAAATATTCACCCAAGGGTTAAAAAAATAAATAAATGATACTAAAAAAATGGTGGGTCATATGGTTGTCTATCCACTCTATTTTCTTGAAAAAAAATGAGTTCCTATTCAAATTTTATATGTTTGACCTATTTATACTTAATTTTTTTTTTTTAAAATCGTGTTTTGAAAACTAGATTTGAAGTGCTACAATTCATGTTCTTATAACATCTTCAAATTTTGAGTGTAACTATTTCAAATTATCTACACAAGTTCAATTTTTTGAAATTTAAAAAAAATCATGTCCACGGGTTGTTATTTTATCCCCTAACTTTATGCACCTACCTTTGTATTTAAGAAACTAACTATTAATTAGCACATGAATTGAATGATACATATGTAATTTTTATGTTTTAGGAAGAGATGGTGTCTACATCTTCACATTCCTCAATTGCATTTGTGGATCTTAGCCAACTAATGTTTACGTATATAGAGCCAACGTGTGGTCCATCCACTACTTCATCTGTCAATGTTATTAGGCCACCATTTACATATATGGAGGTAAAAATTTGAGTTAATATTATACTTTCTGTACATGTTTTTATTTATATAAATCTATTCTCTTGACTAACAATCATACATGTTCAAATTAAAATTTGAATGATAGTGATGTGAATACAAACTATGTGTGACATGTGTTGAAAGATATAGAGAGAAAATTCCTAACCTAGTAACGATCAACCTTCTAGATAGTATCCTTAAATGTCTAATGATGCCTTTCTCATATATTTTTCAAAAATATATTCTTCCTCTTATTTATTCTAATTGTATTGTTGTGTTCTTTCACCTTTTCAAACTTCTTTAAATGCTTCACATTTTGATTGATTGTTATCTCTTATTCATATTATTTCTGAAGTACTCGATATTTTTATTGCTACCTATAGTACCACTACTTATTTTTCAGATCCTCAAGTTTTTTCCTTTGTGTGAATCATGCACTTATGCAATTGCTTGAGTCTGCTATAAAACTAAGTGAAGTTATTTATTTAGTTGATGATCATAATAGACACTATTCTGTCTCCATGAGCAGAGACAAACATAGGCATTGATGTTGCAATGTTATCTACATAGGGACTCACTAAGGTACATGTTAACTTGTAATTTTGAATTGTAAAAAAAACATTTTAATAATTTTACTACATATTTGAGTAAATATAACTTATGAGAATGTATTATGTATGTAAGGTTTTTATATGACATCTGATAGTCCCATTCAGATGATCAGTAGGGCACCTTCTTATTCTTATTCCCTATTTCACATGTCATTTCATGCACTTCGACCTATCACTGACCCTGTTGAGTGTCAAACACAAATTAAACATGCCACGAGATTATAATAAATGCATGTTTAAATTGCTTTTGTATTCTAGTTTAAAATTATTTTATGAACTTAGTTTCATGTATTCTATGTAAATTTTCTAATAATATTTGTATTGGAACAAGTTCAGTTACAGGTGAGCTATGAGCATAGGACCCATAATTGGACCTTGGAGGAATCGAAGGCATTTAAGGGATCTCCATCTATGATCAGGGCATCCTAGGGAGAGTTTTCTATGAGGAAGACAAAAAGAAGTAGACTATTTGATGAGTAGGATTTCTTAGATGATGTGCTTATTTATATGTCTATATGGCAATCCACACATTTTTGGCATTGTATGCAGATAAGACATTCACTCGACATTCTATTATGTTGTTATATGATATAATTTTTTATATGTCTATATGGCAATGTATGCTTTATTAGCATTGTATACCTATATGACATTCATTTGACATTCTATTATGTTCTTATTTTTTATGCCTTTAATACTTTTATGGATACACACACACGTGCATGCATGCGCACGCACACACACATGTCACATTTTGTGGTGATCATATTTTAATATATAATTTGGCTCACATTATTATTTAAAAACAAATTTTTTTGGTTGTATGACAATATTTAGATATGATCATCTTTAATATTTTATTTGTGTAATTTATTAATATTAACTTACAATCTTTCAATATGTGTTGCAAATAAAAGTATATGGAAGAAAAGATTATACTGTTTGAGATAGTCATATATTACTATGAAGTGTCTCTCATGATTGGGATACACTATTTATCACTATTATAATGTGGATACCATTGCTACATTGGTTTAATATCATTTGGGACTTGATATTCATGTTTTGTATTCATTAAATTTATAAACATACAACATTTCTATTATAAGTAATTGATTGAAACAAATAATGGAATACTCATCTCTTGCATACCTTGTTTAGATTTTATTATACATTTTAATTGTAAATTTTTAATTAAGTGGTTATGTTCTACCTCATTCTTTGAGATGTTCTCTTTTTAAAGATGCTTTGCATTCTTGTTTGGAGACTCTTGTTTGACCCTTTGAAGTAGTGCAAAATTGTAATTATCATGTCTTCTGAGGCCTTAGAATATTTTTTTGGTATGATATTTTATTTTGATTCATAAATTATGTTTTATCCCTCTCCATTGCACTCATCTTGGTCATTTATTCTCTTCTGATCATATATCTGCTCCACTATTCAAGAATATAGAAACACTGACAATAAATGTTATCAAAGTTGAAGTTATAGTTGGATAAATCTACCTCCAATGCTTTGTGATTTTAAATTGGTATTTATAACACATCTGAGGTGGTGTATAAAATCTATTAATAGGTTATTGGCCTCTAATCATCCTGGTTGAGAGACCCACCACCCATTTTGACCTCAATAATGCCCTTCCAAAACAAAAAAAAATGCATATTTTAGCCTAACTTCAGGCATGCATAAAATGGAAATCATAAGTCATGGGAAAAAAATGAAAGAAACATCATGTGCATTTAAAATCTCTAAAATGACACCCCATATCATATCAATGTAAACTTCAAGATCAATCCATGGCATAAGTTGTAGTGATGGGTCCTGAAATGCAACTTTTTTACAATGAAGAGACAATTCCTTGTCCTCCAAATAGAATTTATATTTTTAAGACCTCATGGATAAGTACCTCACTTTAAACATATATATACATGTAAATTACATGTTCTCTCATAACCACAATGCCTAAATCCATTCAAAATAATGTTTTCACTATTATTCAAGAGCGTGAAAACACTGACAACATATGTTGTTAAAGTTGAAGATGTAGTTGGATATCTTTACCTCTAGTGCTTCGTGGCTCAAAAATGTAATTTTTAACATGTTTGGAGTGTTATTTAATGTCCAAGACTAGATTCTTGGCCTCTAATCACACCCAGTCAAGAGACCCACCACCCATTCCAGCCTTAAGAACGTCTTTCTCAATACAATAAAAATATAAAATTTTAACCTAATTTTAAGAATACATAAAATAAAAATCATAAATAATTATCAAAAATGAAAATAACATTAGTGTACATGTTAAATCCCTCTAATTTCACCTTAATCATGTCGATGGAACCTTCATGACCAATCCATTGCACAAGTTACAATGACGGGTCCTGAAATGTGACTTTTTTGTAGTGAAGAGACAAGTTATTCTCCTCCAACTAGAACTTATACCTCCAAGACATCTAAGTAAAATTAACTCACTTAAAACACATGTATATGAAAATGACACATTTTTCTATGACCATAACCTTCAAACCCACCCAGAAGTGTATTTACACTATTATTCAGGAGCATGGAAACATTGATAATATATGTTGTCAAAAATGAAGTTGTAGTTAGAGAACTCCATCTCTGATCCTTCATCACTTCAAATTATAAGTTTCAACACATCCATAATGGTAGATAATGTCTAGGACCAGGTTCTTTTCCTCTGATCACATCTGATTGAGAGATCCACCATCCATTCTAGCCTCAATAACACTCTTCTCAATATAATTAAAATAAAAAATTTAACCTAACTTCAGGGATGTATAAAAATAAAATGTAAGCCATTAGAATATACTGAAATAATAATCACATGTCAAATCCCTAGAATTTTACTTCATATCACATTGATGTAACTTTTAGGACCAATTCATGACATAAGTTGCAATGACAGGTCTTGAAATGCATCTTTTTGTAGTGAAGAGATAAGTTCTTATCTTCTAACTGGCATTTATATCTCTGAGAAATATAGCTTCAAATCCCTCACTTTGATTATATCTAGACAATAAAATGACACATTCTCCCATGACCTTGACCTCCAAACCCACCGAAAACCATATTTAATTATTGTTTATGAACGTAAAAACATTGACAATAAATATTGTCAAAGTTGAAGTTACAGTTGGATAACTTCACCTTTGATGATTCATGACTCAAAATTGGTATTTCCTACATGTTTAGGTGGTGAATAACATCTAATACCATGTTCTTGACCTCTGACCATGCTCGATAGGAAGACCCACCATCCATTCTAACCTCAATAACACTCTTCTCAATACAAGAAAAATATAAATTTTTAACCTAACTTTAGATGTATGTAAAATAAAAATCCTAAGTCATTGGTATGAACTAAAATAACCCTCACATGCATGCATAAAATCTCTAATTTCATATCAAATAATGTTTATTTAACCTTCAGGACCAATTCATGACATAAGTTGTAGTGACCGTTCTTGAAATGCAATTTTTTTACAGTGAAGAGATAAGTTCTTGTCCTCCACCTAAGATTTATACCTCCAGGACCTCTAAATGAAACTATCTCACTTCAATCATGTCTAGATAGAAAAATGACAAGTGTTAACATGACCTCAACCCCAAAATCCACTCAAAATCATGTTTTCACTATTGTTTAAAAGCGTATAAATAGTGACAACATATGTCAAAGTTGAAATTATAGTTGGATAACTCCACCTATAGTGTTTGTGGCTCAAAACTGGCATTGCCTACATGCCCAAGGTAGTGAATAACATCTATGACTAGGTTTTTGACCTATAATCACACTTAGTTGATAGAAACACCACCCATTCTGGCATTAAGAACACCATTATACAAAAAAAATGCACACAAAAAGTAATAATAAAGATTTATAAGAGTAATTTATAGTAAAGCAGAATGAAATTGACACAAAAAAACCATGGCAAAATCTCAAAAGAGTAAAAAACCACCGAAAGATTATTCATTATTGAGAAATCAATATAACCCAATACAAATTTCTCTCAATCTCACTTCTTTGTCCTTCACAAAATTCTTGTTCACCCAAAAATATATTGAGTTGGAATGCATTTACAATAGAAGACCTTATTTATAATATTCAATAAGAAGGGTGATCATTGTGAAATAACACATCCATCCATCCCGATAACCCATTTAATTAAATTTGGTAATTATTAAATAAACATATCTTTATTATTTATTTTCATGAGATTTTTACCTCATATTAATAAATAATATATTATTATTATTTAATTATTTTACCAAGGCTAAGGGATAGTAATCCCACTTATAATTAAATGTTCTAATACTCGCCCTTAATGTTAAGTGGAGATAAATGTCATAGTCACCTCAAAACAAATTATACTATGTACATAATTAAAAGATTTAAAAACTTTCATCATACCAAACACCACCTTTTGAAATAAAAGAAATTATAATCCATAAATTACTCAAAATTAAGTTTAGGCTAGCATGATCATGAGAATACATCTCACAATTTCTCATAAGTAATCACTAAGCATATTTAGAGCTTTTTATAAGATAAAGACGTCCATTACAAAGTATATTTTTAATGTATTGGGGTACAAAAGTAAAACTTATATATGAAGTTTATTCAAATCACATAAGTTTCATGAAGTTTACAATACTTTACAATGAGAAGAAGTATAGAGAAAGAGAAGACATACATAGTCATCAGAAAGTGATATTGTCATGCACACTCCCCCTCAATGATAACTCTGAGAAGTCTAATATTGCATGAAATTGATAAAACTTAGTAGCACCAAGTGGTTTTATGAATATATATGTGACTTGTTCATTCATAAGAATTGCAGATTAATATCACTATTTAAGACTTTTTCTCGAATAAAATGCACATAAACGTAAATATACTTAGTTTTTTGGTGTTGCATTAAATTTTTTACTATAGATATATGACTTTGATTATCACAATGAAGGATGATATTATGAGAAACATCTAGATAAAGTTCTTTCATTAACCTTCATAGTCTTATGGTTTCTTTAAAAATTTATATAATATTTTTGTACTCTACTTCAGTAGAAGAAATAGAGATAGTAGGTTGCTTCTTATTTTTCCAAGTGATAACACCTACACCAAAATTAAACACATATCCATAAGTATATTTTTGATCTATAGTATCACCAACATGGTCAGCATCACAATAGCCATATAATTTACTATTATCGATGAAATAATAAAACAAACCAAAATTAATTTTTCCTTTGATATAATAAAGAATTTGTTTAGTTAATTTTCAATTATCTAAATATGAATCTTACATAAATTTAGAAGTAACACTAATAGAATATGAAATATTTGATCTAGTAATGGTTAGATAAATCAAACTACCAACACGTTGTCTATATAAAGTAGGGTTAGTTTTTTCACATGCAAATTTTGGGTCAAGTTTAACACCAACTTAAATAAGAGTAGAAGAAGATTTACAATCAAGAATGTTAAACTTAAAAAAAAGATTATGATCATACTAAGATTATGATACAATAATAGAATGTTTATCCTGAAATACAATCATTATTAAAAAATAATTCTTAATACCTAAATCAGTTGTTTCAAATATTTGACTTAACTTATCATTATATTTATGAATTAAATTAGATAGATCACTAATAATCAACAAATCATCAAAATATAATATAATTAGAATCAAACGACCATTTTAATAAAGAGGTCATTATTAGAGTAATAATTAGAGAAACTCAATTCTTTAAAAAATAAAATTAAAATACTGAGCTCGAGGATCTTGTTTTAAACCATATAAAGATTTATTTAACTTGCATACAATTTTTTTAATTAAGATTGATGAAACCTTTACGCTGAGTCATACAGATTTTCTCTTCTAAATCATCATTTTAAAATGCATTATTGACATTTATTTGGTAGACAGTCCAACTATTTTGGACTGTAAGAGCAATAATAAATCTGAAAGTACTCATTTTTTATAAAGGAACAAAGGTTTTAACAAATCCAATCTCAAGTTTTTGAATAAATCCATGAGAAACTAAATTAGCTTTAAACTTATCAATTTTACCATTTGAATTATATTTGATCTTATTAAGCCACCTAAAAATAATAATATGTCTTTTAGGTGGAGGAGGAACAAGATCCCAAATTTGATTTTTATTTAAGATATTATATTCAACTTGTATAACAACATTTCATCTATCATCTTGAGTGGTTTATTCAAATAATTAAAGTTCACATTCATACATAGTCATTAATGCATGATAAGAATGTTGATTTCTAATTAATTTATTAAAGTTTTAACATTACAATATTAGATTAGAGATTTTATCCATTTAGGTCTTTTAGATTGAACATTAAACTTAAGGGCTTCCTCAAAATCTAAGTTATCCAAAATTGGATCAACTTCTTCAAGGACATCTATTTCACCATAAAGAGAAACACGAGAGTCAAGTTCATCAATAGAGGAACACTAAAGAGGTTTCATAGAGAGCTCACAATTTTTTTTAAAAATAATAACATTCTTATTTTTAATGATCTAACATTTAGAAGTATTGTACACTCTTAAACCTTTTGTATTACCTCCATGACCTATAAAAATACAACACTATTAGGTGAGATTGAGCTTCTTTCTTTTAAATTTAAGAACAAAGATAGAAGCATAACTACCAAAGATCTTGAAATGAGTCACAATAGGTTTATTTTTAGTCCACATTCATAAAGGGATAAAAATATGTAAAGTTTTGGTAGAGATTTTATTTATAATATGCACAATAGTATTCATATCTTTGACCCATAAAAATTTAGGAACATTTATAGATTGCAACAATGTTCTAACCATTTATATGATAGTGTAATTTTTTTCAGTGATACCATTAAACTTAAGTGTATGCTTTTTATTACTAGACTTATTATTCTTGTATATGCCTTTAACATAATTAAGATTATTTTTTTAGTTTTTAGTGTTATCAAAAATATTATTCATTGTGAAAAGTGCTTGAGTGACATTCTTTTTAAAATCAAAATTGATCATAACTTGTTCTTTTTGAATCAAAGAAATAGACATGATGGTAAGATTAGGGATATCTTGCTCAGTTTGATACTTAAAATTCAAAATTAAAATAAAAATTTTAAACTTTTTATGAATATTTAACTGAATAATAAAATAAAGTAATTGATCTTGAATCAAATTATAGTTACAACCATCTAACTAAGCTTTAATGTTCTTAATTTTAACAAGAAAATTCATAACTGTATCATCACTTTTCATAGGTGTAATTAGCAATTCAATAATTAAATTAATAATATTCAAGAGATGAGTGCCCTCATGTATGGATTGAAGAATTTTCTAAGTATTGTTAGGAGACTTCTGATTATCGATGTAAAAAATGAATTCATCCTTAACACTCTGGAAGATAATGGACATAGTTTTCTGTAATTTATGTTGAAATGTATTGGTAAACTCAAGGGTTACATATCATTCAGAAGAGGTTTGTAAGTATAAATGATAAAATTCCATAACTTGTAGATCATAAATTTAGTTTTAACATGAATCTTTCATATATTATAGTTATTTTCATTAAGCATTTGAGATTTATCTTAAAAAAAATAAAGCAAAGCCATAACTTCTTTTTAAATAAGACAATAAGAAAATACTTAAAATGAAACCCTTTAACGTGAATTTTAAATTAGTTTGATAGTAAAATCAATTTAAAAGTGCAAACACATAATAATTATTCAATTTAATGCTTGATAAAAGTAAAAAATTATGATAAAATAGGGAGTTGCAAGTGTCACAAAAATACACTAATGTAAGAATAATTTTAAGAAAATAAGATTTAATAAGTTTTAAAATAAAGTGAATCACAATTACAACTATTCTTTAATTAAATAATTTAGATGCTAAATAATGCAAAAAAATGATATAGAATTGTATAAAATTAGGTGTTTAAAGAGTCACACTTAGAATGACCACCTAGATAATTTTATTAAAAAAAATATAAAAACATAACATGGACCACATATATGTATTCAAGAGGTGCCAAAATTTAGAGATCGATTAGTTACATGACTATGCCTGTCAAAACATTCAATAGATTGAAAGTCGATAAAAAGTTGATAGGTCAACTAAGGTTTTACACTCATGAAAAGTTGGCATGCAAACTAAAAAATGAAATTCAAATTAAATTAAATTTTAAAAATGATTTGACAAAGTAAAAAAATATTGAATTTAGAGAGTTTTGAACTTGGGACCTCCTTAGTTATAAGTTCTATCAAAAATAAACTTACTGACTCATCTAAGAACTCACTTAAAGACTTGAATGTACTATATATATATATATATATATATATATATATATATATATATATATATATATATATATATATATATATATATATATATAATCTAGTAAATAAATATTACTAGTTTTTTAAAAAAGTTTTAAAGAAAGTGGGAGCCACAAGTCTAAGTGAAAAATAAATTTAGTGAAAAAATATTTAGTAAATACTTTTATAAACTATACAAAATAATTTTTCATACCTGTAACATGTAGTATGGAGAATAATGGCTCCTAGACAAAAGTTTGGAAGTTCACAACACCTTGAATAGGCCATGAGATACCTCCAAAAAAATTCAGCCTTCCTAAAATCTTGGTACAAGGCATGTTAGACCTTCAAAATAGAATTTTTGATGAAGAATTCAATGTTTTGAATTGCTAGTTAGAAATATGACACCCTTGTAGAAGCTTTGTTAAGCCCAAAACCTTGTACAAACCACCAACAATCCAAAAATTTATTTCAATCTTCTGGATTTTTAATTTTGATAATGAAGGAATTTTAAAAATTTAATTTTGATAAAAAAAATCAATTTTTTTTATTTTTCCAAGTTGATAATGGCACCCTTATGACTGAAGAATTCCAAGATCTTTAAATAATAGCTTCAAGGGTCCTATAGTAGTGTTTGCAGGTATAAATGAAGGAGATAAAAATGCAAATTTTAAGCCTAACTTCAGGTATGTATAAAAGCAAAACTATAAGTCATTAGAATGAACTAAAAGAATTATCATGTGAATTTAAAATCCCTATAATTTCACCCATAACAAATCTATGGAACTGTCAAGATCAATTTATGGAAAAATTTGTAGTGATGGATCCTGAGATGCAACTTTTTTTGTAGTGAAAAGATAAGTTCTTATCCTCTAATAAAATTTTCACATTTAGGATATTTAGGTGCAAGTTTATCACTTTGAATGCATACACATAGGTGAATGACATGTGATTATATGACCTCGACATCCAAAACTATTTGGATGCATATTTGCACTACTATTCAGGAGTGTGAAAACATTAACAACAAATGTTATCAAAGTTGAAGCTGTAGTTGGAGAACTTTGTATACACATAATATTTTTAAATTTTTATTGATTACTGACACTTTGTATCTTGAAAAAAAATTTAGAGTCTCAATCTCTCTAAGTGCATGTCTTAAGTGGTGCACCAAGAAAGGAGTGGGCAGACCATCAATGCTTTATAAGATTATTATTCTTTTTAACACTTTCTTTCTACACTCTAACCTCCTGAAACCATTGAATCTAAGTTTATTATTCTTAGTTCTACCTATTAATATCACTTGTTATGTTTTATCCTTAATTTTTTGCCTTATCACCCTTTTGACTTGTCAGTTTTTCTTGGTCAAGTAGGGCGACCTAACATAGTTCAGGGACTTTTTCTCTCTTTTAGTTTGTTGGCCTCTTAACTGACCTAACACAAACCTAGTGAGTTAGACATGAAAACGTGCTAGGTTGATTGGGTTGACCTAGTATAGCCAACATTTCTGAATGATTTTAGGGTAAGAAGTGTGAATGAACATCTACCTATTGACCATTCTACTTGGGGAATAAATCTTTAGGGTTTAATATTTTTTTTAGAGTTATGATCTCATCTTGTGGATAAGTCTTTTGGATGCTTAGATAGGTTGTGTATCTTAGAGTTGATTTTTCTTAGTTGCCTTTATATACCATGACAATATCTTATGAAACACTTTCTCCAAAGGTAAGATTGAGGCTCGATGGATTCATCTTCAAAGGTAAGTATTCTTAAATTTATTCCTACTTTATAAGAGTAGATAGATAGTGTATTTGTATCCTTCTCTTCTATGTGTTAGAATTCTTTATACATTAATATGAGTATGTCTTTTATGTATGTCTAGTTTAGTTATTTATTTGTTTTGTTTTTAACTCTCACTTTGTGCCACAAGCTTTGGTGTGCACTAGATTAGATTTATTTTTCTTGTTATTATATTAGTGAAATATTAAATCATATGACTCTTTTAGGATTGTGCAATTATGTTAAACTGTAAGATTTAGAAATGTACCTAACATAGTGTGTTATGAAAAGTGAACCCCTAATTAGGTCTAGCATATCTTTACATTGGTCATACTCTTGCTTAATAATTATATGATCCCTAATTAGAAGTGTAGGTGTGCTCTATCCCATCTAATCTAGGATTAATTTATGGACATGATGCATTTTCGATTACATACATTCTAGTGAACCTGATGTGAAACTAACCTTTGGAAGATTTATTTCACTTATTTCATTTCTATTTATCATATATTTATTGTGCTAAATAGACCCTATCAACCCAATTATTTATCTCTGTGCATAGGTTTGTAGGAACATGTAATTAGCTCAACCAGTTCAAACCAATATAAGTTTCCAGAACTTAGAAAATTCTATTTAGAAAAATGGATCAACAACTTGACCTATTACAATCTTTTCAATTTTTCAAACTTCTTTTTCAATTTACTAGGTTGGCCAGGTTAACCTAATGCATTTTCAGTAGGTTCTTATATAGTTTGATCGATCAACTTGACCTAGTTTACAAATTTTTACTAGTTTTCTCCAAGGTTTTAGATTAGTGAGATTCTCCTTTTCATCTCTGATTCACCAAGGTCAATTTATATTCCTCTATATTATTTCTTTCTTTGTACTTTCCTTTCATATTTTTCAATCTTCAAAACTACCTCTGCACAGTAAACTAGGTCAACCTTGTGGACCTAGTTTTATTTTCTGTGTTTTTTGAAATAACTAGGTCAACCAAACTGACCTAGTTTACTTTTAATTTTTTTTCCATAATAAAGGTTTGGCCATGATGACCATGTTCTGAATGATTGTCCATATAGTTTCTCAACTATATCTTGTTTCAAAGTTGGAATGAACCATATATCTTAATCACATCTTTATTTTAAGTTGTTTGCATGCTTAGGTTCACATGGTCTAATTAAAGGTTTTTTAATTAATCATTTAGTTACACTATTTCTATTCTTTTACACACACAACCAAACCACATAAAAATCAACAAGCTTTCAAATATTTGACTACCTAGGTCTACCTACTTGAATTTTATCACCAATAGGGAAAGCTGACTTGATGCTCTGATCAAGTATAAAACATGGTTAATGGTATATTTTAGCTAAGCACTTCTAACCCTTATTGTTGTAGTGTGTGAAGTGAGGGGGTAGGTCCTAATACCAAGCCTTTATCATTTCCACTATAGTCCCTTTCATCCCAAAACTATCCATAGATTTTTATCTAGTACCTTGCTTATAACCAATCTCCCTTTACACTTAAAATCATTTTTAATAATTTAATGAACATTCTAGGTTGACCAAGTAACTAACTTTACTTTCAAGTTATCTGTCTGCTCTTTGATCAAATATGTGTGCAAAATCTTGCATTAACCAGCGTTAGTGCAATATTTTTTTTGTGTGCATCAATTGGATTGGCCAACGTTAATTCAATTCACTATTTATTTTCCTTTCAATACTTACTACTTTCTTACATTAATTATAATTATCTTGCTTTAAATCATATCTTGTCATCAGCTTTCTTTTCTTCCTTATATGTTGTACTAGGTCGACCCTGTATCTTTTTCATCCCTTCTACACTGTGTTAGGTCAATATAGTACTATTTGAAACATATTTACCTCTTTTTTCCAGTCACTATTAATTAAACTGGGTCAATCTTGTGGACCCTATACATTTTTAGAGTCCCTATTTTGCACTAGGTCAACCAAGTTGACCTAGTACTATTTCAATCACTTTTTTATTCTTTACTTTCTCATATTGCTTCTCTTTATTTCATCATAGACTTTCTTTTTGGTGACAACACTAAAATTCAATCAACAGACATGATGGAATTCACCAATCCTAAGAGGGTATCCCATAGACAAAGTAGGGCTCCTTTCATGAATGTTATTAATGTCATATTGCAACCCACACAATTAACTATGGAACCCCTCCTCATACCCCTTTGTAGCAAAACCTTCCTCTTATCTTAGGGGATCAACTTGAGTTAGAGTATACTCCTAAAATTATCTTCTTTATCATATAATTCCCTTAACATAAAGGGAAGGATCCTTCCACCATCTATAACCTCATGATTAGTCGTCGAGTTAAAGAACCTCATTCTCCTACTCCCACTTTCTAAATTAGATTTGGGGGTAATGATTTATTTTCTTGTCAACCTCTTCTTTCAATCTTGACTCCTTATTATACCATGACATCTTCTTCTTTAACTTCTTCCACCTCTATGCCTAGTATCTCAACTAACATAGCAGGTTCTACATCTAGTGGGCTTCTTCCTCTCAACCATTTACTATTCTATTTTTTGCTTCACAAACAAATTTTTCCACTAGTGCCTCAAATTCTCATAGCTCTTCTCAAGCTCATATCAACACTAATAGTGGTACCCAAGCCATTAACACCAACACAAACACTAATACTACTTCTTCTAGTAACACTAATCAAACTCATCAACTATTGTTTCAAACTCTCAATCAAATGAACACATTCCAAGCTCGTAATATGAATCAAATGATGTGAATGCAAAACCACCTTCTTAATATTCAATCCAATCCTCAACCAATGACTTGGGGCACACATAACCAAAGTGTTCCTCCTTTTCCTCTTCAATATTATCAATTTAATCTCATTCTCAACCTCTATCGATCAACAAATTCATCAAGCATTTACAAAATGAACATCTTACCTCCGAAATTGCTAACATTGACATTGGAGGTATAACACCTACAATTTCTTACAATGGATCAACTAATCCTACCCTTCACCTTAAGACATTTGGAAATATTTAAAAAGATTGGGCCAAGTTAAATACCTTTTCCGCTACCGAACTCTTAGACAAAACCCTCACGGTGATGCCTTGGATTGGTATAATCAACTTAGAACACACTCTATCACTAGTTTGGAAGACTTAGTAAATGATTTAGTGCAATAATTTCAAACTAGTAATCTTCCAAATAACACTTTGGTCTATTTCATCAACTAAAAATAAAATGAAACTGAAACTACCCAAGCCTTTGTCAAGAGATGGAAGACTTTATCAAATAAATGTGAACATAACATGGTAGATGATAATCTCTTTCATCTCTTTACAAATGATTTATTTCCTAAATTATAATATTGAGTTCGTAGCCTTTCTCCATGTACCTTAGAGGAAGTTGTCGATCAATCCAAAAGATAAGATTTACTCATATATCAATTCGAGCCACCCCAACCTTTCATGAGCCTTTGCCTATTAGTAAAGAATAAAAACTAGAATATTACCTATGATGGTGTTATCGATTCATATGACACCATTCACAATGTGTAAGCTATCATTCCTACCCCTTCTTCAAAACCAGACCCTTCTCAACAATTCATTAATCCTTATTTCTCAACAAACAACATTAATGTCCATAAGCCTTTATCCTCAGTTGAATTGATTAAACATCTACCTAGGCCTCTTCCATCAGATCTTGACCCTATTAGACCTATAAAATCATGGTATGATCCTAATCAATTTTGTTGGTTTCATGTTAGTTGCAGTCACTCTCACGAGACTTGGAGATAGCTTCACAATTTAGATATGGACTTTTTTATTGGCCCAAATTTTAATCATGATTACATTATTTGTAAATGTCAACAAGCCTATGATATTGATTTTAAATACTATAAATCACATGATAAAACTCAAGCCTTAAATAAAGTAAACACTCGTTTAGCTATCTATAAAGATGCCTTGCCTAATCATCAACCAATCCAAGAAGGTCAAGATATTCCCACTCCTTCCACCAATAATGTATAAAGTCTTGTTGAATCAAATTTTGAAGAGAATGTGGTTAGCATGACCAATATGAAGAATTGTGGCTTTTATTGATTTAGAACCTATCTACACTCCTGCTTCCCATAAGACATACCATGTTATCTAGGATTCTTCTCCCACTCATTTAAATGAGTTGGGGAAAGAATATATTATTTATTTTGAAGATCCAATTTATGATTATCCCTTGGATGCCACATCTCATACTATTTCTACTTCTCTCCCATCATCTTCTAATACTAATAACAATCCAATTTCTACTAACACTTCTTCCAAACTTCAAGATCAATCTAAACCAAATACTTCTTCATCACCAAATGATTTACAATATTCTTCTCCACCTTCTCATTCTTATCGACATAAATTTCAATGACCTTTAGATCCACCTTCTAAAGATATTATTAATCATTACATACCTATATCTAACAATATCCTTATAGGTTATGATAAGTGGGATCCCATTACAGAACTTACTAATCTTCCATCTCAAATACCTTTTATTGAACTCATGAGGACATCTCCACATCACATAAATTACCTAATGCAACTCTTATTTGAGATGAATATCCCTCACCCTCCTCTAGTAGGATGGGAGGCTACTTTATTTGGATCTAAGGATAATATCTTACAACAATGTGAAGAGATGTCTATTAATGTTGATGAAACTATAAACACTTCTCTTTCTTTATGATTTCCTATTGTATCTATGATTCTAGATGAGATTTTGCTTCATGTAGATGGTCCTCCATTATTTATTAGCATCTAAATCAGTGATATCTAAGTTACGCAAGCCTTGATCAATGAGGGTTCTAGAACTTGTGTCACTTCCCTTGATTTAATTAAGACTTTTGGCTATTTTGAATATAATCTCAAGTCTACACACAACACATGTTAATGATATGATAAAAGGAAAATGCCTCCTTTAGGGTGTGTGTGGCTTCCCATTACCATCCCACATATTACCATTCATGTGAAGGTGATGATATTCAACTTTCCCCTTTTGTATAACATCTTGCTTGGTAGGCCATGGACTCATCATATGCAAGCCATCACATCTTCTACCTATCAATGCATAAAATTTCCTCACAATGGAACCATTTACAGGATTCAGGGAGATACTAACCCTTTGAATTTTAAAAAATTCCAAGGTCATGGTGTCTTCAAGATTCCTACTCTTTAACCTTTGTCTATTTTCTCATTTTGTGAGTCACAGCATCTCAACTTTCTTTTTAGCTCAACTAGAGGTTATAATGGGAATCTTGAGCTCATTGGTAACATTCTTCCCAACCTTTTAGACTTTGATGATAATGAGCCCAATGAGATTAACTTAAAGATCAAAAATTTTGATCTCTCACTTCATCTCATCTTGTAGCTTCTTGCTTATTTGCATCCTCATTCTCATAAGCCTCCTTGTGATGAAATTCCCATAGTCTTAACCAAGACTAGGCACTCTATTCACCAAGATTCCTTCGATGACAAGGTCATCTTGACCTGTGTCATCAATATTCATACTCCAAATTATGATGATGGTTATTTTTTAGATGATCCTCTTTTAAGTGGCCTTATCCAGGCCTATGATGCTAAGATTGTTTGTTACTACTCTTCTTTACTTGAGTATTTTTATACATCTCATTGTTCTCTTTCATTTATAGTTCCTGGTTCTTGCATTTTTCCTCTTTATCATAGGGTAGAGATGGTGTTGATACCTCTAGGTTCTGAGGAGCCACTTAGGACCATGATCTTGGATCATGTTATGAATAGACCTTATCTCTTTGCCACACTTAGGGTAGTCCTCCTTAGACCTTTTGTAAATCCTACCCCTCCTTCAGTAATGCTAGCTATAGTTAAGCTTGTTCCTTTTTCCACTCTAGTTAAACTTATTTCCTCTCCTATTATTGTTGAATCTCTTCTCACATTTCATCTTAGTGCTGCTCTTATTGAGCCTAGTTCCACTCCTTCCTCATCATCACCCTCCCTTGATTATGGTTTGCTTCCACTACCTAAGATGGATCCTTTTCCCACTAAATGGGCTAATGAGTCCTCTTCAGCTTCTTCCATTCCTATTTCACCTCCTTTCGTGAGTGCTCCAAAAACCACTCATTAGCATATATGTTACTTCCATAGGACATATAATCACTCTTACACCTATTATCATAATTTATGGCAATACCTTGATACCTTGTGTCCTTCTTCCCTATCATTAGACAAAGCCATACCTCCCTCGAAGGTACTTTCTAAATATTTACCTAAGTATGGTGAGGTATATTATCTATGGCACCTATGTGGAATGCATCACATCAATCATTGCCGCATTATTCAACACCATCTCAAATATCACCTTATAGCAATCCTTGGACCTTTTACCATTCCTTCCATAGGTCATTCTCTCAAGAAATCTCCTCTTCCCATGGTTCCACCTCCTATGGTTCCATCACCTCTTGTGGTCCCTTTACCACCTTTTGTGCTTCCACCCATGATTCCTTCACCTGTGGACCTTCCCTCACCTGTGGATCCTTCTCCACATATGATTCTTGCTTCTCTTGTTTCCACACATTCTGCTGATCAGCCTTTGCCCAACTTTCCTCCTCAGCATGATCATTTGATCATTCCTACTTTTTTAGTTGAAGAGATCAAAAAAGAAGTATTTACCTAGTATTCACTAAAGATTGATGAGATATTATTTATAGTATGCATTCAACTTCATAGAGACTTATCTAATGTATTAGATAATGTGTGTAGACATATTTACTAGTATTTATGAGCACATGTATGGTTCTTTCTCATTTATGTTTAAATTGGATGTGTGCTCCAATATTATTTATATTTTGATTATATCATTTGACACTATGTCAAACTCTCTCTTATCTTATATCATGTTTCTCCTTCTTGTTGTACTACAGTTAGATTATGTTATCATTTTACATTTTACATTTCACATATACTTGTGTTTTCCTTATCATTTCTATTTTCCCCTTATCATTACTTTATTTTCCTTTAGATTTTTTCTCAAAGCTCTTTTCTTTTATCTTCATGATTGTTTGCTTTCTTATATTTATTTTTCATAGATAGTTGTCATGAGACTTGGTTATATTTATCATCTTCCCTTTGGTTAATATCTCCTATTACCATGTGATCAATTTACAAGAAATCTTTCTCATTACTATTTCCTTTCACCAGTCCTCCTTTGGATCTCATCTTTTCCCTTCTTCCTTTTTCCATGAACTAAGCATATACACGGTTGAGGCTTGAGATCATATGCTAAGTTCATTGTCAAGCCTAATTATTCTAGTCAGTCTTTTATCATATATTACTTAGCTTCATTTAGCTTTAGCCTATAGCTCATCTATGTGTATCACTATCTCTCTCATTATTGGTCATTCTAAATTTGTATGGAGGAAGAATCTTAAAAATTCTTCCAAAGAAAGTTAAAAACCAAATCATTTAAACAAAAGACAATGATATCAAAAGGTAAAAATATTAAATATTCTTAAAAGTCTAATCACACTAAAAGACGTGATTCAAAGAACATCTCCTTCTTCTAATTGAAGATCAAAATACATAGTTATCCTCATGGTAGAGTTGAGGTCCTTTGGGGTATGGTAGGCTAGTAGATTAGAAGAGGAGAATAAAAAAATATTTTAATGCTACCTACTTTCTCATGCAAGTACCCAATATTCATAGTAGATCGATGGATCTGTAAGGGGTCTTAAGGAGAAAGTAACATGTTGTGGGAAGGTAGGTCCATTTTTCTTTTCCTTGTACCAATCTACCATCATGAGTTGATCTTAGTAGCACACCTATTTTCCTAAAAATATTTGTGTCTATAGAAAGCAGGTTTTCTTTGTACATAGATGACCACTAGTTACTTAGTGTCTATTCATCTCCTTATTATGCCTCTTGCCTCTTAAGGTATTCTCATAATATGCCTAAGTCTTGATTTTTACACTCCTTTTTTCATTCCTTTTCTCTCATATTTCCTCTTGGAAAATATTTTTTTGCTTACTGATCACTCCCCATGGGATATCATTTGTGAGTTTCTTTATAAGATCATGGATAAGACCCAACGTCCCTAAAAATTTCCATCTTTTCCATCCTATTACCCACATCCTTGATTTATCATTCCTTATCCTTCTACTTACCAATAATAAATTTTGTACCCCTTGGGTTTTTGTTTTATGAGTTGTAGTGTAAGACCATGGATAGGACCCGACCCTCCTCACAAAAATTTTCCAATAATCAAGCCACCACCCAAAATTACATGTGTAAAATATTAGATAAGATTCAATTGATTATGAGGTTACATGTCATTGGCATGCTTCCCATCTTGATATTTAGTATGTTCTATGCTTACTTAATTTTTCTTTCACCCTTTATCTTCTTATTTTTCGAGTGCATGTAAGATTACAACTATTTCTTTAATTTCTCATACTTCTCAGCTTGAATTAGTATGATAAATTTAAGACCAATTTTTTGCAAATTTTGTTTTTATTTTTTACTTCCCATCATGAAATAGTATAATTGATTGACTTAATTTTGATTTATTTTTATTAACATTTGTGCCCTTTTACATACCTTCTATTTTATTACATTGTTTGTCATACTTTCCAACATGATACTTAGTACGATTTTACCTATTTTAATTTAGTGTAAAATTTTTTTACATTGTTTTAAAAACAAATCCTCTTTTACCATCTTGTTTGCCATTTTCTTGGATCTTTATACTTGGTCATTTTTTGTTATTACACATTTCCCAACTTGAACTAGTGTGTAGTGCATGTCTTTGATTGATTATATTTTTCTAAGTCCATTTTTGTCTGTTTCTTTTTAATCATGCATGTGTGCTCCATAATGATAGAAAATAAACAACACCACATATATTTCATATAGCATATACAACAAAGATAAGTACATGTGCAAGAAATAAATATATCCAAAAGCATCCACAAACACAACCATCATAAATAAAAGATACACAACCAACACCAATAAGATAAAATGATACATCGTATATATACCATGTTTAATACAACATATACAACCATATACAAAGCCCCAACACTAAGGCTAGGCTCCATCCTATCTATCTCGTGGCCTAGCCACATTACCTACTAAAGCCTCAATTTGACTCCTCTAAATGTTATGTTGTAATGAGGTAGTTTGAGATATTAATCCCTTTAGCTATCCTTGTAGGCATGTTATATGAACCTGTGCTTACACCAAATTAGCCTAGGTCGCTGTATGTGCCTATGTCAACTGAGTCTGCATCATTGTTTATGCCTGCATCATCTATGTCACTATCTGTAGATGTGAAAATATATCATCTACCAAAGCCTATTAGGCATGTCTCTCACTTGCACCTATCTTTGATGATGATTGTATCCTCTCTCTGCACCTATATCTACCTTACTATCTTGTCAGCTAATCTAAACTAGCTCACATGAGTTGGGGTAGATGGTACACTCATATCCTCTAGTGTCATGGGGTCATATGGAAGTAGAGTCTCATCTAGGATGGAGTGATCCCCTCACTAGAGACCCCCATATCTCATCCTTAGGTATGCCTAAAAAATCGCACTAAATAGATATTAGATCATTATCATATCTCATTATATCTATACATATCTCTCTACTACCAAATAAAAACTTAAGAAATAATTTAATCATCTTCATACCTATCTGTGTCTCATCTCCTATCATATCATCCTTTACACAATCACCTAACACATTCTTCCCATCTTTGCGACCTCCTAGTACCTCTTTGGTAGGTCACCTCTTCATCTCAAACCTAGCTATCATGGCTCGTATCTATCTTAGCCTCCATCTGAGTGGTCTCTCTCTAATCTCCTCTAACTCATCTATGAGATCATTTGGGATGTCTATAGTCTTCACTCTTTCTTATCTCCATCATTGTTATGTCCTTGGTAGTCATTTCTCATCTCATTATGGGGATGGTAGTGGTACATCTAGTATATCTACCTCCTCTACCTCCTCCTCTACCACTCATTATGCCCTACCATTCCATGGTCTCTCTCAACATGGCTTTAGTTTTGGCCTCACTATCAGTGGTCTAAGTCCCCTCTTCCCTTGCAGTTTCCTCACATATTAAGCCCACTAGTCGAGCATCAGTATCAGTATTACCAAATGAGGTAGGTCCATCTATTTTAGCACTCATGCCATTAGATGTGGCTCTCTCCACCATGTATAATGTCCAAACACGTCTCTCCTTTCTAGTACTAGGGAAATTATGTGTTAGCTCACCTATGTAGTTTTTATGTGCCCAAACAACTACCACATAATGTCTATACATCTCACCGATTGTAGCACTGGCATATGGGGCATAATCCATGTTACCTGGTCCTCTCTCCATCTCCACACTCAAAGTAACCTATCATTAACAACTTGGGGTAACCCATCTAGTCGATACATGGGGAATCTCTCATATATCCATGTTATCAATAGTATGATCAGTCCCATAGTCTTCTACCCTCTAACCATCATCTCAAATAGATCATGTATGAGCTGGACCTAGATGACAGAGCCTAGATCATGTAGTACTCCCTTCTCCAATAGTATCTTGCTCAAGGCTACCATGAATAGTGGTACCTTACCATCTGACTTGTGACAAAGCACCCACTATGTCATAAGGCCTATCACTACCTTTCAGAGATCTAGAATCTATGATATATACACATCATCCATATTGAATCTCCATCCCCTCATTATCATCTCTAAGCCTGTAGCCCATATGGCTAAGGCTCTCCTCTCCTCTCCTCTAAGCTATCTGGTATCCTTGTGGTCATCAGTGTTCCTGTTATGGGTAGCCTAAAGATGCCATGGACACCCTTTAATGTGATACCCACTTCTATCATATTCCCATCCACCTCCCATCTAAAGGTGTTAGTCAATCATTCTCAGCATCCTAAGAACATGACTAAAAGGTTAGCACTTATGGGGATCCTTCACATATCAGATATACCTCCTAGACCCATGACTACTAATCTAGATTGATCTTCATTTGACAATCTATCTAACAAATCCAGCAACCAAGACACATCCACCAACCTCTAGAATCTCAGCTATCTCTATAACCAAGAAACAACAAAGGATGTATTAGTTTCTCCATGTCATGCATAATCACAATACATTCTTTACACATAAATTTTAATTAAAAACAAGCCTAATTGATTTTACATTATTCATTTTATCTTATTTATAACTTACTTGGTCCCTCTACCCTCTTTTGGTCATTTCAGACCATTCTATCCCTCTTTCAGCTTTCTACATACTTTTTCATGCTTATTCTAGTTCCATGGTCAACCTAGTTTGACCAAACTTTCCCTATTTTTGTCATAGTTATCTTTAAATTCCAAGTCAACCCTCTTATCTTCCCCTCCCTGGTATTGAATTTTCATTTTGGCCCTTACAGACTAGTTGCTCAATCTATTCTATATTTTTAGCCTACAAATACACTAGGTCGACCCATACCTACTGGGTCGACCATATATATTCTACCATATTTCATCCTACTAGGTCAACCTTGTTGACCTATTACATTATGTGTGTTGACCCAATACATTTTTCTCAAAATGTGCATTTCACTCACTTTCTTCCTAAACCCTTCAAACCCATTTCTCATCTTCTTATTTTCTACTCTTAGAATCTAAGTTTGCTCAATTTTGACATATTTAAATTCTTAAAGTAAAATTTAATCAAAATTCACTTAATTCAATACAAAATTAAAAACTAGTTTGAGATTTGTAGTTACATACTTGTAGTGCACCTGCTATCACCTCTGGCTGTCCTCCTCATCTAGTATGTCATTCCCTCACCATCCTAACCTTGTTTGGTCTTAGAGCTTTCTTTTGTCTTCTCCACACTTCAAAATTCCAAATGAATTCTCCTTTTCCCTATTTAAAACCACTTTTTAGCAACTCAATTCTTTCTTTTATTTTCAAGTAGATTCCTTGTTTTACCTCTATCTTTGTTTCTGCTTATCCATTTTACAAATCATAAAATGCATTAGAATCATGATGATGTAGAAAGTATTTTCCACTATCATATGTCTATCTTCCAATTTTTTTATTTTTTAGCTATTTTTTTGCACTAACTTCTACAGGTCCACCTAGTACACTCTACATTGGACACCTTCATTTCTTACAGTCTACTTCTTTATCTACAACACTAAGGTAAGTTAAAAGTATGTGTTTTTCAATACAGTTCTTTCATTTATCTTATTTATTGCTTACTGGACCATACTTAACATCAACATTGTGTGTTATCCTATTTTCTTCCAAAGCACCATCTCATGTTGAACTTACGTGACATGTGATGAGATTTGATTGAGGCATATGTATATACATTATATTTTTGAATGTTTATTGATTACTATCTTACAATAACCTATCTAGTCTTAATCTCTCTAAGTGTATTCCTTAAAAGATACATCAGGAAAGGGGTGGGCAAACCATTAATGCTTTGTAAGACTGTTGTTCCTTTTGACAATTTCCATCTACACACTAGCCTCCTAAAACCTTTGAAGCCAAGATTATTCTTCTTATTTCTATATATTCCTATCATTTGTTATGTTTTATCCTTCATTTCTTGCCTTAGTATCCTTTTAACTTGTCAATTTTGCTAGGTTGACTAGGTCAACCTAACATAGTTAAGGGACTTTTTCTTTCGTTTGGTTTGTTGGCATCTTGGTTGACCTAGCACAAACTTAGTGAGTTAGGCCTAAAAATGTGCTAGGTCGATTGGGTCAACCTAGCACAACTGACATTCTTGAATGATTTTAGAGTAAGTTACTACTATATATACAAGGTCATTTACCACCATGAATAAGAGCAAAGAAGTGTGAATGAACATCTACCTATTGACCATTCTACTTGGGAAATAAAACTTTAGGATTCAATACTCTTTTTATGGCTCTGATCTCATCTTGCAGATAAGTCTTTTGGATTCTTGGATAGGTTATGTAGCCTAGAGCTTATTTGTCTTAGTTATCCTTACATACCACAACAATCTCTTACGAAGCACCATGGCCAAGGGGGAAATTGAGGCTCAACATGTTCATCTTCAAAGGTAATTATTCCTAACTTTATTCCTCCTTTGTAAGAGTAGATAGATAGTACATTTGTATTATTATCTTCCATGTATTAAGATTCTGTATACATTGATGTGAGTATATGTCTTCTATACATGTTTACTTTAGTTGTCTCTTTATTTTATTTCTAACCCCCACTTTGTGCCAAAATATTTGGTGCACACTAGATTAGATTTGTTTTTATTGTTATTAGATTAGTGAAATATTAAATCATAGGACTCTTTTAGGTTTATTGTGTGATTGTGTTAGATTGTAGGATTTGGAACCCTACCTCACACAATGTGTTGTGACAAGTGATCCCTTAATTGGGTCTAACAGATCCTCACATTGTTCATGCTCCTACTTAACAACTATATGCTCCCCAATCAAAAGTGTAGGTGTGTTTTATTCCATTTGATCTAGGATTGATTTACAGACATGATGCATTTTTGATTGCATACAAACTCTACCTTTAGCACTTCGTGGCTTGAAACTAGAGTTGTCTTCATATTTAGGGTGGTTGATAATGTCTATAACTAAGTTTTTTTATCATTGATCATGTCCTATACATAGACCCAACACCCATTTAGGTCTCAAGAACACCCTTTCCAATACAAGAAAAATGTAGTTTTTTAATCCTAACTTCATGTGTACATAAAATGGAAATCGTAAGTCATTGAAATGAACCAAAAGAACCCTCATGTGCATGTCAAATCCTTATAATTTTAATATAAATCATGTAAATTTAACCTTCAGGACTAATCTATGGAATAAGTAATAGTAATGGGTCTGAAAATACACCTTTTTTGTAGTGAAGAGATAAATTCTTGTTCTCTAATTGACATTTACACCTATGAGACCTCCAAGTGTAATTCCATCACTTCTATCATGTCTAAATAATAAAATTACATATGATTCCATGACTTCAACCTCTAAACAGACTTGAAATCATGCTTTCACTATTATTTAGGAGTGTGTAAACATTGATAACAAATGTTGTCAAAGTTGAAGCTGTAATTAGATAACTCTACCTTTGTTGCTTCATGGCTCAAAACTAGAGATGCCTAACATCTGGGCTGGAAGATAACATCTAGTATTAGGTTCTTGGTCTTTTATCATGCCCAGTTGAGACACCCACCACCCATTCTAATCTCAAGAACACTCTTCTCAGTATAATAAAAATATAGTTGTTAAGCCTAACTTTAGACGTGCATAAAAAATAAATTATAATTCTTTGGAATAAATTCAAAGAACCATCATGTTCATGTTAAATCAATCTAATTTTACCCTAGAGCAAGTTGATAAAGACTTTATGACCAATCCTTGGCACAAGTTATAGTGGCAGGCCCTGAGGTGCAAGTTTTTTACAGTGAAGAGACAAGTTCTTGTCCTCCAAATGACATTTCCACATTTGGGATCTCCAGGTATAAGTCCATCACTATAGAAACACCTAAAAGGGTGATTGACATATGATTCCATGACCTTGGCATCCCAACCTATATGTATGGATGTTTTTACTATTATTCAGGAATGTGTAAACACTAACAATAAATGTTGTCAAAATTGAAGCAGTAGTTGGATAACTTTGTCTCCATTACTTAATGGTTATGAATTGGCACCACCAACATTTCTAGGGTAGTAGATAAAGTCTAAGACAAATTTATTATCCTCTCATCATACCTGATTTATAGATCCACCACCCATTTCAACCTCAAGAACACCTTTTCTATAATAATCAATTACTTATATTAAGCTTCTCTTAGCTTCAAGAACATGAAATTATTTACTATAGTACCAACTATGTGAAGGTGGAAGATTATTTGGCACTACTAACCTTCAAAAAAAATTGTTAGTAAGAAATTAAAAATAAAATTTATATGTACTGCCTAAAAAATTAATAAAATTTGGTGTAAGACTAAATACATCTACATTTGAGCAATCAACAAACCTTGGAATTTCAATCCAACAAACTACTAGGATCTGCTCTAATATTGAGAGTAGCAAAGAATAACTTCATGATCTAAATCATGAAGTTTCTATGGATTTTTTTCTAATGGCCTTACATAATATTCGACCAATTGATTTTTTTTTTCAAGTGTGAAACAAGATTACAAAATAGGTTAGTTCATTTGTTAGTGAGTAAAATCAAGAAAAAATAACAAGAACTAACATAGTAAGCCTACTCCTTGGTTTGTAAAGGTCTATGAGGTAAATGAACAAATAAAAATTCATAAAAAAGACAAGTTATACCTTACCCATGGATTTTATCATCAAATTTGGTCCAAAATCATTATTGTGCTAGGATATAAAACTCATAATTTTTAGCAATGTCGTTGAGCTAGCTCTTCCAACATCTCCTCAAACTTTATTAGATTAGTTGTGAATGAATTAGAATAATTGTTGAATCTTTTAAATGGATTTATGAATGGTTTATTTACATTAAAAATATTTTAATTGGTCTATGGTGGCCCTTGTATTTATAGGCTTGGCAAAGTGATAAGGACCATCCATCTCAAGATGAGAACCAATGGCCCAAGATGAGTCAAATTTGGTAGACCAAAGGCATTCAATTTTGGAGTTAATATTGAAATTAATAGGCATGGATTTCCAAATTCATATATTTATTACATTTATGTTATTATTTTAGATTCATGACTTTTTCATTGATGATGGCATGTTGATATCACATTAGATATTTTGTTGAATTTATGAATTTTCAAAATTAGACATTCATCTAATTTCCATTGATTTTCACTTAACCTTTTAATTATACTTGATTAACTAAGTAATATTAATTAGCCTTTTTTTAATTCTTGGAGTTTAATAAAATTTCATGCACCAAATGTTCAAAAATGTCAATTTATTATGTCACAGTTTAACTGTAGATGATTCAAAGGAAGATGACAATTACGTATAGTGCATTATCCCAATTAAAGATCCTCGATTCATTTTATAAGATGCATATTAAGGGTGTAGAATAATTTAGATGTTTTAGTGATTCATGTGTTATAATTAGAAATCATTCTATTTATAATTTTGACATGAGAGTGGTGAGAATTGAGTGTCTATATTTTAACCTTATTTGAGAAGGCATTACGAGACATAAGTGAAGCAACAACTTTTCAAATAATGAAAAGTTGCTTAAAATTATTTTATAATTCTTTAATAATTATGTGTTCATGTTTTGTTGAATCTTGTTCAATTTACTAAAAAAGAGTCCATAAAGAATCCCCAAAAAATGTTTGGGAATGCCATGTTGCCCCCTTGAGGGTAGGGGAAAAAAAAGTAATGTTGATGGATGGGCCCTCAAAAATAAGAAAAAGAATAAGATTGAAAGTGAAATTAACCCATAGATGGGATAAATCCATGTGATTAAATTATTTCATGCATTTATTTCTAATGATGAACAATAATAGAATTGAATTAGCCCCAAAGCAGGGGGAAGTGGGACAAATACAACCCAAAACAAGTGGCATACTTTGAATTGCCCCAAACATGGTGAAAGTTGTGGGATTGGAATTAGAATAAAGATTAAATGAGGGATTTTACCCTAAAATGGGTGGTATTGGTTGATCATAATAATGTTCCCCAATAGGGTAGATTTGATCGTTGATTCAATGAGTTGACCCAGTAGGGCAACTTTGATCTTTGATTGGTATAAATAGTTTACCCCATTAGGGTAGATTTTCATTTTGGCAAATAATGGTTAAGCCATTGATCGATTTGTTGGAAATCATAACTCAAGGATTTAACTTGTTACACATATCAATGATGAATGAGCACAAACATAGGTGTGATGGTGTAATAAATTTTCAAAGAATGAAGAAGCCACAAAAAACTAAGTATATGAAAATACTCAATGGTAATGAAAGAGATGATGAAGAATAATGATTGAAGAATGATGTGATTGGATTGGAAGAATATGAATGTTAATAGCAATGAAAAAGGGTGGTTGTGATGACCTTAAAAAATGGTTGGTACTGAGTGCTATCTACATAGTCTAGATGGACCTCAAGCCAATGAATTTCTCCCAAGAAATGGGAAAAAATAGGATGAAGAATAAATTAACTGATTAAAATGAGAACAATTAGTTGTTACATTTTCATTTAAAAATTATATGTCTTGTTAAACATATATATAGCCATCATGTCAATTATGTTGATTTGATCAAGGAAATTATGATGATGTGATGCAGTTAAATATGACAAAAATGATTTAATTAGACAATGAATGATTTTGCACAAGGGGATAAATTGACATCATAACATGACATTGTATATAAATATTGAACACTTGATTTTTAATGTATCACGTGATGGTTTGAATCAAGATATAAAACACCGTAATGACTTGGCCATACCATGCATAAGGACTAACTTTTGATCCAATAAACAAATGGAAACAACACACCAATGATAAAAATCATGATGATAATGTTGATGTATGTCAATGGATGGAATCAATTACAAGTGCATGACAAGGAATACCATGGTGATGACCTTGTTCAAATAATGGACTGAATCAAGGCGAAAATAATAAAATGAAACAAATAAGCAAGTAAACATAAACTAAAAAAAAAGCAAAAAAAGCATCTTGTCATTTAAGTAAGTCAAAATCCATATGTCAAGGCTCAATAATAATTATAAAGGAATGGTACCTCCTGTAGACATCCAATTCCTAACACCATTTGTGTTGAAATTGTCAATCTTACTTGAATTGCAGTCAAATGTATATTTTAGGTCAAAATCCATAAAATGTGCTAAATGGTTTGAGCTTGTCTTTTACAAGTGCTGATTTAGGCTAATGTATCCCTAAATAGGGAAATGCATTTTATAGGATACCTAACTTTGATAAATTCATTTAGAGTTAAAATGATGATTTCACCTTTTATGCTCTAGATCACTCTTTTCTCCTAATTCGTTAGTACATGTCATGTACCTTTGTTATTTTGTGTTGGCAACATCCTAAATGGAAACATGGTCCGTATACATCTAACATCACTTTATAATTATTCTCCAATCAAATTATGACCTAGTAATATGACTTTTTGACCATTTTAATTAATTGAGGGCCAATTTCCAAATAATTGCATAAATATTGATTAACCTTATTTAAGGTTAATTGATCCAAATCAAGAGCTTAAATGGATTTTCCATGAGAGTTGTTGAATATTTCTTTTTGGAAATTGATTTTTATTAACTGCATCACCTAATGACATCATCATATGGGGTGGCATTCATAAGCCATAAATGCATAAAATATAAGGATTATGGGTCTTCTATACCTCATTAAGACCCTCCATTCCTCTTAAATGACTCTCTATCCCAAATATTTATAAGAGATATTTATGGATTTAATTATATAATTAGATTAATTTATGGCCATACATCTCAATCTTGAGATGGATGGTCATAGTTGATTGTCATGTCCCCTCTTTAGCTCGGTCTAGCAGAGACATGTGAGTCAGCTTATTATGGGGTCTTGTAGGTTGACATTGTTGGATAGAGACCCAGTATGGCTATACAGTGTTGGGGACTTGGTGTTCTAGCCATCACTGATCAGTTTGGAGATGTTCCTATTTTTTAGGAGGTAGTTCCTAAAATTATGGGGGTTACCCCTACTTTTTAGGAGGATATGATCATACCCAGGGATGGGTCTCCATGAGATCTTTCCTTGAGTTCAGTTTCAGAGGATTTGGGTTGGTTTCCTACTTTCTAGAGGCATCCCTAGATTTTAGGGATGAGACTGCCCGTGAATCCTTGATTTTCGACCTCAGTCATAGGCAGGTGGCAGGGTGACTTTCTGGTTTCTGGAGTCATTGGTTCATTTTGTTGCTACTTGGGTTATATTTTTAATATTTCTTAAGTTTCCATCTTTTAATTAAATAAGGCTAAGTTTATAGCCATTTTGGAGTAATAAGGGGGTTTTGGCCTCATCTGGATGCGTACCCTAGGGTGTAATAGCTCGTTGGAAAGGTCTTGGACTTTTCTAAATATTTCCTTCTTGACTTAGATCCTTTCGGTGGATGAATTTCTTGGTATGGGAAAAAGGGTCAATTTCTATGTACTTGACCACTTAAAAAAAAGGGAAATATAACATGTTATGACTTAAATGCCCCATGGGGTGCTTTTAGGGTTTGAACTATTTGGAAAGGGTTATAAGGAGGACAAAAAAGGATTATGATTCATTATGGACATATTATATTTTGGGAATTGTGATTTTGACTCTGGAGGAGTTTATAGCATTGGGATGCCAAACCCTAGTGCTGGCCTATTTGGGACGTAGCCCCCAATTCAGTGGATTGTTGTTTGTTTAGTTTCATTTGGAGATTGCTCAGTGTTCTTCTGGTAGGTGTTGGGATTTGTGACAAAATTTAGCAAATATATAAGGGTGATTTCAGAGTGTGTGGGTTTTACATTTGTATGGCTGTACCTGGCAGCCTTTCCAGTTGTACGGCTATACCTGACAGCCAACCTCTTTACCTCAGCAGTGCGTCAACAGGGATCTTCAGCTTGCCGCAACCTTCTTCTAGTTTTTAACTTCCCTTCAGTGATTCAGGCTGGGTCTGTTTGCAATTGTAATCTACCTAAATTATTGAAAATCTATAATTGGTTCACTATTTGATTTAATATTCAGAATTCTACCCATAAACAATTTATTTGGTTGTACTTGGTTTTTAATCTTAGAAGTTACTTATGTTCTTGTACTTCCTTATTTATGTGTTGAAAAAATCATTAAAACACAAAAAAAATTAAACCCTACTGCAACTTCTGTCTATTTCAGAAAGAAAACATTTATAAACAGGAAAACCCAATTTAAAATACAAAAATTACAGCACATCAGCCAAAGAGATCCATCAGGGATCTTTCATTGATCTTGATCAATCTCAAAAATCTATAAATAGAGAGGCCACAAACATCATTTTTAAGCTTGATTTGTGTAAAGTTATAATGTTAAATTATCTCCACAATCCTTTTCATTTGACCATTGATTTTATTTGCATGCTTTATTGATAGGCTAGTTTAGTGATTCCAAATCATAAACCTAGGTTTTACAAGGAGTTATTGAGACATTGGAGGAGTTGGCCACCATTGTTAAGACACGAGCTCTTGATCAAGGGAGAATATGCTTTTGAGCTGAATTTGTATGGTGAATCCACTTGGGAAGGTAATATAACATTATTTTCTTTCAATTTTTACTTACTATTACTTGCAATTCCTACATGAATAGATAGGCTTAATTCAGTTTACACTTATGTATTTTTATTTTGATTTATTGGACTAATATTTGACTAATAATTTTATGTAATCTTATCTATATTTTGGCATACCTGGTGGGACCACACACCACAAATTTGGTCACAAATCTCATTCAATTAACTCTCTAATCTTTTTCATGCAGGATCTTGGAGTGAGAGGGCCAAAAAAAGTGAATTTTTAAGTTAATTTTCCATTTTTCTAACATTATTTTTGTTCCTAGAAATCTTGATTTTGTTCTCTGTTATGCTATCACTACTCACACAGTACTGATTTTGTGTAACAAAATTGATGTTTGCTAAACAACAATTTTGTAGACTTGAGCAATGATATTGTCATCTTGAGCAGTGATATCATCATCCTGAGTAGTAAAATCATCATCCGGGGTAGTGATATCATCATTTTGGTCGATGATTTTATTTAAAATAGTGATTTCATCACAAAATAGTGATATTATCATTGTAGATAGTATATTTATTTATCTAGGTAGTGATTTCATAGGTAAATAGTGATATTATTGTTTTATGATAAACTAACCTGAAATAATGATATTGTTATCTGAAATTGCAATTTCGCAAGGAAACAATGATATTCATTGTGTAATAATGATTTTGAAACAAAGAGCTTGTTTTGAGAAGTTGTTTCACTCATTTGCAAATTAACTTCAAATAATCAAGCTTGGAATTTGTTAAAACATTTTTTCAGACCTTTTTTGAAAGTTTAAAATGGATTAGGAACCTTGTTTTGGTTCTTAACAAAAAAATTAGCTGCTTAGATGAATGTTTTGACAAATTGTGCTTTCAAAGTTACAACTTAAGACCAAGGAGTCAAGAGAACACCACCTCATCTTTCATTTGGGACTTAAAATTGAATTCAATTGTCAAATTTGTATTTAATAATTTTTAATTAGAATTTGATTGGAAAGAGAGAAATATGTTGTGTGTATGATCTTCCATCCATATGCTTTAGGGAACTTTTGGAATCAAAAGCACCATCCTTATTACAAACATGCCTAGTCTAAGGCATAGAAATATTGTCATTTAAAGTGCTCCCCAAAAACTCATAATAGTATTGGGTGATCTTGAGGTGACGATAAAGTCTTTCTATTATGTCTTTTATTTTATGCAAATTTGTATTGTGAATGGGATTTCATCACCTCCCATGATTTCTATAGGGTTAAAGCACCAGGATGTATCTATAATTTGGACATCACACTACATTCAACAAGGGATGGATGTAGTGGTTGCAAAAAGAGTAAGACCTTTTGCATAAAAGAAGTGCCATAGACACCCAGTTTAAGTAAATTTCTTTTGTATCATTTGGCATGAAAGACATTGCACAATCGATCTATCTAGACATTCAAAAAATAATTAGTTTTAGTCAACCCCACATTACCATACCCTTGCTAGGATTTGGAAGATTATACTTAGTATATTTTGGTCATTTTTCCTTGGTATGTTTTGAGACTAAAACTTGTTTGTTTATTTATAAATCATGTCAAAGTAAATTTGTTTATATGCAACTCTTTTGTTTAAAGAGGTGTTATGCTATCCATTTTATACCACACTTGTGCCTTGAGATTTTTGCTAAACATATTTGTGTGTGTGCTAGTTGGACCTCGTTTATGTGCCATCATGTTGTCCACTCTTGTCTAGCTTGTTTGGTCAAATTCTAGTCTTCAACATTGTGTTTTCAATTAACCTTGCCAATTTTGGATCCAAACATTGATTGATTTTTGTTTAGGCCTCAATTCATAGGGTTGATGCATAGATCTTTTTATTTTGGGTTGCATAACTTCGACTAAATGATTATCCAAATTTGAAAACTATTGATTGTTTATTTGTTCAAGCACCTTTCCTCATCATTGTTTGTGCCTTTATTTTGGAGAACACAAATTTTCTCTAAAATCTTTTGAAATTATATATTTGACATTAGGTTTTTTTATGCTAATTCTTGGCACAAACCATTTTAGAGATACATATCTACTCTTTCAGCCAAATTTGAACCTTTTATCTTTTAGACATCATTTTTTAGAGTTTGCAGAACTCTAATCCTTTTTGTTTTTATATATTTCTTCATGAAATACATATATGTCTAGCTACACTTATGGTGGAGTCATGGATAATCCAACTTATGATAGAATGCCTACACAAAATGAATTATATGGCTTTAATCAAGACCCCAATGGTGATAATAAACCTAATGTCAAATATATAATTTCAAAAGACTTTAGAGAAAATTTGTGTTCTCCAAAATAAAGGCACAAACAATGATGAGGAAAGGTGCTTGAAAAAATAAACATGGTTTGTGAGAAAAATTTCCATCCACCTCACAAAAATTAGTCATGGGAACATAGTCAAGATCTAACTCAAGATTGGGATGATTGGGTTTATCAGGAAGACTTAGATGCTTTGATTTATGCAAGCAACCAAACTAAGAAGCATCCAATCATTACCATTTTAGGACCTCCTCCTTTGGTTTACACAAGTAATCAAACTATGAAGCATCTAGTTGTTACCATTTTAGGACCAAACTAAAAAGCATCCAATAATTACCATTCTTGGCCCATCACCAATTTTTGATGAACATATTGTTGAATAACCTCCATTTGATAAACCCATTGTGTTTGATCCCTTCTTCAATAGTATAATTTTTGAAGAGTCCATTATTGAACCACAAACCATTATTCTCACTAAACCAAATGTTCCCCACTTTATAAATTTTGTGTTGATCTTTAAGCCAAAACAAGAAACATAACCTCTTCAAGATCCATATTATCAGGATTAAAATGTGTTCAAAATTTATATTTTGCAACCAATTATGAACCAAAACCAAGATGTTATTGTTGAAACACCCATTTGTGAGAAGTCAACCTATGATAAGTTACCTATTCATATGTTACCTATCTTTAAAGAGCCTCATCTCTTTCATAATCTAGTCTCACCTCTATTTCCTCTTGATCTTTTTCCACTCATTAAGGAGTCTCACTTTGATAGACATGATTTTATCAAGACATCTCTTGAGAAGTTCCCTCTCTTTGAGGGGCTTCACTTAGATGAGAGAGTCTATGTTGAACCCTTCCAAGATGAATCAATTTTTACTGATCTTGTTATGCTATCAAAGGCCATTACTTGTCAAACACTTAGAATTTAATAGAACATGATCAAAACAACCATATCAATTGAAGAATTAGAATTAGACTCAGGTTCTATTTTTGAACTAACATCAAATTTAACATTAGAAATAACATCAACATCAGTTTTGACATTGGATTTAAAGTCCCTTTTTTTGAAATTAGATTTAGAAACAGATTATAGTCATGGTTGTTGCAACATTAGTTACACTTATCTTGTAGATCAATTTAAATATATTTGTGATCCTTCTACAATTTTTTAGGATGATTACTTCAATATAAACATAAGTTCTAGTATTTTATATGAAGAATGTGTTGCATTTCATCATCCCACCATTATTACCACCCAACATAGACATTATATTAACATTCTACCTCCCACAAATGTTGATTAGGACCATCAGAATCATACTTTTTTAAACTGCATCCATGGTGACATACTATTTGCAAAATATTAGGGGGAAAAGACCACATTCATTCATTCAAAAAACAAAATTCTCATGAAATCTTTTCAAAAGAACTAGGGGATGAGCAAAGATCAAACTTGATATCTTTTAGTGAAACCTTTTTTTAAGAACTAGAAGACAATCAAATTCAAATGTTAGCATCTCTTTATGAAACCTTTTCGAAGGCTCTATGGGAAAATTAAAATAAGTTCATTGGTAAAAACCTCATCGAGTCACCAACAACTGAGCATAAATTTTTTTCATTGATTACTAAAGATCTTATTCAAGATTAAATTAAAACAAATTCTAATCTACAACATAATCAGATGGTAGCTACTCTCAAGATCAAACAATATAAAAATTTGATAGTCCTATCAAGAGCACCTTTAGAGGTCTTCGGTCTTGCCATAACCAAAAGTATGTTGAATTTGGTATCAACAACAGTACATGTGACTGCAAGTCCCAATCTTCATTTATTTCCCATTCATTATGCATTCTATTACCTTCCACCTATTCACTACACACTTATATCATTTATCATTGGAAACACTTTCCTTTAGAGAGGCTATGAAGATATCTTGTCTCGATGTTTGAAGGAAATAGACTCAACAACCAATGAAGATCATAAACATGTTATTGATATCCAAATCGATAACAAGTTTTTAATAGAGTAACTTTTTTGAAAGGGAATTGGGTAGAAACTTTATAACTGATCATTTTTGTTGTCTTGTATATTGACTAGGACGTGAATCTCCCTATCAACAAGAGTAGTAGAACTATTTTTCACTTTTCCAATTACCATTTGCCATTACCATGCCTCATCTCTTGGGAACAACCCTTATACCCTTTTTAGGCTTTATTATACCATTATGTTCTATTACCATGTTGTTTAAACTAAATTGAATTGATGTCCTTCGAGACTATGTAAGTAGCACTCAATTTCTATTGAGGTCAGCTTAGTCACCCTTTTTCCACGCTCTCACCATTTTGTGAGAAATTATTAATTTTGAACACTCTCACCATTTTGCAAAAAAACTAAAAAATGTTCTTGCCAATTTATGAGCAATCTAATCCAATCACTGCTTGGGGGTAACTTTTTTTTCACTACAGCCAATTGTCTTCTGATTATTTCCTTATACCATTTTTATTATACCATTTCTTTATTATTATCCCAAGCTTGTTTTTAGTCATCGTATCGATCCCATTTTGATCTTAGTTCCTTTGGTTCATGCTACACTTTTTATGGGGGGATTTTGATCCAATTTCCATAATTTTAGACTTTTGTGTTTGATGACAATCTATGGTAGTAGTGTGATGTTTGATCTGGCAAGTTATCTTTCATCTATAATCTTATTTGGTATCACTAATTATCGCTGCCTATAGGCAAATCAATATTGTTTTGGTACCCCTGATTATAACCATCTTTGGGAAAATTAGAATTATGATGTCTCCTAATTATAACCATCTATGGGAAAATTAGAAATGATGCCTTTTTATCATGCATTATTGTATCTCTTGGTCATTAATATTATCATTTGTCTTGTTGTTCACCTTTATTTGTGAACTTTTTGTGACCTAGTCAGTCTTTCATTGTCTTTTATGTGGGTAAAAATACTGTGACTTAGAATTATTTTTGGGTTATGTAAGTCATACTCAATTCATGTTGAGGTCAACTTAGTCCCTCTTGTCATACACTTTCACCATATTGTGAGCATTTTAAGTTGGCATGCTCTCGCTATTTCATGAGCTAGACCATTTTATATCTCGTAATCCTCAATCGAGTTGAGATACTTAGAAAATTCCAAATACATTCAAAAAATCAAAAACATTTTGTTTATTTGATTATTGTTATGTTCTCTTGTTTTCCTATTTGGTCTTGCTTCTGTATTTTATTTTCCAAGTACATCTTGATAGTCCACATAGATCTCAATTATTTGTATCTTGATCTCATATTTTTAAGATGTCTTATTTTCTTTTTATTTGTCTTTTCTTTTTTTTAAAAATATAAATAGTTGTAACTCTGGTTTTGGTCATTGTTTTACCATTATTCTTAGTTATAGGTATTCACATTTTAACTTACTCAACATGATTGGAATCTTATGTCATTATAATTTATTCATACTTATGATGCCTAATTTCTTTTTCTATAGTAATAACTTTATGTTTAGGTTTCAAAGTCTTAACGTTAACATCAGTTTCGATAAACAATTCTCAAGAACACTTTGCATAATCTAGGCTCATTATATGGAATTAGGCATCTATATATCTTGCATTTTATAAATCAACTCTATGCTTAGATGTGCATCTCTTTGCATACATCACAAGTCTAATCAATTCTTGGTCAATTTTCATCATTCCTCATGCCATTCTCTCCCAAACTTGGGTGAACTACATTGTCCTGAAGTTCATGTTGGAACATGAGTCCATGGAACTATGTAGACAACATCCACTTGTCTTATACATCTGGAGTCAGCTCAACCATCTCCATTCTTCTTTTTGTCTCTCTCATAACTTTGTGTATTCTCATATGATGGGTTTTATATGGCTTTCTAAGCCATTATACCATCACATATACATTTGTGCTTGCTCGCTTTAACCTATCTTTTGGGTTATATCATTGAGCTATTTTTCTTGCTAATTTCCCATGTTGGGGCACAACATTTGAACAACATCAAAATAAAATCAGCCCTATAAGGGTAAAACCATTATTTATTCTTTATCAAATGATCACAATTCACTTTACTGGGGAAAAACTTTTTTATCATGATCACATTTGCTCTACTGGGGTACATTTTATTATCTTGTCTTTGGAGGACCCATTATAGTGGTGATTCCCTTCTTGAAGCATAATATTCTCTATTTTTTCTAATTCCAATCTCTCCACACCGATTCCCATGATGGTAATATTTAGTGTGCAACTTGTCTCAAGATTGATCAATGTCACAAGTGTGTAGATTATACTCTCAAATTAGGTATGTTTAAAGTGTGTCCCTTATATTTATGTATTGTATCTTTCACATTCCCCCCATATACTGGGGCTTATTATACCTCTAATTATATTTTGATCATTGATGGTAATCACATGTGTAAGCATTAGCTCATCTGGATGTGATCTATTCTATGGATTAATTTCTCACTTTCTCTCTCTTTTTGAGAGTCCATCCTTCTCTTTCATCCTAGTATGTCCTCTCAAGAGGGCATCATGGGTCTGTTCTAATTTATTCTTAAAAAATATTTTATTTGAAAATATGATGCTTCACCTGAATGTCTCACTACACCTTATCAAATAAGGTTAAAATGCAGATATCTAATTATTAACACCATTTATGTTGAAATTGTCAATCTTACTCGAATTACACTCAAATGCACATTTTAGGTCAAAATCCATAAAATGTGATAAATGATTCAAGCTTGTCATTTATAAGTGATGATTTAGACTAATACATCCCTAAATAGGGAAATGCATTTTATGGGATACCTAACTTTGATAAATTCATTTCGAGTCAAAATGATAATTTCATTTTTTGTGTTGTAGATCACTCTTTTCTCCTAATTCATGAGTACACATCATATACCTTTGTTATTTTATGTTGGTAGCATCCTAAATGGCAACATTATTTATGTGCATCTAACATCACCTTCCAATTATTCTCCAATCAAATTACAACCTAGTAATATGACTTTCTAACCATTTTGATTAATTGAGGGACATTTTTCCAAATAATTACACAAATGTTGATTAACCTTGTTTAAGGCTAATTGATCCAAATCAAGAGCTTAAGTGGATTTTCCATGAGATTTGTTGAATATTTTTTTTGGAAATTGATTTCTATTAATTGTATCACCTAATGACATCATCATATGAGGTGGCATCCATAAGCCATAAATGCATAAAATATCGAGATTATGGGTCTCCCATGCCTTATTAAGACCCTCCATGCCTCTTTAATGCCTCTCTATCCCAAATATTTATGAGATATATTTATAGATTTAATTATATAATTGGATTAATTCATGGCCACACATCTCAATCTTAAGATGGATGGTCATGGTTGATCTTGATCAATCTAAAAAATCTATAAATAGAGAGGCCATGAACATCATTTTAAAGCTTGATTTGTGCAAAGTTATAATGCTAAATTGTCTCCACAATCCTTTATATTTGACCATTGATTTTATTTTCAAGCTTTATTGATAGGCTAGTTTAGTGATTCCAAATCATAAGCCTATGTTTTACAATGAGTTCTTGAGACATTGGAGGATTTAGCCACCAATGTTGTTGAAAACACGAGCTCTTGATCAAGGGAGAACATGATTTTGAGCCCCATTTTTATGGTGAATCCACTTGGGAAGGTAATATGACATTGATTTTTTTAAATTGTTTCTTACTATTACTTATAATTTTCGCATGAATAGATAGGCTTAATTCAATTCACTCTTATGCATTTTTATTTTGATTTATTGGACTAATGTTTGACTAATCATTTTATGTAATCCTCTCTACACTCTCAAGAAAGAATGCACTCAAGGGAAGGATGCAAGCCACAGTGATTGAAATGACTTGAACCAATAATAAATATGCCCCAGTAGGGTAGATTTGAGAAGTACTCATCCTGATGATTATGAACATGACTAGCTCAATGTTTAATTAAGAATAATGATTAGATTTAAGATAAGACAAAATATTTTTGAATTTTATGTCTTTAGATATCTCATAGATATTTTAAGCCTTTTTTTATAATGTTTAGGATGATTTGTAATAAATAAAGGTAATATTTAAAATTTTATAAGGAACCATCTAATTAAGGTAAAACCACCTTAGGTAGAGGCTAAAAAAATAGCTAAACTAGATGCAATGGTAATTACCTCAAACAAAAAATAGAACTTGAGGCACTAGGGAATGTCATGCAACAACAAGATAAGAATAGGAAAAATACATGATGTGGAAATAATATGAGGGGAATTAATTATAGTAAGTCTCAAGCAATGATCAAGTAGGTAATACCCTTGTTGACATACCCTAAAACACTTATCTATAAATAACTGATTCTGATCAATTTGGAATGCCTTTGGAAAATATTTGTTGAATCTACCTATAATACTTATTTTTCATAATCAATATCATGATGGTAATAGGAAATAATAAAAATAATAAGAATGAATCAAGGAATGGTATGAGAAATGGAAAAAGATGAAATAGGTGCCCCCAAGCGAGGGCTCTCATAGATAATGGTTCAAATCAATTAAGCATAAAAACATTTGAGATGCATGATATTTATAGGTTCCTTGAGATCTTATCCATCTGGTGTAGCCAACCTATATGCCTCAAAACTATAATTTTTAATAACAACAAAAGGACCAAGCTAGTTGACCTTAAACTTGCCTTTCTTCTTATGCTCAATGTTGGAGCTATTTTGATTTTCTTTCAGCACCAAATCACTAATTTCAAATTATCTAGGGAGGATATATGGGTTATAGTTTTAGTGTACCTAATTTTTATAGGCTCATAAATGGTCTAATATTTATTTTCATTTCTCGTTCAAGAGGTCTAGTTATTATAATCTAGCAATTCTATATTCCTCATCATCAACGATATTCTATAGATAAATGAGTACAGAGGCAACTCGATCTTGATAGGGATAATTTCCTCAGAGCCAAAGACTAAGGAGTATGGTATGGATCTTGTAGGCATGAGGGTGATGGTATGGTAAGCACACAAGGTATGGAATAATTGTAAATGCCAATCACGGCTAACATAATTAACAATATTTTTTAGAATCTTAATAATGGTTTTGTTTGATGCCTTAGATTAGCCATTACCTTAAGGATAAAAGGTTGTGGACTTTTTATGATTGATATATAATTTGGTAAAAAGGACTTTAACATCTTTGTTCTTTAATGGGACACCATTATTAGATATAATAATGGAATGAATGCCATAGCAAAACATGAGGTGATAGTGAATGAACTTGGAAATCTACTTGTTGGTTATATAAGTGAGGGGAATAGCCTCTATCCACTTAATGAAATATTCCATAGTAGTTAGGATATGCCTTCAGCCATCAGAGGAAGTGAAGTTTATTTTCCCTATGAGATTGATTCCCCATGTATAAAGCAATCATGGTGTAGTGATTAGTTAGAGCGATAAAGAAGGAACATGGATCAAATCATTATGTCATTGATAAGTATTGCACCACTTGACATGTTGACAATCATCTGTCTCCATTGTTGGCCATTAATACCTAGTTTAAAGGAGCCTCTTAGAAAGAACCAGGTTGTTGATATGGGCTCCATAAGTTCCTTTTATGTACTTCAATGCTAATTTACATTCTACTAAAGTTAAACAATGAATCAACATTCCATCATAGCCTCTATGATAGAGCATGTTACCTGATAAGGTATATCAGGTAGCTTTATGAATGAAGGCTTTGTGTTGGGCTCATGATAAGTCAATAAGAAGAATTTGGTCATGGAGATAGGTGTAAAGGTCTTTGAAAAAAGGAAGATAAAGACCAATAATATCACATACCATCTCAGAATCTGGGTATAAATGAGCTGGTTGAAGGTGGTTTTCAATAAGAAATTGATACTCTTTGACATTGCTAGCCACTACTAACATAGACCCAATGGTCACCATGGCATATGTTTATCGATTATTAGCCTTGGGTATTTGTTCAAACTAAATAGCATCAAAATAAGGCTTGAGTTTATCAACCATACTTTTTTAGGGTATATTCTTCTCGTCTATGGTTTGGTATTGGTTTATATCTTAATTAATGATCAACTGGGGATCCCCATATACCATTAACTATTGAATATTTCACCATATATCAAGATCAAAACTTATAATGAGTGATTCATACTCAGCCATGTTATTAGTATAGTGGAAGAAAATATGAAATGCCTTGAGAATCATACCCCCTTGCAATGTGATGAACAAGATACTGACCCTAGATCCATGGGATGTGAATGATCCATCAAATTATAATGTACACTATTTGGATTCAATAGTTTTTACTTATAGAGTCATAATTGACTCATTTAAGAAATCAAATATGAGTGGTTGTATATCTAATAAAGGGGTTTCATCAAGTTGATATGAAATAACTTGCCCTTAATGTCCTTCTAGTTCTAATATTCAATATCAAATTCACTCAACAACATTACCCATGTGGGCATGTGACCTATCAAAGTTACCTTAGATAATAAATATTTGAGTGGAATGATTTTGTCTATAACAATGATATCATTATTTAGCATGTTATGACACAACTTATGGGAAACAAACACTATTGTTAAATAAGTCCTTTCAATTGGCATGCATTTATTCTCATATGTTACAAGTGTCCTACTCAAATAATAAACTGCATGTTCGTTACCTCACTCATCATGTTGAGCCAAAAGTGCCCCCAATACATGCTTTATTGTGGCTATGTGAATTTGTAATGGTCTTCTTGGTATATGTGTCATCAATACTATAAGGTTGGCCACATACATCTTCAATTATTCAAAGGCCTAGTGACAACTTGTATCCCATTGAAATGCTATACCTCTCTTTAAAAGGTGAGTAAAAAGATGGAGCCTATCTACCAATTATAAAATGAACTGGTAAATGGACTATAATTTACCCTATAGGCTACTGAGCTCGTTTAGATTAGAAGGAGAAGAAATTTCCATAATGAATTTGACCTTATCATGATCAAATTCAATGCTTCCATGTGACATAATAAATCCTATCAATTTTCTATAAGTGATGCCAAACATGCACTTTTTAGGATTGAGGTGTACCTTATATTCATAAAGTCTCTCAAATATTCTTCATAGAACTTCAGGATGTCTTACATGTGTTTTGTATTTGGATAAGATGTCATTCATATCGTCCTCAATAATATTGTGCATCATGTCATGGAATATGATAGTCATGGCACATTGATAAGTTACCCCAATATTCTTCGAGCCAAATGACATGACTTGATAAAAAAATGTCCCCCACAGAGTGGTGAACATTATTTTGTGTTGGGCTTTGGGTGTAATCTTGATCTGGTTATATCCTAAGAAGCCATCCATAAGGGACAACATCTTGTATCATGTTTTTGATTCTACTATCATGTCGATATTCGAAAAATGGAAATTATCCTTAAGGCATGCCTTATTAATATCTTTGAAGTCATTACAAAAGTGATTTCTTCAAGGTTTCTTGGTAACTAGAATGATGTTCGAGATCCATTGTAATTAATCTAATGGTCAAATGAAACTTGATCCCAATAATTTTTGTAACTCTTTCTTAACCAAGATATAAATGTATGGATGCATTTTATGTAAATTCTATTTGATTGGATTGTAATCTAGGTGTACAATAAGCCTATGTAACACTAAAGATGGGTCTAAACCCAACATGTCTACATAGGACTAGATGAAGATGTCGATAAGGTCTTTTAGGATGAAAATAATGAATTTGTGTGCCTTAGTTATGAGGGACATGCCTAAGTAAATTATTTTGGGTCATCATAGGTGCCAATGTTAAATTTTGTGTTATCTTATACAAGGAGTGTCAAACCATATTTAATAATAGTAGGCATAAATGGAAATTAGTCTTATTCAATTTCTTGTGAGATATAAGGCTCACCCACGTAAGAAGAATCAGAATCATCCATGTTCATAGTGGCCAATTAATGAATTTCTCTAGATAGTATTGTACCAATTGTGCAAAGATTATATGTTCTTATTCATGATGTCAGACCCAACTATAACACTTGGACTTGGAGGAAACTATGCTTCTTGAGGAGGTGAGCAAACTTCCCCATCCAAGGGTGCCTGAAACAAGTTTTCACGCATGGATTTGTCTTTATATTTAATTATTAATTGATCGAAAGGTGCCTCAAAGTGGTTTTCACTAGAAGATATTGATGTTTTACTTTGTTTATAGCCAAGGAAGTTTACCTACTCTCCAAAGTAGGCAATAAGGTCCAATGTGAAATTAAATCCTTATTTTTCATCACTAGCTGGAAATCCATCCATAAGGCCTATGAATTTGGTAATGGAATATTTGTTTTGGAATTCATCCAATGGTATAATTAAATATTTTTGGTCCCAATATATTAGGTTAGGATGATGGAGGGAAAAAGGATAATGGCCTATAATGATAATAATGGCATTGGTATTAAAAAAATTGGTATTGGCCAGCTCATTGTAGGCATTATAATGGGATGATGTGTCACTGCTAGGAGCATCTTCATTAGCCTATGATATCACTCTTGAAATATATGGAGTCACCCCCAAGAAGTTTGAATCTAAGACCTCAATTTATTATATGTGTTTTTTCAAGTACAGGTTTAATAATTCCTTGTGCTTTTCCCCCTAGACCGTTTCCCTTATAGTCTTGATTGTCTATAATTCTATTAGGAATGGTACTTAGAATTTTGATAGAAAGTAGCAAATCTTTTGCCATATAACCATTCTCCTTCAAAAATGGTGGGATTATCTTGGTTTGGTGATGTGTCTTTGACAAACACGAGTGGTTGCTTTTGACCAAAAGTGGAATTATTTTACCATATCATGTTGAGCATGCCAGGGATAGATTCAGGCCTTAAATAGGATTTAGGGGATTTGATCAATTTAACAACATGAAAATCATCTTGAATGTGATATGTGGTAATGTCACCCTCTTCAATGGTAAAGTGGGTGGAAATTGATTTAGGAGGTCGATTATAAGAAGTGGATGCTTGGTCACTAGGATCAATGTAATCAGATTTTAGAGACTTGGGAACTTTTATTTTATTATTCTTGCCTACATATTCAATGCTAGGACAATAATTGTAGCTCCCATACTTAGCTTCTATGTTTTTTAATATTGGTATGGCCATAGATCTCTAGGAATAGTGACCTCTAATCCTAAATGAGAGAATTTAATGCATTGGTGGAAGGTGGAAGGACTAGTCATACTTCATGGATTCAAGGATAACCAAGAAGCAGATTATATGGAAGATCTATGTCAATGACATGGAAAATGGTGTTGTGGGTGATATTCCCAAAATGATAAGGAAATAAATAGTACCTAATATTTTTCTCTACATTATCATAGGATTGATCATAATAGTATCTAGATACATATATGTTATTGTGTATCCCAAATGTTGGATCAACTTCAATGAAGCTATGTTTAACCTTGAATAATTATCTATGAGATCCCACTTGAATTTTTGGTGGAAAATGATGGCTTCGATGTATAAAGGATTATTATGGAGGGGACCAAGGGATGGCATATCTCTTTGATCGAATGTGATTTGTTGACCTAGGGACAAATGAGCCATAAGTGCTCAAAATTGGGCTAGATCAATGTCATTAAGTACCTTGTCCTATTAGAGAAAGTAATTTAATATGGTTCTATGAACTGTAGATGTACACAAAAGATCTAGGATATAAATATACATAGGAGTTTTGCTTATTTGTTCACCAATATTATATTACTTCTCACTAGAAGGATGAGGTGGTTTAGATTTTGGTGGTGTAGTGTCCTGCTTGGAATTGGTATTGGCATTAGAGGATGGAAAATGGCATTAGAGATTAACTCTTGGATGTCTAGTTGTGATTGCATAATTTCAAGTCAGGAAATAGTTATCTAAATTATATGAATTAGGCATGGATCAAAGAATAGTAATTTGTGATGGTCAAGGCACAATTAAATTGCTATGACCCATGTTGGAATTACCTATAGACAAAATTGGTGGTCCCAATATATAAGAGATAACACTCTAATGAGTGGTATATGGTGTACAAGGAATGACTTTGATAGTAAGAATGTAGTTACTTATAACATACCCTATGATTTCACCATAATCATATGATATAGTTTGAAAGATAATTTGGTTAGTTTAAGTGTTATGATCCTAATTACAATTGGCTTGATTCTGATTTTGGCCTCATCCTTGATGTTGATTATGGCCTTGCCCTTGATTTTTATTATTTCTTTCATGTTGATTTTTGTGCTTGGGAAATGGGTTGTTGTAAATACCCATATCTTGGTTGGTATTGGGTGGTATTTTCTCCAATTTGATTTCCCCATTTTCAAGCAAATCCTATATAAGATGCCTTAGTTACACCCACCTATATATTACATGACCAACCATGTGATAGTAATCACAATACTCATTATCTCAATACCATGTTGGTTTGGGTTGGCCCTTTGTAAATTATTTTGAAATAACCCAAACTACATGAAAAAAAGTGAAGCAAATATATATAACTGTAAGCTACCTCTTGGCATGTGACAAATAAAGCTTATAAATTCTCTCTTGCATTACCTTTCCCTTTGTAGTTATCAAACTTTGGCAATTTGAAATTAGGTGGGAAAGGTACTTAGACACTTGAGGTCAAAAGGATAAGGGGAATATTTCATCAAATTTATACTTCTTAGGCACTTGATTACACACTTGAAGTCCTAAAACAATTTCATTCATCGTATTCCATCTTAGATGTTGGGAGCACTTTGTGATGATGGAAAGGTATTTTGATGTGTTTGATGGCTTTGGTTTGCATTAGCATAAGTAGGAATGGCTCTCCTTAGTGAATTTATGTTAGTTATATTCACCCTATAGCCTATATTCTAAGTTTGATGAGGGATTTGATGTTGGTTCAAATTTAGATTGGAATAGGTAATGTGTTGTTGATTTAGAGGATGTTATTATTAAAAATTGTAAGGGATTTGCTATTTCAAATTATAGGGGATCTATTATTGGTTTATATGAATTTTTTGTTGGTTATGAGGAACTTATTGTTGGTTCACAAGAAGGCATTGTTGTTATTAATTATAAGTAGGAAATAAGTATTGGGAACTACCCCATGTTTGTTGTCATGGTGGATTATTGGCAACTTGTTGTTACAGATTATTTGGCACTTGTTGCACATTGTTTGGTAGTTGTTGTGCATTGTTTGTTACTTATTTCACATTGGTAAGGATCTCTTGGTGGTTGAAAAAGGTATGTTGAGTTTCAAATAGAACTTATTGTGCAATTTTTTTTGGAATGGCCTATTTATAAAGATCTAATGGATCTACATTAGATGTAGTGTTGGCTAAAGGTTTTTGTGGTTGTTCAAACACCTAGTTTTGATCTATGAAGGTGGTATTATTAAATGACATTGATGCCAAAGAAGTAGTTAAATCAACTACCTACTTATTGGCATATCATTGGCTAATTTTTTGTATTATAAAAGTATTGATTTGGTTGTGTTGGGATGGGTCAGCAAGTTTTCTCTTCCCTTTGTTGGATGATGTAATGGCTAATTTTGTATTTTGAATACGGGGATTACTTTGGGTAAAAACTAATTCCTAAGGTAATTATTCTATGTGAACAAGAGTGTCTAATTTATATATGGGGAAGTGGGATATTGGTTCTGGATTCTAATGATCTTAGAATTTATTCATCCTTATCTTATATAGTTTGTTGTTGAATTGACCTTGACTAGTTTTAATAATGGGAGGGAGGTCTTCAAAAACTATTGGGTGGTCCTCACTATCCTCACTGTATTCAAAATTATTAAGGTATCCTAAGGGATTTTAGAAATTTTATTCCTTAAAATTAGGGTTGTAAGAATCCCCATTGTGCATGTACATAGGTATGTCTCAAATGGTTTATGAACTAAAGAAGGGTTTTGACCTTGGTTAGTCTTTGACTTGATTTGTTTGAAATTTGGAATGAGATCAAATGGTTTTAGACCTGAATTTGAACCTAAAATTGGATTTTAGAATTGAAATTTTGACACTAGGAAATGCTAGTGTGAGACCAAAAGTGGAATGGGCAGTGTAACGATACCAAATGAGACAAGGATTTGTTTCAATTAGAACACATAACATGACAAAATGACTAAGGATGGTTCAAAAAAGTTAGGCAACATAACACCTTAGTGTGTTAAAGTGTAAGGGCATGTTTTGAAATGTTGGCTTTTAAAATTTGATGAATTTGTTTGGAATGTGGTTGTGAAGATAATACTGGTTTTGACAAAGTACTTAATCAATCACAAACATAAATTAGAAATTGACATGGGTTTATGGCTTAATCACTAAGTCTTTTTGATATACTCACCTTTGAGAGGATAAAATTTAATGCTTCATTAAATAAATGATTGTAATTATTGGTTCCATTTTAACCCCACCCTTATCTCAAATGTTTGTACTAAAAGATAATCTTTGGGGTGTATACCTTTGCACCTCTGCATCAATGAGTACATCATGGAAAAACTAGTTTCTATTCTAAGTTTGCATTGGATTTTCTAGATGGTCCTGATATATCTTGTGGTACATGGGCACAATAAATATCCATCAATTAGATATAATATTTAATGGGCCATTTGCTAGAGGGTCTAGTCCCTTTATTACCATTTCAGCCATTGGGTTCTCATTGGAGGGATATTGGCATAAGCAAGCTCTGAGTAATATTTTAAATAAGATACCATTGGTGTGATCTCAATTTTTATACCTTGTCAGATAATGGGGTTGGTATAATGCTAGGATGTGACTTCATAGGTCAACACACCCATAAAGACTAATAAGAAGGTGATGAACTCCACCCTACATAGTCAAAAACAAAAAAAAAAGGAAAAACATGCTTCGTTTTTTATTCTCAGGACCCCATAGATGGGCAAAATAAGAGCATACTTCAAAATGATTTTTCAGGTAGATAAACAAGCAAGTAAACCTTTGTGTTTTTAATCACCTAGGATCCCTAAAGGGGGCAAGGGGAGAGCATACACACAATGGTTTACACAAACAAGAATGTAAGTAACAAACCACTTAAGTTAATAATTAAATTCATGTGATCTTAGGATCCAAGTTAAAAGTATATGTTTATTGTTAAGAACCAAATAAAAAAGATGATTGAAATTTGCCTTGTGAAATTATGTAAAATACTTTAAAAGATATCAAAATATACTAGACAAATGATTAAGAATTCAGATAATGATTTTAGTTGTCAATATAAAGTTGATTTATTTAATTTTTAAGTCATAAAAAAATTTGACACAGGGTGATCTCATTGTTTAGTAGGGTGATCCCACCATTTAGCAAGGAGATCCTATTAATTTCAGAGCAAACATGTTAATCTGTAGGGAGTCAAAGATATAATTTTGGTGACTTAGACGATTAGAAATATGACCTACCACTTATTTGATGATTCCATAATTTCAATAAATGATAAATAAAAAACATAGTTTACCTTTTAGTGACCTCACCATTTATTTGTCGACCCTGTCTATTTCAAGTTAATCCTACCATTTCATAGGTTGAGTCTATTGATGGAAATAAAATAAATTGAAATGCATAATAGTAACTTCATCATTTATCAAGGTGATCCCACCAATTTATGATCAATCTTGACACTTTCTAGGTTGAGTCTATGAAATTACCAAAATACATGGAGCAAACAGAGAGTAATACAAATCGATCCATTTGATTTGAGGGTCAAAGTCACCATTTATATGATTGATCTAGTCAATCTTACTGATAATCAATAAGTAGAATAAGGTAAATTTATAATAAAAAGGGGAAATAAATTCAAATAGTAATCAGATTTGATAATTAGAATATTAGGATGGTTTTCAAGGAGTTTTATGTGGTGCACGATCCCATTGGGCATACCAAATGTGAAGAAAGATTACAAAAGAGGTTAGTCTATTTGTTAATGAGTAAAATCAATAAAAAACAAAAATAACTAACATACCAATCCTACTCCCTTGTTTGGTTAAGGTATATAAGGTAAATAAATAAACAAGAAACCACAAATAATACAAGCTATACATTCCCCATGGACTTTATCATCAAAGTCGGTCCATAAGTGTGATTGTGTCCAGATATAGAACTCAAAATCCTTAGAAATGTCATTGAGTAAGCTTCTCCAACATCTCCTCAAGATATATTGGATTGGTTTGGGAATCAATTGGAAAATTTGGTGAAGCTTTTAGATGGATTTATGCATGGTTTATTTTCACTAAAAAACTTTTAATTGGTCTATGGCGGTCCTTATATTTGTAGGCTTGGAAAAATGATAATAATTGTCCATCTCAAGATGAGAATTGATGGCCCAAGATGAGTCAAATTTTGTGGACCAAAGACATTCATTTTTAGTGTTGATATTGAAATTAATAGGCATATGTTGATATTTTGGATTCATGACTTTTGTGATTGATGATGTCATGTTGATGTCACATTATATATTTTGTTGAATTTATGAATTTTCAAAATTAGATATTCATAAAATTTCCATGAATTTTCAATTAACTTTTTAATTGGATTTACTTAGATAATCTTGACTAGCATTTTTACAATTCTTAGAATTTAATAAATTGTCATGCCCCAACGATCAAAAATATCAATTTACTAGGTCACAATTTGACTAGAGATGAATTAGAGGAAGGTGAAAATTACATACAATGCATTTATAAAATTAGGGATTTTATAATATATTTTATAAGATGCATTCCAATTGTGCATACTAATTTAGGTTTTCTAGTGATTTATGTATTATTTCTATAAATTATTCTAATTACAATTTTGATATGAGAGTGGTGAGAATTGAGTGTCTATAGCAAGAACCAAATTTGAATAGTGTAGTATCTTCTTATGCATTTTAAAGTCTTCAAAAAACCATGCATTTGAATTTTTTTTTAGGATACCATCGAAGCCAAGTTTTAGAGACAACCACAGACTTAGTGGGATAGTCAATTTTTCTCCATCTATGACTAGGGAAGTGAATTTTTTATTTTCCTTTACACACTAACATAAGTAGTAATATGCTCCATCTTCATTTTCCTCATCAAAAATAACTCAAAAAACAAGCCCTATATCAAGATAGATAATGAGAATAAATAACTTAATATGTTCTTTTTTAATGGCACTATCAAGATAGATAATGAGAATAAATAATATATAATGATTAGCATTCTACCTAGTTACACTAAATTAGATTCATGGTCAAAGTCATGTGATGATATCATTTATGTAAGTTATAATATTGGTGTAACATGATGTGTTGATTGGAATTAGATATCTATTGCTGCATTCATTCACCCACTATTTTGACTCATAGTCATTCCAAACAGAGTCCATCTATGCGAAACAAAAACATGCCAAGTGTGTCATATGAATAGTCCAAGAACCTCTATTTGAGATACAAAATGAGTGGAGCCCATTTTTTAAATCATAAAATCCTCATACTTTGCCAAGTTTTCTTCCTCCATCAACCAAAAATATATATGAATAATAATTTTTAATTGAGCACCATAGTCCATTTTCTCATTACACCATTCAACATAAGTTTTTGCATCAATCAAAATAACACCATATTTGAACTTCAAATTCTCTCTTGCAATGGATATTTTTACACATGATCTAACATCATCATGCTCTCATTTTCCATGACCAGTCTCATTTATAATCTAAATATGCTGTACACTAGTGGTAATTTGCATCCTACTCAACCAGTAAAACATTCATGCATTCTTGAATTGTGATGTGTAATTGTCTAACCAAATGTAATTTTGATTGAAATTAATGTTCCTCTTAGTCAACTATCCACAAAACTTTTCAAAACAACCTTGCATGTATTTTGTGTAGTGTGATCAATCATCACTAACATAGAAATGGTTATCCCTTAATATTTTTTGATCTTGCTCAGTACTATCAGGTATATACACGAATGTTATATACACAAATATGGAAACCTATATTGAGTTATAATAATGTGATTGAACTTTAATTTATGGTTTAAAATTTTAATTCTTAGTAAAGTCGACTAATGAAACAATAAAACTAAGCGGGAATGTATCCTTTCTTAGATTGAAACGTTCATCCAACCATCTAGCCCAGTGTGTGTGCCTTACATACTCAAAAATAATTTTTTCCTTGAATTTGACCATAAATTATGAAACAAGCATATGTTTTATAACAAGTTCACACCTTTTAGATTATTTTCCATTTTTACTTGATAAGTCATAGATTTGTATTTTCTCAAACTAAATAATTCATGTGCAATTACACTTGTACTATCCTCATAGATACAATTTTTTTAATTTTGACAATCCACAATAAATGTTACAATTTCCATCCAAAAATGCTTTGCTATAAAAGAACCATCCATATGGTATTTCACAAAAAATGGTTGGATTTAATTCATTGACTAATTTTGGTGGAACTTCTATGCCACATTTCTGAAAAAAAATTATATGTATGTAAATTACAACATATATGGTGAAAAACATAATAGTGTATTGAAAAAATAACATGTTGCTTACAATAAAAAGTGGTGTGTGTGTGATTTATTTTTTCATAAAATAGTTTGGCCATCTCAAAATTTATTTGACTAATAGAAATTCGTGGATATTTTTCCAAAAACTTAGAGTATAAATTTTTTTTGCTCATATATAATAAATGCTTTGGATGTGGTTCATAGTTATGAGAACCAACTCTTCTTTTAACTACATCTCTCGTATTGGGTGAAACTCTTATATAATCTTTCCAAATTTTTGTAAGTAAATATTTGAGAACATCAGCAATAGCATTTTCATTTCGTGGAAGTCTACCATAAAATTCGCACATCTTAGTGATCTTGGCATCATTGAGTCTATAGCATATTCCAATTGATTTCATTAATGTGTTTCTATTTATGTCCATTTCTTAGCTAGTTTTTGAAATCAATCATTTTTTCCCTATTTGATCACTAATTTCACAAGTTGTAATTATTCACTAGACAAGATTACAATATTTTTTTGCATTATTTTAGGCCTAAAATATGATATGTGTCATGTATATTTTCATTCTTTTCATCATCCATGTTAGATGTTCTTAATCCTAGGGTGTACATTGTAGGCCTAATCTTAATCAATTTCATGAACGAAACAAGCCCTTGACATTTTTGACTATCAAAATCTAATTTATCAAAGAAATTATCCCAAAAAATTTCAGCTAGTCTATACATTGGTTTTAAAATGTTTTCATCAACTTCAATTAAGTAGTTGACTTTTCTATGCATAATCCTTGTATGTGTGTTAATGGTGGAATTTGTTGAAGGGTTGTTTCAAAATTGTTATGTTTACTATTAGTTTATTTATTTTTAGTTTCATCATTTAGTTTTGAGATGGCATTTTATTCATTTTTACTTTCATTATTATGTGTTTCCATGAAATTATCTTCATTGATAGGGGGTAAATCATCATGCATAGATTCGCCATCAAAAAAATAAAAAACTATATACTTTGAATGTGCACTTGCAACATAATTTGGACTTCTAGGTAAATATTCATCATCATTATTCAATTCAATATTTTCAATTTCATCATTATCTATGAAATTTGGCTCGTTAAGGATAGTGTTTTACCTTATCTCAAGCAAAATGCTTGAATTCATACCTTTTGCTTTTCTCTCAAATATTCTAATTGTTTTAGTGTTTTGAAATTTAACTTCTTCCTCTTATTTAAATAAGATTCATCACCCATGACTAGGCAAAGAATAATTTGATTCCTTTTGATGGTCGGGGACACAAAGAATAATTTGATTCCTCATGTCTTAACCATAGAAAATTTAGTATAATATAGAGAATGTTTGTGGGGTTAGAATTATCAAAAAATAAATGTTGGATAATGACTTGTTGTATATGGAAACAGTAACACATACATGTTATAATGTGTGTGTGTGTGTGTGTGTGTGTATATAATGACTTGTTGTCTATGGAAACAATAACACATACATGTTATAATGTGTGTGTGTGTGTGTGTGTGTGTATAATGACTTGTTGTCTGTGGAAACAATAACACATACATGTTATAATGTGTGTGTGTGTGTGTGTGTGTGTGTGTGTGTGTGTGTGTGTGTGTGTGTGTATTGTCTATGTGATTATATATTGAATTGGTTGACCTTTTTCTTTATTTTGTTATGATAGTTGGGTCAATTGACCCCCAAATTACATCCATATAGTAAGATTTAGGTTCATAGTTAGGTTATATGGGTTTAGATTGGCCCTCATTACCTTCATGTTTACATTTGTGATAAAATGGGGTTTGAGTATTGTATTCAGGTTTAGGGTTTAAGGTTGTAGCAATCGGCTAATAGGGTTTAATTATTACATCTAGGATATGTCTGTCATACCCATTCCTAATGAAAACCAAGATGTTATATCTCATCCAATCTCTTATATCATAATAAATATAACACTTTCTTCTAAAATAAATAATTAATAGATATTGTGTTGCCCGAATATCATCATCATGACCACTTGTGAAGTGAGATAGTCAGACCAATTCATCCCTTAGAAATACTAGTGTAGGTTTTCATTCATTCATGCTTATTATCCCTTCCTTGTATAAAAAATATTTATAGTGAAAATGTTCCAGTGTGACCAAATTTAAGATGATGAAACATGATTTTGAAATACATCACTCATTCTCAATCCATGAACATTTTGAAAAATCAGATACACTTACAATATATCCCTTTAAACATGGACATAATAATGCTCGATCATGTTTCTCTTTTTTAGTTTCAAACTCATTATAGACACTCAAATTAAGCAAATCACTAACCCAAAATATCAAACAAGTTTATTTTACATAACAACTACTCATTACACTTACATGAATTAACCTTAAAATTTTGTGCAATCTTCAATCTAATAAAATAAAGAATGAACAATCATTCTTTCTCCTTTTTTCCCTTACATATTTACAATATGAGTTCCCAATTGTCCAACGTCTATCACAAAAAATTACACATTTTAAATTATTTCAATTTTCATCCCTATTAGCTAAGATCCCTTAAAATTGATATACCAAAAAGAGAATAAGTAGTATAGCCCATGTTCCTTTAGTTTTCTTATAGTTTGGCTAACAGGCTCAAATTGGCCTCAAATTTCTCTTTGATTAAAAGAATCAACTATTTGGTTCATTATATTTAATGGCATAGGTCAATTTCACTCCAAATCACATCATATACAATTGAAAATAGGTGGTTGTGGCTCAAATTTTAAAAATTATGTAACTGATTACACCATTTGACTAATTAGATCAATCTATCATGAAATCAAAGCTAGTTTAGCCTCAAATCACATTGTATAGTCACAATTAGGTTCAAGGGCCTCATATTCACTCATTGAACCAATAAACTATTTCATTCATTATATGTTGACATTTAATTTTATTGAGCCTAAAACCACATCATATACATGTCAAACTTGCATATGTCATTGAATCAAATGATTATTTTCTTCATTCTCTAATGAAATTGGCACCGATCAAACCCTAAATCACATTTTATAGTTTTGAGGGGCTAAAATTAGCTCCAATTTCCTTAAAATTTAACCATTGGAATATTTGGATTATTTAGTTATGACGTTGGGGTCGATAGGCCCAAATTAAATTCTTTATAGTCAAAATTAGGTACATGATGTTAAATAAGTTTAAACATGAACTAAATAATTATAAATAAGTGTATATAATGATAAACAGATAAGCATAAACATGTAAAAGTAGTCAAAATTTGGTTTTTTTATGTTATGGGAGAATAATGCATATGTATTATGTTTCTTTTGAATTCAAAAATTAAGCTTTTTGGCTCGAAAATGGGTTGGATTCCTAAGCCAAAGGCTTAGACCATCAACACCAATCGAATCTAAGAGTTTTGATACAAAACAACAACATTAAACTTTCATCACCAAATACACTATGAATTTTAATGAGAAATTTTGAAAAATTATTACCACGATGATGAGCATGCTCTCTTTTTTCCAAATATATAATTTTTGGACTATTTTAAATTTCAATCTATGTTGATTTCTAACTATAGTTTTTTTAGGCCACTACATGCCATAAATATACATGCTTATATATGTTTGCATATCTTTTTTTTTGTTGATCCAAATGCAAAAAAATATATATATGGTTACAAAAAGGCCTAATTCTACACACATTAAAAAAAAACTAGCTTTCATTTTTTTGAGGTTGTTAGGAGGGCCGCATGGCTAGATATAAATTTTTTGTTAGTTTTCAAGATCTATTTACTTTTGAAATAAATAATAAAAAATATTCATTGAAAAAATATTTAAAAATATAGGTTACAAACTAGATGATCTTATCTAAAATATCACCAAATTGTTTTAAATGATATTAGAGGATGCTCATAAAATGAGGGGCTACACAAATGACTATCTACTCTATTTTCCTAAAAAAACATGAGTTCCTAATCAAATTTTAGATGCTTGACCTAGTTATACTTAATAAAATAAATTATTAAATAGTATTTTGGAAACTAGACTCAAAATAATACAATACATGTTCATACACCATCTCCTAATTTTGAGTATAGCTATCTCAAATTATCTATAAAAGTTTAGATTTCTCAATTTTCAAGAAAAAACATGTCCACAAGTAAGCCCCTTTTTATCCTCCAACTTTGTGTACTTACCCACATAAGAAGTAAATATGTATACACAAAGTATAATAATGTATGATTCATATAGATATGTCAGAAAGTATGTGTTTGTATCCAAATTATTTCATAATGATATCAAAAATAGGTCATATCAAGATATAATCTAGACCATTATATATTATATACACAAAATTTCATATAGGTATACAAAGTGTTCCATATCGCATAAACATATACTATGCCTACAACTACCCATTACAAAACAATTAGCTCTCTTGATACTCATTGCCTCTAAACAAATTATGCCTCATCACCATAGATGTTGAATCGGGGGTGTTGGATGAGTCATTACAGGGAGAATCTCTCCTCTCAGAATTTGAAGGACCAAATGTATTTGGCACAACCTTAGAACACTGTGGCACCTATAAAACATAAAAAAAAATAGAAAATTTAATGCATTAAAATAATATATAGAAAATGACGGAGTTGCCAAGAATAAAATTTTGCAACAAGGTGATTCTAGACTCACTACATGCCACCTAAAGGGTTTTCTAAGGTTATGTGACCTTCAACATATACGAGATGGATAATCCTATGGAGAATAAATATAGGGTTAGACATATGTGTGCATACAAATATAAATATGATGTATAGTATCATTACTTGAAGTTAGGAAAAAATATTATCTGTTCACTAGACTCTATCTCTAAATCAAGGGTACTAGGTAGATAATGAATCTTTAAATGAAACTACAACATCAATAATTAGTTGTTGTGGTAAAATCAGGGTACCCATAGCATCTCTCATCATCTATAAAACCAAAAAATGAAATAATTTTAATTAAAATCAAATAAAACTCAATCTATATTAAGATAAGTCAAAATTATTCTTTTTGTGCATAAAGAAAGAGTGATATAGGGATATAAAAATAGAAACAAAATAATGATGAGAGGGAGTGAGAGAGTGAAATGGAGATAAAGAGAGAGTGAAAGGGGAGAGAGAGAGATAAAGAGATAATGTAACATTTTCTCTCTTTCCCTCCCTCTCTCTTTCTATGTCTCTATCTCTCGCAATAGGAGGGGAAGGTTGAGCAAGAAAACAAACTAAAACTATGGTGTTAAAAAAATATATCAATTTGATAATTTAATTTACCAACATGAGTAAGATAGTGTAGTGCTAATTTCAGCCTCAACAATAAAATCTAAACTAGTTGGGGCACCTAAGATATAAATGATCATCTATACAAACAACAAATGAAATAATTCAAATATTAATTGATTAAGTAAACATATACTAAAATTTAAACTCAATATTATTTTACATACATAAAAAAACTATAATTAATTAAACATGTGTGTCAAATATATATGGTGAATCAAATAAGCCCTGCATAACTAGTTGTGTGTTGACAGGAGGTGGTAAAGCAACTATACATGGCATATACTCTAGCATGTTAGTGTCATGAGGTGTTGAAGCAATTACATATGGCATGTACTCTGACATGATAATGTACTGAAGTATTGAATAAATTATAGATGGAATATGTTATTATGTACTAATGTGTGGATACGTAGAATCAATTATAGATGGTATAGATTATTTCGTACTAATGTGTTGTAAAAATGTGTCTAGTATCCATAAGTATGCCTATTGTATTTGTAAATGTAACCCATATATGTCTAACCTGAACAAGAGATCCAATACACTTCATTCCACATGATGTGCAATGATGTATAGGAATTATAGGATGACTAGTAATTATGTCACCACATGAAGCACCAATGGTAGGAGGAACACTATTAGAGGTGCCACCATTAGTATCATGTATATAAATTCTTAGTGTATGTATCTCGTTGTCAATCATAATTTGTGTGAGAATATTAACTACTTTAAAGGTGTCCATCTATGTGTTATGATGAAATATTTTTGGGATATAAGTATGTGTTATTATACTTCTATTTCTCTATTGTCAATTTTTGTAGTTTTGATCTCACGTGGCACTAGGTCTATCAAACAAGGACCCACCTCCCCTACATTGGGAGGCCTTCATGTAAACTTAATTTAGGATTTATTTTAGAAAAAATCACAGTAAATTTTTCTCAAAAAATATAATGGAACATCATTATTATTTATGGAGGCTCATCAAACACCATCCACCACCTATTCCAAAAGTTATTTTTAATATTTGCATGACCACACCAATTAACGTTCATGTGTTTGCAACTCATTGGTGGTGGTTTTATGGTTCCAGGATTGAGAAACAAAGAAAACACTTTTTATTTTATTATACTTTTTTTTTAATGTCCCCGTATGAAAATTTATCAGATTAATATTCTTTCAACACCTCTCTTTGAAGCAACATTGTTTCAAGTTTAGAAGTGACATTTCCCACTTTGTTGAAAATGACCTCTAATGACTTGAATAAGTTATGTGCACTATGACTTGAAGATTCATGCAAACTATTGATAATAATTTGCAATTATTTTTGCTTTGAAATATATTTCTCATACAATTGAGCTTTTTTATTCTACGAAGTTGGGGGTTTTCATCATAGTTTTTTTCAATATTTTTTTCAGGCAATGGGTCCATCGAATCAAGTATCTAAATCTATAAAACTAAAAATTTAAATTAGGTCTAGTTGAAAACATTCATGAGAGAAAAGCAAATTTAATTAGAACACCCTTTTATATTTGATTATTATTAAAAATGTATCAAAAAGTATATATTTCAAACCCTAAACATGCCCTATGGGGAAAAATATCTACATGATACCATGGTGTAAGTGTGTAATATTGTTGGGGATGCAAGGAATGCAAAATCATGCATGTCTTTTTGCCTTCTAAATGTGAGCTTCAAGAAAGGATTGAAATAATGAGAAGTGGGTTATGGTCAAAGAGGCATGTTTATAACATTAAAGGTCGTACACCATCCCTTTATAAATATTATAAACATGCCTCCTCAACCACAACCCATGTTTCATTATTTCAAGGTATGTTTACCTTGGTACCATGCCAAGTATGTTAGGTTTAGGTTTTTTTAATAAAATGTATGCCATTTTAAAAAAGGGTGTATGCCCTTTGAAAAATATGTGTTTTTAAGAATGTTATGTCTTTGGTCCTCCAACTTTGTGCATTTGCACCTTAAATTCATATCAAACATTTGATTGTTCAAATATCATCTTGTGTTTTAATTAAATGTACAATGTTTTTTAATTAATTGATAAGAATGAATTAGTATTTTGTTTAACTTAATGTATTATTTTTAATTTAATTTAATTTATTTATTATAAAATAGGTTTACATTTTTTAAAAACAAAAAATACAATAAACATAGTTATATCTAAACAAGGGTTGCGTAGAGGCTAGTCTCTACCTCAATTGTGCCAATTGTTATAGAAATTTTAATGTCGATTGTGTTGAGTTTATCTAGGGCATGTTGGAGGCTAAGTTTTAGGTTAGTAGAACATAGGTTGTATATTAGCAAGGGGTAGTCCTTGTTAGTGGCTAATGCCTGTCTCAATTATGATATAAATTGTAATGTCAATTGTGTTGAGTTTACCTACAATATATTGGAGGTTAATTTGTAGGCTAATGAAACAAAAATTGCATATTAGCAAGGGGGAGTCCTTGCTGGATATGGAGGAGTGGTATAGATAAATAAACTTGCACACTAGTTTAATAGAGTTAATGTAAAAGAGAATGAAATAAAAATTGAATTCATACAATATATGGAGTATAGAGATATAATTTTATTAGGAGTGTAGTAACATATAGGAAAATAATTAAACATAAAATTAATGTAATAATTAAATAAGTTTTTTTGTTAAAATATCATATACATAGTATAAATTGACTTGTAAAATTGAAAATAAATTTTCATGTAGAGGACAATATTAGAGTAAACCATATCAAAAAAATAATGAAAAACATAATAAACCATCAAATTTAGTTCATGTGTAGGCAAATTATTACATTTCTACTAAAAGGGCACTCTAAATAAGAGATCAAAGGGTAACTTTGGTTGCTATTATGAAATTTAAGGGGGACATTTGATTTTTTATAGTCTATGAAATGTAAGGTGATATTTTAAACAAGCAAATACAACTTTAAAAAATTGTAATAAATATAAATCTTGTACTTTATCAAAAAATTAACATTTAAATAATAATGTTGAACAAGAAATTATCCATCAAAAATTGTAAAGAATTGTAATAAATATAAATCTAATAGTTTATCAAAAAGCTTAACATTTGTGAACGGTTGTTAGTTTAAATAGTAAAGAAGTTTGGCTCACAAAGAACCCACTAGGGAGCAAATCTTGATGCTAGAAAAACATACCATGATATAAGGGATAAGGTTGGGATATGCCCTAGGTGAATTTGGTGGAATGGATACCCCTCAGACCTTGGTTTTTATCCTAAAATCATTGCATAAAAAATAAAATAAAAACTAACATTTAAATAATAATGTTGAATAAACAATTGTCTACCAAAAACTATAAAGAGTTATAATAAATATAAATCTGATATTTTATTAAAAAAACAACATTTAAATAATAATATTGAATAAAATATTACATATCAAATATTGACATGAAAAATAAATAATCTTATAAATAAAAATTTAAGAATAACACTTAATTTAAAATTAATAATAAATATAAATTATAATTTAAGAGTGTTATAGTTTATAATGAAATATACATACCTATGTAGTGCGCTTGAACAATGTATGATTTTTTTTGGAAGTGTATGAGATGAAATGAAATTTTTATGGTAACTTAATTGTAACAACATTAGTAGTTTGTTTCAATAGCTAAATTTATAATATTTCATGGAGATTGTAAGATTAAAACGAAGTATGAAAATGATAGGTGTCTACAATACATGAATCCTCCATTTGAATTTTAAAGTGGGTTATGAAATAGTTTGGATACAAGGGTAGGATTACTGTATGCATCTATGAGATTAATAATTGTCCTAATAAAAGATTTAAGGAGAAGATAAGGGTTGGCATGTCTAATTCATTATAATTAGACATTTGGAAAATATATTTTTCACTTAATATTTTAAATTTAAGATAAATATTTAGAAAGTTTTGTAATTTGAGAAAATAGAAAATTTAGGATTATATTTAGAAAGTTTTCTAATAAAAAAATAATAATAATTTTTTTTTCAAAATATGATCTCAATAAAAAATTATTTTTATAATTTTATAGTTTAAAAATATTACATAATAAAAAGTTTAATAAAAAATTATAAATAATTGGTTTCTACAAAAGAATACAAACTTATTAATGAATTATATAGTATTATTTAGAAAGTGTAGATGTATTTTTTTATTTATAATTAAAAATTACATATAAACTGTAACAATTAACTAAGAGTGATTTAGAATAGTAAGTTGAGAGTATAAAATTACCAATCGCTTAAATTGTTATTTAAAAAGTATATATTTTTTAAAATAAATAATGAAATTATAGCCAATTGTCAATAACTAAATGGAGTATTCATTAATATCACCCTATGGAATATTCTAAAATATTACATACAAAATTATAATATTATCATAATAATATGTTAAATTATGAAATTAATTGGCTAGAGTGAAGAAATTATTACTTTCAAGGAAAGCTATAGTACCTTGTCTTGGTAGGGTCTAGAAATTATCGAGGGGTAAAGCAAATGTGGTATAACTTGTGTCACTTTTGAATGACCCTGGCCCTTAAAATTAAAAACTAGGCCCTCCCCTCTTTCATTGTTTATTATTCTTGCATAAAAAGTTAATGAAAAAGATAGTGTGATAGAGAAAGGACACATTGAGATAGAAATTTATATTTTAGGGTTAAATATAGAGGAGAGATATCAACTAGAGGAGGGAAAAGGAAATGTAATATTTTATCTTAGTAAGAGGAAGATGGAAGACGAATAATGGTATAGATAGAATAACCATGTATAATTGATGAGGAGGAGAAATAATAATTCATAGATAAAAGGATAAAATAACTATGCATGGCCCATGAGAATGATGAAGAGGAAGAACATTTTATAAATTGAATAAAAGAGGTATGTAATTTTTTTCTTTTCATATGTTAGGATCTACATAATAGACATGCATGACTCAGGTACCAACAATTAAAGCCTATATCTTTTTCCACTTGTTAGGAACCAAAACATAATCCTAAACATGTGTAATAATTAAATGTGGAATTAAAACAAGCTATAAAAACATAAACACATGAGAGAACACATTACACAAGATATATGTGGAAACCCTGCTAAACCTATAAGGGGAAAACCATGGGGAAAAGGCAGCATCCAAAATTCAATTCCATCATCAAACCTCTCTCTACAACAACTCCTTTTAACAACTCCTCTCTAGTGCCTACAAGCACTTAGATCGGCCACACCTTCTAGGCTCTAACCTCCTAACTACAACATGAAACTCCAACATGAAACTCCATCCAATGCTAACATCCATAGAATCCAAGGTGAGCTCCAAGAATCAACCTCCATCTCCAAGCTTATATCCAAAGCATCTATGTGACCTAAGCATCAACCTCAAACCATAAACTGAGCTAACAAACCTCTAAGATCTAAATCTCCAACTGAGTGATCCAAGATAACATAGCCTAATAACCTCTAACATATAACCTCAAGGATCTCCATACTTCCACAAACTAGGTGAGCCATGCTCTCATCTAATCCATATAAGCTCTAACCACCTAAGCATGAATGATGGTTACTACCCAAGCATCTAGGTGAGCTAAGATTGCGAGCCTTCCAAATAGTAACCTTCTACAACATTCAAGCCCAAGGATTGCATGGATCCTCAAAGGCAATCCATGAAGATTACAATAGACTCAAATAAACAAAGGATAACATAATGCTTTATAGAATTTTACAATGAGAGAGAGAGGGGAGAGAGAAACATCATAGTGGCCCCAAATGTTTGCCACATTTGAGTGGGGTGTCATATGATCTTTAAACATTTTTGTCTTTATGTTCAAAAGTCATCAAATTTGATCCTCCACTAGATATGAACATGTGCCACCTCCATTTGGCTCCAAAACATGTGCCCCACTTCTTCAAATGAGTCTAAACACTCAATAGTGTTCTTTTTGTCTTCATCACCAAGGTTCAACAAAGTAGATTCCTAATTTAGACAATATCTAAGCCACCCCATGTGATTCCTAGAATTGTGCCCCACTAATACATGTGAGGTCAATGTAAAACAATGCATTTTTGTCTTCATCTTCACATGTGAACACAAGAGTCCAAAAGGTTTTATAATCACCTTTTGACTCTAACCTGACATGTGAATCCTAAGGTCCCTTAGAAATTTGACTCATACATGACCCCTTATCTTTTGCACACCAAGACAAACCCATGTGACTCAGATAAGACAAAACCCATGTCTTCTAATAGAGTGCTACACCCCACACCTATCACATCATCCTGATCACACCAAAGGACCATCCATAGACCTATGCCACATCACCTACACACCACATCACTTGCATGCCATATCACCATCATTCCACATCATCTACATCACTTGTAGACCACACAACCATGTAATATCTGCATACCACTACATCATCCACATGCCATGTCACCATGAATAATGACCATGAATAGTAGCTTCACACCCAAAAAATATCCCACTTAAATTCATATACATAGGAATTTATGATACCTACATCTTTTACCAACCAACTACCATCTATGTTATTATTAATTCCCATAACTACTCACATATAAGCCCAATAGAAGTTTTTTTCACTATTAAAACTTTTCTACCTTGATCAATGTTGTCAATGTCTACTCCTCCATAGTATATTTAATACATTTGAAGTGACTCCCACTTTACCACAAACCCATCCTTCTTCAATATTCTACCATGAACCAATCACTACTCCCACTATTTGGAAGTATCTAGTTTAGTGCACACCATGGCATACATGAGGCTTTCCTACTCATGATGAATATAATACATAGGACAACCATGTCTTCTCTTCTATTCTAGGACACTCCTAAAGATAACTCAAAATAATGCAAGAAGTGGGATACTTGACTTTCTTGCTTTCATGTCCATGTGCATCTTTATCCTTGGTTTTCCACCTTCATCTCATCTTAGTCACCCAAGCCATCACACCATTGATCTCTACAATGTTGGAGCCTACAACTAACATGTCATCAATCCATAGTAGAAAAATATACTAAAACCTTGGATCTTCATGAAGGTACCACTATACTCTATCTACACATCTACTTTAACCCAAACACTTTTCAATCTACAAACCAATAATTCTTTGCCTTGCCCTCTATCTACTCCATCTCATCAAGAGATCACCATTTAAGAAACCAATTTGTCCAATCATGAACAAAAATAAGTGCACATATCACTCTTGACAGTAGTTATCAACAAGTGAGAATAGATCATTTAAGTCAACACATGACTCCTCCATATATAGCATATTACTACCCACCATGATCAACATAGTACCCATCCATATTTATTTATAAGCCATCACATTACTTAGTGCATCGATGTACCTATCAATTTTTTGAGCTTATAGTTGAACTACATCATACTCTATTTCATTTAAAACACACAACCTTATCTTTCCATAGAACCTTAGGTCATATTTGTTCTTATCCATCCAGAACTACTTTAATAGGTATAGACTCACAATTTTCTTATCCCTCCTCCTCTACATGTATTTTTGAACATGTTAACCAACATGTTATGGTAGTATAATCCTAAAACTTATACCCCTTCACCAACCCATCACCCTCCATCTACACCAATGGAGACCAACTTGATCAACCACAAGTTGTACAGTTGCTTCTTCATCAGGAACATTGTGTTGGTGTTGATCCGTCTAGTAAAGCTTGTTCAATGTTTCCTTCATACTCCATTTTTTGCAAAGATAAATACCCATGATGCAAAATATTTTTTTTGTTTCACATCTTAGTCTCTCCACCTATATCTCCCACTTGCACAAACTAGCCAACAACCATGGATCTGATACCACTTGTTAGGATCTACACAATCGACATGCATGGCTTAGCTACCAACAACTAAATCCTATCTTTGTTACCACTTATGATGAACCAAAACATAATCCTAAAAATGTGAAAGAATTAAATATGAAATTATAATAAGTTACAAAAACATAAAAATAAGAGATAACATATTACATAAGACATATGTGAAAACCCTATTAAACCAACAAGGGAAAAACCATGGGGAAAAGACAACATTCAGACTTCAATTCCATCAACAAAACTCTCTCTACAATAATGTATCCTCTTAAAAACCCCTTTATAGTGATTAAAATCATTCAAGTTATCCAAGCTTACAACCAAGCCTTAGAGGCTCTAACCTCCAAGCCATAACATGAAAATCCATCCAATGTTAACATTCATAGCATCCTAGGTGAGCTCCAAGCATCAACCTCCATCTTCACGTTTACATCTAAAGCATCCATGTGAGCCAAGCATCAACCTCTAACTATGAGTTGAGCTAATAAACATCCAAACTCTAATATCTAACTAGGTGAACCAAGATAACATAGACTTACAGGCTTTAACCTCTAACCTCAAGGATCTCCATTCTTCCAAAAAACTAGGTGAGCCATGCTCTTATTTAAGCTTTATAGGCTCTAACCACCTAAGCATGAATGATTCTTACAAACCAATAATCTAGATGAGATAATCTTAAAATCCTTCCAATCTTCAAGTTTATATAACATGCAATCCCAAGACTTTCATGGATCCTCAAAGGGAATCCATAGGGATTACAATGGACTCAAATAAACAAAGGAGAACATAATGCTTTATGGCATTTTACAATGAGAGAGGGGGGAGAGAGAAACTTCATAATGGCCCCAAACATTCACCACATTTGAGTGGGGTGTCATGTGATTTTAAAATGTGTTTATCTCTATGTGCAAAAGTCATCAAATTTGATCCTCCACCAGACAAAAACATGTTCCACCTCCATGTGGCTCCAAAACCTGCACTCTACTTCCACAAGTGAGTCCAAACACTCAATAGTGTTCTTCTTATCTTCATCACCAAGGGTCAACAAAGTAGATTCATACTTTAGAAAATATCCAAGCCACCCCATGTGAATCCTAGAAATGCACCCCACTCACACATGTGAGGTAAATCTACAATAGTGTATTATTGTCTTCATCTTCACAAGTGAACACAAGAGTCTAAAAGGTGTTACAATCACCTTTTGACTCTAACTAAACATGTGAAGCTTAGGACCCCTTAAAAAATTGACCCATACATAACCCCTTGTGATACAGGGGTATCCTATAATGACCCCAAATTTGACTCATTTTTGTCTTGTGGTATTATATTAAGTGTCTCATAGGTGTTTAGAGGTCTTGAGTAGTCATAAGGTAGAGTCTAGGTAGTCTCAAGATGCATATAATTTGAATTCTAGCTTTTCCCATCAAAAACCTCTTTTGAAAATTTAAATCTTGCCAAGCCTTTTTAAGGAATCTTGTATGTTTTTGAAGGTGTTAAGGTGTTACAAAAACATTTCTAAGGGGTTTAGGCCCTTTATAAGGTTCATAAAATGTTCATGAGTCTAAGGTCATGGTACTATATAGTCATATTGTGTAAAATAAAAAACAATGCAATGTAACAAGAGACCTTTCCGAGGGAAAAATCCAAGAATTAGTTATGCATCATTATAGGAGGAATAATATTTATTTCTTATTAGTTGTAACTGGGCATTCCATTTGAGGAAGACAAGAAAAAGATACAGGAAATAAGAGGAGAACTCAAATTTGAGAAGAAGAGATTGTCTTTGGAGTGAAATTATGTGTGTCATGATGGGAATAAAACTCTATGTTTTTATGTTATGTATATGCATAGAGGATAATATGTTAAATCTTATATGAGCATTGTGTACTATGTGATATCATGATTGGTGAGTTTATTAAAGCTTTTATTGAGATGTTTATGTTGATTGAAACAAAACAACTCTGTTTTCCTTGTCTTAGCACATAAGTTAAGATTATGACTAAATATTAATTGGAGAAAGAATGATAAATGTTGAATTCAAGGTTAAAAAGGATGTTTGGTGAGTCTGAACACATTTTTTTGATGTTATTTAGTCTTGTTTGAAAAATTTCAATGCCATTTATGTGCAAAGAATGAATGTGGCAGGGTTTGTGTGCCCTAAAATTTTGTGTTGAGCATAGTAATGAATGTTTGTGTATAATATTTGTGTGGAAGCCTAAAAAGAGAGGTGGAGGTTATTATGTTTTGATTGAGATGTTGGTGAATTCTCTAATGTTTATCTAATCATATAAAATTTAATTACTTGTTATAAAATCATAGACCCTGTGACAAGTTAAGCTAATGTATATAGAAAAAACCAAGAAATTGATCAAATATAGGAATAAAGGAATGTTACAGATCATAATAATATTGTAACATGGTCTTACATGTGCCTTAGACATCAAATAGGTATCATAGGAGGTATAAATCCATTTGGAGAAGTTAGAACCACAAAGCAGTGTGTTAAGAACCTTGCTTTATGTGACTAAGAAAATATAGGAACTAATAATTTCCAACAAAAGTATAACAAATGTTTATTTGTGTAAATTAAATGATTGAAAAAGTATTGGGGAGTTTAAAAAGTAAGGGGAATTTGAGTGATCTCAGGTTTGATTGGGTGCATACAACCCTAAAAATAGTGTTTGGAAGATATAGATAATTTTAACCTTCAAAAGTCAATGAAATTTGGTATATAGCTAGGTTATGATCCTTTATAATATATTATAGGGTTTTCAATACATTATAGTATGTATATGTACTTACATTAATGATTGTGTGCATAAGATAGTGGAAGATACCTAATGGACCTAATTTAGACCAAAGAAGAGCCTAAAAAGGTAATATAAAGATTGAATTGGAGCTTGAAATTTGATAAGAGGCTAGACAAGGTCAAAGCCTATCTAAATTAGGAAGTAGGTTTCTCTTATAACTATGTACAAAGATGTACAAAATAAATAAGCCCAAAAATAGGGTTACAATGATTGTGTGTAGTTTATGTAGAGTTGTGTAGGTGGGTGAATTGTCAACTAAAGAGTCTTGTACTTGGGAGAAGAGTTATAAAAGGTCATAACAAGCTTGGAGAAGGTTTAAAACTATTGAATATAGATAGTGAGAGTATACTTACTAAGTGACCATGAATTCAAGCAACCAAATTCAATGTGTGTGTGTTGGAATAAGGCATAAAATGAGAGCTTTGGTGTATGCTCTACATCATTTTGGTATCAGAGATAGTAAATATTCTTAGTGGATTGTGAAAAATATTAACATCATGTGTTTTGAGGTGAGTTGTATGATAGGTAACCAAGAACAATGTTTTATGAAGAGAATTAATAGAGGTGAAGATTTGGTCAAGTATATGGTAGATGAAGTGACACAGTTGATTACCCCATTAGTCATAAGGATAGAGGCTATTGAGGATGATCTCAAAGAGAGAGTACAAAGAGAAATAATAGAGAGAGAAAAAGGAGATGATAGTCATCAAGGTTAAATAGTACCTTTGCATCCAAGGATAAACGAGAGTGAAAATGAAGTTGTGGTTCAAGAAAGACCATAAATACATGTAGCAATAGTTCAAGAAGATGGCATGGGAGTACAACACCATGCATGGGAGGATAGATAATTTACAAGTGAAAACTTAAGAAGAGATTAAGGTCATGTGAGAATTGGACCAAGACAAATGTTTCAAGGACAATGTTGGCAATGCCATAGAGAGGGACATAGGGAAGTAGAGTGTCCATTGAGCATGAGTAAAAGTATACAACAAACAAAGTACAAGAGAAGTGAATGAGGAAAGAAGGAAATAAAGAAATGAGTCTTTACTCATGAGGAGAATCTTATTTTATTAGAGGAAGCAAGTCAAAGATCTAACCCAAAAAATAAGCTTATTCAAAATCAGATGCAAAGCAAAAGGTAAGGTTTGTAATTTAGTGATTGATGGAGGAAGCACTAATAACATTGTGTCTTTATAGATGGTGAAAAAATTGGGCTTGAATAAGATGCCACATCCACAACAATACAAGGTTTCATGGGTTAAAAAGGGACATCAAATCCTGGTAAGTGAATAAATTTAGGTTGAATTCCATATAGAAGGGTATAAAGATAAAGTATTATGTGATATTATGCCCATAGATGTTTGTCATTTACTTTTAGGGAGACCATGGAAATTTGATAGGCAAATTATTCATGATGGTCAAGCTAATACATACACCATTAAGAAACATAGAGAGATATACATTCTTATCCCATTGAAGGGTGAATAACCAAGAAAATATGAGAGGATAATGATGATGATAACAAAGCAGTATTGGAGCAAAACCATGGAAATTTTGGGTTTGGTCAAATCACCAAAGGAAGAAGGGAACGTAAGTTGTCTTAAGATAGTTAGTATTAAGGGTTGTGAGTTCACAAAGATAGTCTTGAGATAGGATGAACAAGAATAAAAGGTGATAGCAGAGGTCATCAAGAGGCAATAAGAGAGTAGTTTTCAAAAAAAGAAGAAGACATAACACCAATGAGAGTGCTCAAGAAAGAAGATATCCAAAACACTAAGGGAAGCCAAACCTATGAAAGATATGAAAACATAATAGTGATAGAGATTACAACTGAGATGGATAAGAAATGGTTTGGGAATGACACCAAGTAGGAGAGGAATATTGACTATGAAGTGTCCAAGAAAGAAGCACAAGAGAGAGCTATGAAGGATCCATATTTTTATGTTAAACATGTGTTTTGTAATGAAAGTAGAGGTAAAAATAAAATAACCATTAACCAAAGTATAGAACAAGTGAAGTAAAAGGACAAGATAAATATGAATAAACATCCTAAGGTGACTATGGCAGCTAAAGAAAGAATGGTTGACAAACTCAAATATTTGAAAGAGAGTCTTGAATAAGAAAAAAATGTCAAAGAGTTAAGTAATATGCAATAGGCCCATGAAAGATAGTCAAATTAATTCCAAGATAATCATGTTAAAATTGTAAATCAAGGATATGGGATAGTGAAAATGAGAATACAACCCTTTCATATGTAGGAGATAAAGATCAGTCATAATGGTGATGAACAACAACAAACCAAGAGTATACACAAGTATGAGGCATGCAAGGACCAACAACATGTTATACATGAAATTTAATGGGTAGCACAAGAAGCATAGATGAAGGAATAATATTACATACTTAAAATATGTGTTGATAATGGAGATAAGGAAAAGGGGAATCAATTTTTAGAATTAAAATAATGGTAAACACCTTCAAGGCAAGCATAAGATAACAATAGATATGTTTTTTTTAACAATTTTATTTCATGTGTAGGTATGATATTTAATAATAATTTGAAACAAATAAGGCATAATTTTGGGTCCCAATAACATTTTAATATATATTAGAGTCAAGTAGAATTAGATACCTTCTATAAGGAGGTTTATTGCAGTCAGAATAAGAGCATACACCAAGTGCATCACCAAATACCTATGGAAAACATTTCTTAGCTTGGTAGTATGATGTAGGGGAATCTTATAGGACCAAAAATTTGACTCATTTTTGTCTTAATTTATTTTATTAAATGTTTCATAGGTATTATAGGTCTTGAGTAGTCATAATGTGGAGTCTAGGCAGTCCCAAGATACATATAATTTGAATTATGGCTTTTCTCACCAAAAACCTCTTTTAAAAATTTGAATCTTGCCAAGCCTTTGTAAGGAATATTATATGTTTGTGAAGGTGGTAATGTGTTAAAAAAAAATTCTAATGGGTTTATACCCTATATAAGTTTCATAAAATGTGCATGATATTGTGTAAAATCAAGAACAATGCAATGTGACAAGAGACCTTTTTGAGGGAAAAATTAAAGAATTAGTTGTGAATAATTCTAGGAGGTATAAGAGTTATTTTTTTTAATTTTTAACCTGGAATTATATTCAAGTAAGATAGGAAAATTATACATGAAATAAGAAAACTCAAATTTGAGAAGAAGAGACTGTCTGTAGAGTGAAATTATTTGTGTCATGATGGGAATACAACTCTCTATTTTTATATTATATATGTGCATATAGGATTAGATGGTAAATATTATATTATCATTGTGTACTCTTTTATAACATGCTTGGTTAGTTTATTAAATCTTTTTTTGAGATGTTTGTGTTGATTGAAATAAAATAGCTTTGTTTTCCCTGTCTTAGCACATGAGTTAAGACTGTGACTGGATATTCATTGCAAAAATAATGATAAATGTTGATTTCAAGGTTTAAATTATGTTTGGTGAGTATTAAAATGTTTTATTGACATTTTTTAGTCTTTTTTGAAAACTTTTGATGCCATTTTTGTGTAAATAATGAATGTTGCAGGATCTGTGTGCCCTAAAATTTTGTGTTGAGCATAGTAGTGAATGTTTATGTGTATAATATTTGTGTTGAAGCCTAAACAAAGAGGTGGATATTATTATGTTTTTATTTATATGTTTATGAATTCTTTAATTTTTTTTTGATCATATAAAATTCAATTACTTTTTATAAAGTCACAAGCCATGTGACAGGTTAAGTTGATGTATACAAAAAAACCAAGAAACTGATCAAATGAAGGAATAGAGGAATGTTTTAGATCATAATAATGTTTTAAAAAGGTATATCATGTTACTCATACCTAAAATATGTCTCATATTATGTAAAAATACATTTGGAGAAGTTAAAAGCACAAAGTAGTGTGTTGAGAACCTTGTTTTCTGTTACTGAGAAAATAGAGGAACTGAGAATTGGCCACAAAAGTGGAATAGAAATTTAGTTTTGTAAATTAAATGATTTTAAAATTAATGGGGAGGTTAAATATTCCAAAAACAACTATAAATATTCTTTTAAACCCTACAAGGAATAAGTAAGGGGAATTTGAGTGCTCTCAGGCTTGACTAGGTGCATACAATCCTAAAACTAGGGTTTGGAAGATATAGACAATTATAACTATCAAAAGTCAATGAAATTTGGTATATAGATAGGTTATGATATTTGATAATATATTATATGGTTTTAAATACATTCCATCTTATATATGTAATTATATTAATGACTGTGTGCATAAAATAGTGGAAGAGACCTAATTGACCTAATTTAGACCAAAGAAGAGCTTGAAAAGGTAATCTAAAGATTGAATTAGAATTTAAAAATTGATAGGAGGATAGACAAGGTAAAAGGGTATTGGAATCATAAATTAGGTTACTCTTATACCTCCATACAAAGCTGTAGAAAATAAATAATCCCAAAAATAGGGTTACAAGGACTGTGTGTAGTATATGCAAAGTTGTATAGGTGGGTGAATTGTCAATTAAAGAGTTGTGTACTTGGGAGAAGAGTTATAAAAGGTCATAAAAATCTTGGAGAAGGTATAATACAATTGAATATAAATAGTGAGAGTATACCTATTGAGTGACCATGAAGTCAAGCAACCAAATTCAAAGTGTGTGTGTGTGTGTTGGAATAAGGCATAGAGCGAGAGTTTTGGTGTATGCTCTGCATCATTTTCGTATCAGAGCTAGTAAAAATTATTAATGTATTGTGAAAAATATTAACACAATGATTTTTAATATGATTTTTAGGACAAGGAACCAAGAATAGTGTTCCATGGAGAGAGTTAACAGAGATGAAAATCTGATCAAGAATATGGTAGTCTAAGTGATGCAATTGATTTCCCCATTGGTAATGAGGATGGAGGCTATTGAGGATGATCTCAAAGAGAGATTACAAAGAGAAATAATAGTGAGAGAAGAAGGAGATGACAATTAGCAAGATCAATTAGTACTTTTGCAATCAAGGATAAATGAGAGAGAAAATGAAGAGGTGGTTCAAAAAAGACCACAAATGTATGTAGTAGTAGTTCAAGAATATGGCATGGGAGTACAACACCATGCATGAGAGGTCAAATAATTTTTAGGTGGAAAATTAGGAAGAAATGAAGATCATGTGAGAAGTAGACCAAGATAAAAGTTTTAAGGATAATGTTGGTAATGCCATAGAGAGGGACATAGGGCAGCAGAGTGTCCATTGAGCATGAGCAAAATATGTAGTAGCAGAGTACAAGAGAAGTGAATGAGGAAAGAATGAAAGAAATAAATGATTTTTTACTCATGAGGAGAATCTTATTTTAGTAGAACAAGCAAGTCAAAGAGCCAGCCCAATGAAGAAGCTTATTCAAAATCAGATGCAAAGCAAAAGGTAAGGTTTGTAATTTAGTGATTGATGGAGGAAGCACTAATAACATTATGTCTTTAGAGATAGTGCAAAAATTGGGATTGAAGAGGATGCCACATCCATAACCATACAAGGTTGCATGGGTTCAAAAAGGACATTAATTCCTGGTAAGTAAACAAAGTTGGGTTGAATTCCATATAAGAGGATATAGAGATAAATTATTATGTGATATTATGCCCATAGATGTTTATCATTTACTATTACGGAGACCATGGCAATTTTATAGGCATTAAATTCATGATGGTCAAGTTAATACATACACCATCAAGAAACATTAAGAGACACACATTATTTTTCCATTGAAGGGTGAATAAGCAATAAAAGATGAGGGGATAATGATGATGGAAATAAAGAAGTATTGGATCAAAGCCATGGAAAGTTTGGGTTTGGTCAAATCACCAAAGGAAGAAGGGAAGGTAAGATATCTTGAGATGGTTAGTATGAATATTTGTGAGTCCACAAAGATATACATGAGAGAGGATGAAAAATAATACAAGTTAACAATAGAGGTCATCACAAGGCAGCAAGAGGGTAGTTTTTAAGAAAAATAAGAAGACGTAACACCCATGAGAGTGCTCAAGGAAGAAGATAGCCAAAACAACAAGGGCAGCCAAGAATATGAAAGATATGGCAATATAATAGTGATAGAGATTGCAGCGGAGATGGATAACAAATGGTTTAAGAATGACACCAAGTAGGAGATGAAGATGGACAATGAAGTGTCTAAGAAAGAATCACAAGAGAGAGCCATGAAGGCTCCAAATTTTGATGTTAACCATATGTTTTGTGATGAAAGTGCAGGTAAGAACCAAACAACCATTAACCAAATTTAAAAGTAAGTGAAGGAAAAGGACAAGATAAAGATAAATAAATAGCCTAAGGTGATTGTGGTAGCCAAAGAAAGAGTGGTTGACAAAATCAAATGTTTGAAAGAGAGTCTTGATTAAGAAAAGAATGTTAAAGAGTTGAGAAATATGCAGTAGGCCCATGAAAGTCATTCAAATGAATTCCAAGATAATCATGTCAAAATTCCAAATCAATGAACCCTTACATATTTAGGGGATAAATATTAGTCATAATGGTGATGAACAAAAACAAACCAAGAGTATATACAAGTATGAGGCCTGCAAGGACCAACAACATGTTGTACATGAATTGGAGTAGGCAGCACAAGAAGAATGGATGAAGGAATAAGATTAAATAATTGTATCATGTGTTCATCATGGAGATAAGGATAAGGGGAATCAGTTTTCAAATATATAAGAATGGTATACACCTTCAAGGTAGGCATAAGACAACAATAATTATGTTTTTATTAATAATTTTATTTCATGTGCAAGTATGCTATTCAATAAGAAGTTGAAACAAAGAAGGCCTAATTATGGGGCCCAATAATATGTTCATATTTATGAGAGGAAAGTAGAAGCAGATACATTTTATAAGGAGGTTAATTATAGTCATATAGGAGTATGCACCAAGTGCATCACCAAATACTTATGACAAACATTTCTCAGTTTGGTAGTATGATGCAGGGGCATCCTATAAGGAACCCAAAGTTTAATAATTTTTTACTTAATGTAGTCTATTAAGTGTCTCATAGGTTTTATAAGTCTTGAGTAGTCATAAGGTGGAGTATAGGCAGTCCCAAGATGCACAAAATTTGAATTCTAGCTTTTCACACCAAAAACCTCTTTTGAAAATTTGAATCTTACCAAGCCTTTATAAGGACTCTTATATAATTTTGAGGGTGTTAAGGTGTTAAAAAAAAATTTATAATGGGTTTAGACTTTATAAAAGGTTCATAAAATGTTGATGAGTCTAAGGTCAGGGTACTATATAGTCATGTTGTATAAAATCAAGAATAATGCAATGTAACAAGAAACCTTTCCGAGGGAAAAATTCAAGAATTAGTTATGCATAATTATAGGAGGTATAAGAGTTAGTTTTTAGTATTTTTAACCACATTCCATTCAATTAATATAGGAAAATGATGTAGGAAATAAGATGAGAACTCAAAATTGAGATGAAGAGATTATCCTTAGAGTGAAATTATGTGTGTCATGATGGGAACATAACTCTATGTTTTTATGTTTTGTATGTGCATAGAGGACTAGATGGTAAGTAGTATATGATCATTGTGTACTCTGTGATAGCATACTTGGTGATTTTATTAAAGCTTTTGTTGAGACGTTTATTTTGATTGAAACAAAACAACTATGTTTTCCCCATCTTAACACATGAGTTAAGACTATGACTGAATATTCATTGGAGAAAGAATGATAAATGTTGAATTCAAGGTTTAAAATGGTTTTTGGTGAGTATACACACATTTTATGAAAATTTTTAGTCTTTTTTGAAAACTTTTAATGCCAATTATGTGCAAAGAATGAATATTGCAGGGTCTATATGCCCTAAAATTTTGTGTTGAGCATAGTAGTGAATGTTTATGTGTATAAGATTTGTGTGGAAGTATGAAAAAATATTTTGAGGTCAATATGTTTTTATTTATACATTTTTTAAGTCTCTAATGTTCTTATAATCATATAAAATTCAATTACTTGTTATAAAATCACAAACCCTGTGACAGGTTAAGTTGATGTATACATAAAAAACCAAGAAATTGATCAAATGAAGGAATAGAGGAATGTTTTAGATAATAATAATGTTGGATAAGGTTATCACATGTTACTTAGACCTAAAATATGTCTCACAATAAGTAAAAATCCATTTGGAGAAGTTAAAACCATAAAGCAGTGTGTTAAGAACCTTGCTTTTTGTGACTGAGAAAATGGAGGAACTGAGAATTGCCCACAAAAGTTGAATAGAGGTTTAGTTGTGTAAATTAAATGATTTTAAAAATATTGGGAAGTTTAAATAGTCCATAAATAACCATCAATATTATTTTAAACCCTACATGTAATAATTAAGGGGAATCTGAGTGCTCTCGGGCTTAAACTAGGTGTATACAACCCTAAACCTAGGGTTTGGAAGATATAGACAATTCCAACCATCAAAAGTCAGTGAAATTTTTTATATCTATGTTATGATATTTTTTAAGATATTATAGGTTTTTAAATACATTCCATCATGTATCCATACTTATATTAATTACTGTGTGCATAAGACAGTTGAAGAGACCTAATGGACCTAATTTGGACCAAAGAAGAGCCTAAAAAGGTAATCTAAAGATTGAATTGGAATTTGAAAATTTATAAGAAGCTAGACAAGGGAAAATGGTATCTAAATCAAGAATTAGGTTTCTATTATAAATTTTTATAGATCTATATAGAATAAATAAACCTAAAAATAGGGCTACAAAGACTGTGTGTAGTTTATGCAAAGTTGTGTAGGTGGGTGAATTATCAATTGAAGAAACTTGTACTTGGGATAAGAGTTACAAAAGGTAATAACAAGCTTGGAAAGGGTATAATACCATTGAATATAGATAGTGAGAGTATACCTACTGAGTGACATGAATTCAAGCAACCAAATTCATTGTGTGTGTATGTTGGAATAAGGCTTAGAGTGAGAGTTTTGGTGTATGCTCTACATCACCTTGTCTTTTGCATACCAATACAAACCCATGTGAATCACCTAGGATAAATCCCATGTCTTCTATTGGAGTGTTATGCCCCACACCTATCTCATCATCTTGATCACACCAAAGGACTCTCCATGGGCCTACACCACATCACCTACCTACCACATCACTTACATGCCACATCAACAACATGTCACATCATCTACATCACATGTAGACCAAACCACCATGAAATAAATACATACCACATGCCACATCACCCACATTCCATGTCATCATGAATAATGACCATGAATAGTGACCTATGAATAGTGGATTCACAACCTAAAAATCTCCCACTTGAAGTCATATACACAGGACTTTACCACACCTAAGTCTTGAATCTAAAAATATGCTACAATCTATGCTATCATCAATGCCCACTACTGCTCACACACAAGCCCAGTAGAATTTTTATACACTAATAAAACTTTTCTACCCTAATTGAATTTATTAACATTTATTCCTCTATAGCAGATTTGCAATATCTGAAGTGAATCCCACTTCACCACATAACCATCCTTATTCAAGATCCTTCTATGAACTTCTCACTACTCCCACTACTTAGAAGTTTCTAGTTTAATTCACACCATGGCATACATGAGGATTTCCTACTCCTAATGAATCTAATACATAGGACAACCATGTCTTATCCTTTATTTTAGGACACTCCGAAAGACAACTCAAAATACCACAAGAAGTGCGATACTTGACTTTCTTGTTTCCATGTCCCTATGCATCTTCATCCTTGGTTTGCCACCTTCATCTCATCCTAGTCACTTAGGCCATCACACCATTGATTTCCATTATGTTGGGGCCTAAAATTAACATGCCATCAACCTATAACAGCAAAATCTACTAAATCCTTGACTCTCCATGAAGTTACCACTATACTTCATCTACACATCTTCATCCAGTATAGTCTTTAATCTATAAAATAGTAACTCTTTACCTCATACAAATATCCCTCTAGCTACTCCATCTCATCATGAGATCACCATGTAGGAAACCTGTTGCTCCAATCATTAATAATAATAAGTGCACATAACACTCTTGATAGTAGTTTATCAACAGGAGAGAAGAACCCATAAAAGTCAATACATGACTCCTCCATATGTAGCATACCATTACCCACCATTATCAACATGGTACCCATCCATAGTTCTTAGTTAATTTTCATGTTACTCAGTGCATCATTGTACCTATCAATTTTTTAAGCTCTCAGTCAAACTACATCTTGCTCTATCACATGTCAAACATGTGACCTTCTCCTTCCATGAAACCTCAGGACATATTTGCTCTTGTCCATCTTGAACTAATTCAACAGGTAATAATTCATGTTTTTTATAACTCCTCTACATGTAGTTATGAACATCTTGGCCAACACATTGTGGTAGTATGTTCCCATAACTTATACCCCTTCACCAGCCAAGACACACAATAAGGTACATGCTTTATCATCACCCTCAATCTACACCAATGGATACCAGCTTGTTCCACCACAAGATTGTTATAAATAAATATACTAAGAGGGGGGGGGGAGGGGCGGAATCAATTTCCTAAAAATAATCCTTCAATTTAACTTAACATTCATGAAGCATTCATTTACATACATACATTAATTAATGTATACATAAGCATCTATGAAAGTAAACAACATGAGAATACATAATGTATGTGGAAAACCCTATTTGGGGATAAAACCAACTGATGCATAGCTTATACTAAAGTCCTATAATCAGTGAATCAAAATTTTAGTGAGGCACCAACCCCTCACTAATCAAGCACCAACTCAACTAGTCCTTTAATAAGCTCCTACCTGTAAGGAGGCTCCAAACCCCTAGGTAATCCAGCACCAACTCAGCTACCTTAAATATTTTATCACCCTTGAAAAATTGTTTCTCACTCAACTAAAGATTACCTCCTTTTTCTCCACACTCTTTAATCTCTCTCAAATAGCATATTAAGCCTTCTCACATAACTAGCCCTTTCCTCTAAAGAATTAGGTCAAATAACCTTGCTCAACACCTATAGAAACATAGTTAAATATTCATCACACCTATTTGATAATATTCAATCCCTTTACTTATTTTCCAAAACTCTATATCATTCGCTCATATGCTCAAATTTTTAACTAGTCAAATTAGGCCTTCCTTTTATACTTGACTCTTTCTCTCACCCATCTTGGTTGGCCAAGAACCTCACCATAATTAGATCACCATTTTAATATATCAACACATAGGTTTAAAAATTAAAACAACCAACACATAGGTCAGTCATTACCCTTAAAGGAAAAAACCACCATTAAGCCTAATAGAGACTTAATGTAATTAGGCCTTATATTGGCACACATTTCACTTAGACATCTTTAGAACATTTTGAGCCTCCACAAATGGATGAAATTTTCAAAAATGACTCAAATATAACCCTTCTAAACTCACCTTATGTCCTTGATACCATTTTTCTTATTTCAATCCTTGAACCACCCAATTAGGTCTACTTGTCATGATTAGGCCTTCTTACTACTAGAAAGCCTGTCTTGCAAATATGAATCATATACTCAACTTTCTGAAATAAACATACTAAAAAATAACATGTATAGAATATACATGACCTAAATTTTAACATCATGTTAAATATAATTCATCAAATAGGGCAAAAGACCTCTAACTGATCAACTTCATATGCTCATTAAGAACTGCACACAGGCCTAAAAAATCCAGTCAAGATCCTTTGATGTTTCACACCTTCATAGGAGTTTATCATTAATAAAAAATGTGTTAAAATTAATATATGATACCTATAAAAAAATTCATGTGTATTATATTCTTCAACACTATGAAAAAACACTCAGGAACAACATTCTCACTCACACACAAAAAAATGTTTGTAGCATCAAAAACATAGTCAAGAAAAACAAGTCTTAGAACACTTGTGAGAACACTTAATTTATTTTTAAATGAGTTATCATGATCTGTAAACATCCTTAGAACATCTTGGAATATATATATATATATATATATATATATATATATATATATATATATATATATATATATATATATATATATATATATATATATATATATATATATATATATATATATATATTAATATTGGTTTTACAGACCAATCTCACATCTTCACCCTACACAGACTTCACTTTGTTATACATGTCACTTGGAGGACAAATTTTTGCTTATGTATGAGAATAATAATCACTTATAAACAAATGGGATATGATTTATAGGTCTTGAAAAATTACCCCATGCATTTGGATCCATACCTAATCCTCTGTAACCAATCCCTAATCTATTTCACTACTGCCTAGTTTTCTCACTATCTTGCTCATTAGTCCCTTTTAATGATAGGAAAAATTATATGATAAATTTATCAAAATTTATAGTCTGAAATATACTTATCAAATTATATGATCATAAAAAACAAGTCTTACACTTAATCCTTCATCCATTTTCATGCTTTGACCTAGTCAACCCTGCCTACTATATCAAAATTATGAGAAACAAGGAGTTTCTTATAGATTATACTCACTATCATGAAAAACCAAAACCACATGGAGAATCCTTGAAGAGTCCTTTACATTTTAAAAAAATCAAACTAGGTCAAAAAAACCATTCTGAGCCATAATTGACAAGATCTTTCCTATCGGGTCATTATGAGGGGTTTAAGAGGGTTTTGACTTATTTTCCTTCTTAGAAATCATTCATAAAGGATTGACCCTCAACTCCAAAACCAATGCAAGTAATTTAAATATAGGTACCTTAACCAAATTCCATTATCTTATCAATATCTCATGCAAAGGTTGCACATGTCAACAAGCACAATAAATTCCTTCTCAGGTCTGCAACACCCCATTACGTGCACATAGAGGATCTCAAAACCAATTTTCATGATTTATTCTTTAGGATATGATCTTAAAATTTTTAAAAACACTTAAAAAACCTATCACACCTATATCAATTCTCTCAATATCTTTTTTTACCTTGGTAAATGAACTTGACCCCTCATTAGGCCACATTACATCTCTTTGCATACTAGGCCTTGAACTGCCAGCTATACTTGGACCGTGATCATACTTTGAAACCTCCTATATTGTTCTCAAATACTTATTACCATTTTATATTACCTCATAAATTTCTCAATCATTTCCACCCATCAACTCCCAAGCCTCATAGTACTCACCTCATCATGCTATCAAGCTTGTACCTCCTCACTAGGTCTCTTAAGTAAGGACTGAGCCTCAAAGCTTGACCTTGGAACTCATTTGAAGGATTATTTTCCTATAGATCATGTTTACATATATTTATATACTCTCTCATGCCTATACTAACACAACTCACCAATATTTACTATGCTTCATGTATATACCCTCTCTCAGGGCTAGACTAGGCTTCTCAAGACACCTAGTACACAACAATAGCTTACCTTGTACCATGATCTTTAATTTGACATGCCATCAACCTCAGAATTATTACTAGGTTGCATTCAAATTATCTTATCATGAGACTTATTTGACACAAATCATCTTCACCAAACATGGCCTCAACTTAGACTTTGACATTAATGACATTTGTCTTGACTTTGACATCAATGACAATAACAAAGCTTCAACACCAACAATCAGGAACATACCTCAATAATATCCCCTTTTATCATTGATGGAAAACATTTACACAAAATTGATCATTCACAACTCCTCAAACCTTTTTCCCAAACTAGAACTTTCTCCCCCTTTGACATTAATGACAAAGGGTCATCTTCTTTCACACCTATCTAATTCTTGGACCTAGAACAACACACATTCTATATTCAAACAAAATTAACATAGATCAAACTCACATACCTACTCTTAGATCATGATTGGATCCCCTTGTCTCCATGATAAATGTAGACATTATCAAAATTGTGATTTGGTTTGATCAAGTTAACATACAAACTTTTTGTGACCAATCTCTTGTGATCACACCTGCAATAGACTTTGGATTGAACCTTGAATACAATATTTACCAGAGACCCAAAAAATCCCATATGACTGATCATGTTTCTTTCTTACTATTTGAGTGCTTCCATGAATCCTAATGGAGTCACATCTACTCTAGGGAACTAGAATAACATAAACTCAAGATATTCCTAGATCTCTATGTCTTTATTAGACTAAACTTTCTTCATGATCCTCTTAGGTTTGAATAGTCATTTTGGCTTGACCTCCTCAATCTTCATTTGAAAAACATTATGGTATGTTCTCTTGGTCTTGTCTCCTTCATCAATAATCTGAGCTTACAGAGAGAATTCTTGGCACTCCTTTGCATCTTGACTATGCTCTACCATAGAAAATAGTCCACTTGGATTTGTAGACTGGTCATCAACCTTAGATACCTTAGGTTTCCACTTATTGTCTTGTCTTCTTTATTGTACTCTAGAGTTATTAACTTTCATATTTTGCCTTGAGAATCCATGCTTACATTACTTTGAAATATGACCAACCTTATGAAAATTGAAACATAATATTCCTCTTGATAGAAACACACCATGGCCTATACCTCTTGACTGATGACTCTCCTCATAGTTCCATGCATATTCACTCGTGGAGGTCCTTCTACAATGCCTTACTCTATGTCCAAATTGGTTACATGAATAAAAATAACCATTGAAGAGGTTAGCATACCTTATAGAATTAGGTTGCTTGATATTATTAGCCTTCATTATACCATCACCCTCATTCTTTGATTGATTATTGAACTTATTGATTACATTAGTGTTCTTCTCTTGATTTGTATTGCAACCAAGGCCTATTTTATCATTAATAGTATTTTAACTATTCAAAATGTTATCTAAAAAATTGGTACTCATTTTAAACCTCATAAAGGATTTAAACTTACTAGATGTCTGATCTAACTTAGCTCTTAAGGACTCCACTTCAGTTATATACCTTACACATTCTTCTTCTTTGGTCTTTAGACTATCAGTCACAATTTCAAGTTGACTCTCCACCTATTTGAATATTTACTCTTATTCCTTGGAGTTGTTGCTTAGTCTAGCTTCAAATAAGTTGATTTGTTCCTCATAATATTTGATAAGAGACCTCATCACCCTATTTTTTGTCTTTACCATCTTTTGTTCTTCTATATTATTCATCAACTCAGCCTCAAAGTCTACCTCATCTCCTTCTTCATATGAATCACTAACATCACCTCCAGTCCATATGGACTCTTCTTTATTTGAGTAGATTGATTATTCAGCCATGAAAAGAAATTTGTTGACATCAGGGCCATCACCTTCATGGTTAGTTTTAGAATCACTTCTGTCACTCTCATCAAATGAGTTACAATCTTCCTTGGTGTAAAAATTTCTTTTATTTTTGAAAAACATCTTATCAACATACATATTGACACTTAGATTTTCACCCTTGAGGAGACGCTTAGCTCTCGTCATCTAATCAGTAAGATGGAGTCATCTCTCTTGTTATGGGTGATAATTTCATTGAGATGAATCTCTAGATAAGGGGATAGCTCCCCTTGATGTACCTTTGAAGATCTCTCTAACCTATCAACTGTGTATGAAAAGGGGTAAAGAAAATAACTAAGAAATCAAATGGTGATGCACCAATGTTTATCTCCTCTTATTCGACTAAAAATATGCTACTTCAAGACCAATAAAGCTTATTTCACACAAAACTCATAACTCTTTGTGCATCATCACATCAGTATTTCACATGTCAGATTCAAGAAGGAACTCAACATTCAAGAGAGCAATGGATGATTCCAAGAAGGAATATAGTCATAGACCACTTCTAAAATGTCTATACACTTAAGAGAGAATACTAACAAGGACCTACAATAGTGCTCCTTTTGCCCATTTGGTGGGTAATCAAGGATGGCATGATAGGAAAGAAAACCTTTCACTAAACAGGAACAACATGATTTAAACGGATACACAATGGTACAACATATGAGTGGTAAAAAACTTGTATTATTTATTTAAGAGTTTTTCAAGTACAAATATGGCCAGAGTTACCCCAATACCCAGTGGAGGCTTCTAAAATGAGCCAAAAAAATACATATATATAGCCTTTGAGAGAGAGGTCGATTAAATGGAGTTCAAGGGTCACTTGGACATGTGTCTATATGTGAAAATTAGTTATAGTTTCATATGGGAGAGAAGTGGGTGAGCTATTCCATGTCACCAAGAGAATCAGTTACAATTGAATGAATCAGTTGTAATTGCACCAAATGCTTGAGACATTTTTCCATTTTTCACCTCTATATTCACCTTCAAATTCCTATTGATCCTTTTTTTGAAACTTCAATGGCTAGTTTCTGTAGTCTAAAATTGATGTTTTGCAGGCCGTCACTCCTCCTTTATTCACTCAAACATTTTATCATGGTCATTTTTCCTGAAAGAGTTCATTTAGGATCTTTGCTTCAATTTTTTTCCTTATATTTTTTGCTTGGTCCTTTATGCCTTAAACAATTTCCATGGACAAAATATCTGAAGGATATAATGTCTTCAGGAGCTCTATTTTCTTTTTATCAAATAAAAAGTTTGAAAGAATTGGCTTGGCCTCTTTTCAATTTTTCCAAAAGAATTCCTCAAACAATCTTTCTGAAAGAATTCATTGCTTCAGACTTTATATTTATCCCTTTGAAATGTTTCTTCGGGATTCTTGAATTGGACCTTCATAACTCTAGAATGACCCTTTGGCATTTTTAAAATACCCCTTTGTAAAAGTTGAAAGTGTCCTTCGGCTTTTGGAAATGACCTTCCAAAAGGAAAAAATACCCTTCAGATTTTTTGAAATGGTCCACCTTCCTGTGAAAACAATCTTTCATAATTTTTGAAAATGTCCCTTCAGGAAAGTTGAAATGCCCTTAAGACTTTTGAAAAGTACCTTTCGACCTTCTTGTAAATGCCTTTCAGAAAAACTGGAATGCCCTTTGGGAAAGTTGAAAGTGTCCACTTACCCTGAAAAGGTCTTTCACAAAATTTGAAATGGACAATTTTCCTAAAAAAATATACCCTTCATAAAATTTGAAATGGACAATTTTCCTAAAAAAATATACCCTTCATAAAATTTGAAACATACCCTTCAAAAAAGTTTCCTCAGATAATTTTTTTAAAATAAATCCATTGAATGAAAAGTCCAAAAAAATAACACTTTGGGAAAATTGCTTCAGATAATTTGTTTGAAATAATTTTGACACTTAAACCAAAAACCAAAAACAAGACTTTTGAAAGAATGGAAACTTAGGTTTTTATATGGAAAAGGCTTTGAGATTTGTATAAGAACACTTCTTTCAAATGAAAGTTATATACTAAACTTAATCAAAGGCATCGACTTAGGCAATTTCTCAGATAGGGGTGCCCAATTTTGGCCTAAAGGGCCAAAATTTGGTCAACAAATTGGTGAATCACAAGGGTAATATGCCTGCTATACTGACTAGACTGGTAGCCTAAATATTCCATTGGGCATGGAGTCAATATATACTTTAAGGTGACTAACAAGGTTATGCCACAACCAAAAAAAAAACACACACACACACACCAACAAAGAAAGACAAACACACACAAGACACACATGTGCTCAAGGAACTTAGGAGAAACAAAATACAACATAACTAGAATAAAACTAATATGTACATCTGACTTGATACATTTTCCCCCCTCTTGGATCAAAGGTGAAACTTCTTAGGTCTCCTTCATGGCAAGAAAACTCATGGTGGTAACCAAGTAATTTATTGGAGTGAAAACTTGGTGACTTACTCTTCTTATTTGTCATCTTGATTGGCATGTACTCCAATGCATCAAGTTCAAACATATCTTCCACATCCATGTATTCATATTTTTATTTGATGTATGTTTCATGCTGGTCCTTCATGTTGGTGTAGTCCATCAAGGCATCAATGGCTACAATATCATCATTATAGAGCTCGTTTAACTCATGGCTCTCTTGGTATGTATCATGGACCAACTCATTCTTTTCTATTTCTTTGAGAAGATTTCCAAATTGATCTCTTGCTTCCTCATGGATCTCTTAGGGAAGGGTGACTGGTGTGATGTTTGTGCTGAGGCAAAATCTTTCTAACTTATTCCAAAAATCATCATTTTCTTGCTCAATAATTCCTTCCTCAATACTTATATCAAACCAATGTGATCCCTCTCCTTCTTATTCATAAACAAGAGTATTTAGCTACTTAAAAACATGCTCTTAAACCTCATTCAACTCAGTTTCGATGGCCTGGTCATTATCTTCATCAAAGCAACAAGAAGGTTCATCAAAAAAAGGGAAAGAGAGCTTACCATGCTTACATTCTCCATCCAACGTTGACAAGTGAAGTTTGTCATTCTCATCTTTATATTGCTGGAACATTTTCATGTATGTGTGACCTATATATTCTCTTGAATCATGTCACTTTCAAGAATCACTTCTTCAACCTTATTCTCATGAAAACCTCATAGAATAACCACCTCTTAAAATATGATTTGACTACATTGTTCATCTTTGATAATGTCTTTCACCTCGTGTTCATGATGATGATCACCATGATGATGCTCATGGGATGTACCTATAATGATTTCATCTTCATCATCTCTCATAATAACCTCTTGATTAGCCAAAAAATGCATTTTCTCTTGCTCACTTTCCTCCCTCAAAATAGGTTCCTCTTTAGAAAGGAATGAAGAGAAGGGTGAATGGATAGGTTCATGAGTTTGAAATGTAGGAGTTAGAGTATGGAAGGTAATATAAGGTGAAGGAAGTGAAAAATGAGTTAGGATAAAGGAGAGGACTTAGGAATGTACTTTGAAAAGAGGTGATCACTAGTGAGCTCAAAATCACATTGGGGATGAGAAATGGGGTGTTCTTTGAGAAGATCATGAGGAAGAGGAAGCAAAACTTGGGCTAAAATCAATTGATTTTCTTCCTTCCACTTGACCAGAACTTCATCCACATCATATGTAGCTTGATATCTTTCTTGAAGGGGTGTATATGGGGTGTGTTTAGACATGGGATCTTCTATTGGGTCTAAACCTTCCATTACACTTTGACTAGGCAACCTCATTCTTGACTCTAATTCTTCAATCTTCTTGGCTAGATTCTCTTGGAAGAGTCATTCTTGGAGGTCATATGCATCATCATGATGAGGAATACTATGAGAGGTTTGACATGGAAAATAAGAGGTTACTTGAGGATTACTATCTTCATTTTCCATTTCACACTCTTGAGCAATACTCTTCTCTTCTTTCTTACCCCATGATTCAACTATTTCATTCCAACTCATGGTCTTAGGATTGGAACTCTCTTCTTTAGGATAGGTATTAACTTCACCTTTCTCAAGGCCTTGAGATGGTTCATGATAGAAATTTATCCAACTTGGGATCTTGACATCATGTTGAAGGACTTGAGGAGGTTGAAGGAGACTAGGAAGAGTTTGCACATGCATAAGAAGAGTTGCTTAAGGATGGATGTGTTATTTTCTAAATGAAATAGGATGACTTATTTCAAAGGAGGGCTCACAATCTAAGTAATTTAAATAGTTATTTTCCATATAAGGTTGTTCTAATGTCCTTTGGTTTTGAATTTCTAGGTGCAAATGATTAACAACAAGAGTAGTTAATGCATTAGATGGGTTAGAAGGTTGACTCATTTTATTGTGGTAAGCAAGTGATATTTGATAGAAAATATTTGATGTAGAAGAGGAGGGTTTATTTTGAATAGGAGAATGCTACTTTGGGATGGAAAAAGGTATAAAAGGATTATTACTTTGAATGGATTGACTCTTCCATCTTACTAGTTTCTCCTTCATAGATTGCATGGCTTGAGCTTGCCTAAACAAGCACTCATCCTTGTACATAAGCTCTTGCTAATACCTATTCTTCTCATTCAATCTATCTATCTCCAGCATTTGCTTCTCAAACTACAAAAGTATCCCCTTGACACTCTTGGATTGAATAAGAGAAGGGAAATTAGGAGAACTACTTGAGGTGATTCCATGAACAACATGAGCTTGATCAAAACAATATGAAGGAATACAAGGTCCATACTGCTCAATGATGGAATTATACATACCAAATATGATTTCTTGATGCACTAGGGTTTCTCAACCAATTGATTCAACTTAGAGTCACCATTGGTGTTGATTGGAATGCCTCCAAAGGCTGATTGGATGAAGAACGCACCAAGAATTCTTCAACTCCTTGGACAAATAGTCCCACCAGGTGTGCCAAAATTTGTTGACACTTAGATATTCACCCTTGAGGAGATGCTCAGCTCTCCTCATCCAAGTATTAAAATGGAGTCATCTCTCTTGTTGTGGGTGACAATTTTATTGAGATGAATCTCTAGATAAGGGGATAGATCCCCTTGATGAACCTTTGAAGCTCTTTCTAACCTATCGACTATGTATGAAAATGGGTAAATAAAATAATTGAGAAATCAAATGATGATGCGCCAATGTGTATCTCCTCCTATTCAACTAAAAATATTCTACTTAAAGACTAACATAGCTTCTTTCACACAAAACTCATAACTTTTTGTGCATCATCACATCAGTATTTTACATGTTAGATTCAAGAAGGCACTCAATATTTAGGAGAGTAATGGATGATTCCAAGAAGGAATATAGTCATATACCACTTCTAAAATGTCTATAAACTCATGAGAGAATACTAACAAGGACATAAAATAGTGCTCTTTCTGCACATTTGGTAGGTAATCGAGGATGACATGCTAGGAAGGAAAACCTTTCACTAAACATGAACAACATGATTTGAACCGATATATAATGGTATAGCATGTAAGTGGAACAAAAATCATATTATTTTTTCAAGAGTTTTTCAAGTACAAATCTAGTTAGAGTTTCCCCAATAATCAGTGGAGGCTCCAAAAATGAGCCAAGAGAATGCATATATATATAGCCTTTGAGAAAGGTTGAGTAAAGGGAGTTCAAGGGTCACTTGGACATGTGTCCATATGTGAAAATTAGTTATAGTTGCATGAGGGAGAGAAGTGGGTGAGTTATGTCATGTCACCAAAAGAATCATTTAACATTGAATGAATCAGTTACAATTGAATGAATCAGTGACAATTGCACCAAATACTCAAGACATTTTGCCTTTTTTTACCTCTATGTTCACCTTTTGGTTCCCATTGAGCTTTTATTTTAATCTCTAATGGATAGTTTCCACAGTCTAAAATTGATGTTTTGTAGGCCATCACTCCTTTATTCATTCAGACATTTTCCTGTGGTCACTTTTCCCAAAGGAATTCATTTGGGTTCTTTGCTTCAATTCTTTTCCTTCAGATTTTTGTTTGGTCCTTTATACCTTAAAAATTTTCTATAGACAAAATATCCAAATGAAATCATGTCTTTGGGAGATATGTTTTCTTTATATCACATAAAAAGTTTGAAAGAATTGGCTTGGCCTCTTTTCAAGTTTTTCGAAAGAATTCCTCAGACAATATTTATGAAAGAATTCATTCCTTTAGACTTTCTATTTGGCCCTTCAAAATATTCCTTCAAGCTTCTTGAAGTGGACCTTTGGAACTCTGGAATGACCCTTCGATAATTTGAAAAGACCCCTTTGGAAAAGTTTTAAGTGTCATCTGACTTTTGGAAATGACCTTCCAAAAGGAAAAAATACCCTTCAGATTTTTTGAAATGGTCCACATTCCCGCAAAAACAATCTTTTGGAATTTTTGAAAATGTCCCTTTGGGAAAGTTGAAATTCCCTTCAAAATTTTTGAAAATTACCTTTTGGCCTTCTTGCAAATGCCTTTTGAAAAAACTAGAATGCCCTTCGGGAAAGTCGAAAGTGTCCACTTAACCTAAAAAGGTCCTTCGAAAAAGTTAAAATAGACAATTTTCCCGACAAAAGATACCTTTCAGAAAATTTGAAACATACCCTTAAAAAAAGTTGCCTTAGACAATTTTTCCAAAATAAATCTGCCGAATGAAAAGTCAGAAAAAATAACTCTTCAAGAATATTGCTTCGGATAATTTGTCTAAAAGAATTCTTACACTTAAACAAAAAACTAAAGACAAGACTTTTGTAAGAATGGACACTTAGGTTTTTATATGGAAAAGGCTTCGGGATTTGTATAAGAACACTCATTTTGAATGAAACCTACATACTAGACTTAGTCAAAGGCATCGACTTAGGTGGTTTTTCAGATAAGGTGCCCAATTTTGGTCTGAAGGGCCAAAAATTGGTCAACAATACCTTCTAAAACTTTTCTTTCTATTATCAGACTTGTAGGACCTTGTATCATCATCATGACCTTAATCATGCTCTTCATCATCCTTATCCTTATGTTTATAAGGGCACTTTTTAGCAAAGTGTCTAATCTCTCCACAATTGAAGCATTTAAAAGGCAATTTGCCCTTGTATTTACCTGAGCCTATCTTCAACTTCATCTTAAACATAGATATCAACTCATCATCATCAATATCAGATTCATTATTGTCTTTGAATTTCTTACCTTGTGTCTTATTCTCCTTTGGATTCCTTTTTTCCTTGAATGTAGCTTCCTTCTTTGTAGGTCTTCCTTCACTTGTTCTCATCTCATAGGTTGTTAGGGTGACAAGAAGTCCATCCATCTCTAGCTTATCTAGATCTTGCATTTTTTCAACATTAGATACCTTAGAATCAAATTTGGGAGTTAGATATCTCAAAACCTTTTGAACAATATTAAATTTTTTCAACTCTTCATCTAGACCTATTATGATGTTGACCACTTCATCAACCCTCAATAAGTAGGCTGTAATTATCTCATCTTCATTCATTTTTAGACTTTCAAATTATCTTCTATGGGTTTTCAACTTGGCCAATTTGACCTTGGATTCTCCATCATTAATATTATTTAACTTGTCCCACATTTCTTTGGTATACATACAGTGCATCACCTTCACAAGGTCTACCTATGATAGGCCACACATAATACCATTCATTGCTTTTGAGTTACTGTCACTAGCCTTCTTGCCTAGTGAATCTATAGGAGGGATAGGGGTGAAGTATATACATTAAATAATGCTTTACAAACATCATGACCTTGATACATAAGATATGTCCTCATCCTGACACTCTAAAAAGCATAATTGGATTCATTAATCAATGGAACTTTGCTTGTAGAAAAACCACCTTGTGTTTGACTAGCCATCTTAAAATCTCCTTTAGGTTGTAAGACCTCATTAAAATGACCTGATATGATACCAAATGTTAAAATTATAGATATTTATAGGGGGTGAATTATTTTCCTAAAAAAAATCATTTAATTTCACTTAGAATTCATGAAGTATTCATTCACATACATACATTAGTTAATGCATACACAAGCATCTATGAAAGCAAACAACATGAAAACATATAATATATGTTGTAAACCCTATTGGGGCATAAAAAACACTAATTAACATCTTGTAATATATTCTTATAAGTAATTAATCAAACTTTTAGTGAGGCACCAACCCCATAAGGAGCACCAACCCCTCACTAGTCAAGCACCAATTCATCTAGTATTTTAACAAGCTCCTACTTGCAAGGAGGCTCCAACCCCCTCGATAAACTAGCACCAACTCATCTACCTTGAATATTTGATCACCCTTGGACACATTTTTCTCACTAAAATAAATATGACCTCTTTCTTTTTCTTTTCTCACTCTTTAATCTCTCTCAAATAGCCTATTAGGTCTTCTCATACAACTAACCCTTTCCTTGTAAAAATTAGGTCAAATTACCTTGCTCAAAACCTATAGAAACACATTTATATATTAATTGAATATTCACCACAACTCTCTAACTATATACAATCCATTTACCTAGTTTCCAAAACTCTATATCATTTTCTCATATGCTCAACTCTCTAACTAGTCAAATTATGCTTATTAGGCCTTTTCTTTATACTTGACTCTTGCTCTCACCCATCTTGGTCAGCCAAGAACCTCACCATAATTGGATCACAATTTAAATATATGAATACACATGTTTCACAATTTAAATAACCACCACATAGGTTGGTCATTACCCTTAAGGGCAAAAACCACCATTAGGCTTAATAGAGACCTAGTGCAATTAGGCCTTCTCGAAGCATATGTTTCACTTAGACCCCCTTGGAACACTTTGAGACTACATACATTTATGAAAAACTTTAAAATGACTCAAATATAACATTTTTAATCTCATTTTGTGTTCCCAACACCATTTTGATGATTTGACTCCTTGAACCACCTAATTAGGTCAACTTGCCATCAGGCCTTCTTACTACCAGAAAATATGTCTTGAAAATATGAATCATATACTAAAATTTCACACATAACCATACTAAAAAATCACATGGACATAATATCAAGGACCTTAGGTTCAACATAACATTCAATATAATTCATCAAATAGGTAAAAATACCTCTAACTGATCAACTTCATATGCTCACTCAGAATTTCACATAGGTCTCAAAAACCTAGTCAAGAGCCTTTGAATTTTCACACCTTCATAAGAGTTTATAATGCATAAAAATGTTTAAAAATTAACCTATGATACCTATATAATAACTTCATCTACATTATAATATTCAAAACTATGCAAAAATGCTCAAGAACAACATTCTCACTCACAAATAGAAACCTACTTGTAGCATCAAACATATATTTAAGAAAATCAAGTCTTAGTGTAGACACCTAAATCTGGCCACCAAACTATAATTTTGACCAATTTACATCTAAAGTACACAATTTGTTTTGAAAACACTAAATCAAATTAAAAGCTTTGAACCTGACATATTCAAGTGTTGATTTTGGCTAGAGTATCATTAATTAGGGAAATGTAATTTATGGGCTAGCTAACTTTGATCAGATCATTTCAAGTCAAAATGCCATTTTTTCACCTAGGTGCTCTAGATTTCTCTTTTATATCAAATTTATTGTATGATATGCATGTCTTTGTTATTTTGTGTTTTCAACATCCTAAATGAGAATACGGTTCCAATGCATCTAACATTGACTTCCAATTCTAATCCAGTCAAAATTTGGACCAATAACAAGGCATTCTGATCAATTTGAGTAATTTGTGCACAAATTGATTAATCATGATTAAGATATTATTAAACCAAATTATAACCTAATTAATAATTCCATGGAAACTTGTTGAATACTTATTTTTGGAAATGAATATTGAATATATGCATCATCAGTGACCTCATTTCTTGGGAAGACATCCCTAGGCCATAAATGCCAAAAATATTAGGATTATGGGTCTCTCATGCCTCTTTAATGCCCCCTTGATCCAATTTCATGATGAGGATAATTATATATTTAATTCCAAAATTTTGAATTAATCCTCAACTACACATCTTCATCTCAAGATGGACAGTTCAGGTTGATTCTGAGCAATCTCAAAAATCTATAAATAGGACGCTTTGCCTAATGAATTTTAAGCTTAATTTGTGCAACGTTACCATGTATAATTTATTCCAAGATCTCTCACATTCCAAATTTATGATGCCAAAATATTGATCCAAGCAAAGCCAAAGCCATAAGGTGCCAAGGAGAAGAGGAGATAGCCAAGCCTCTGATGAAGACTTCATGAGCACAAGCCGAGCAAGCCACTACAATAAGCATTTGAAGCATCCAAGGAAGGTGAAGAATTCTTATTTTTATTTAATTTTTAGTTGTGATTTGATTTTATTTTTTTATTAATCTCACCCTAGTAATTAGGCCTAGAGATGTAATCTAGTTAGTGTGTTTTTATCAATTTGTTTTCATTTTGGGACTAACACAATACTAATCACCTCTCTTGAGTCAAATTCATAGTTCACACTTAGAAAACTTTTTTGATATTCCAATGAGTTATCATGATCCTTAATAATACTTAAAACATATTGGAATAGATATATTACAATATTTAATATCAATATTGGTCTTACATACCAAGCTCACATCTTCACCCTACATAGACTTCACTATGTTAGACAAGTCACTTTAAGGTTAAATTTTTTCTTGTGTAAGAGCATCATAATCACTTATAAACCAAGGGTATATGAGGTATATTTATTTAAAAATGACCCCATACATTTGGATCCATCCATATTCCTCTACAACCAATCCCTAATCTCTTTCTCACTATTGCCTAGTTTTCTCACTGTCTTACTCATTAGGCCCTTTTAGTGATAGGCCAAATTCCATGATAAATTTAGCACATTTATGTATAAAACATGCTTATAAACTTATATTATAATAAATAAAAATTATTACACATCATACTCCATCCATTTTCATGATTTGACCTGGTCAACCCTACCTGTTATAGCAAAATTTTGAGAAATAAGGGGTTTCTTATAGGTTCTACTCGTTGTCATGACAAAAAAATACCACATAGAGAATCATAAAAGAGTCCTTTACATGTTTAAAACATAAAACTAGGTAAAAAAAAACCATTCTAATCCATAACCAATAAAAGCTTTCCTATTAGGTCATTATGAGGGTTTTAAGAGAGTTTTGATTGGTTTCCCTTCTTAGCAATAATTCATAAAGGATTGCCCCTCAAATCCAAAAAAAAATATATGAATTTCAATATAATGACCTTTCCCAACTTCAATGAGCTTATTATTATCTCATTCAAAGGTTTAAAGTGCCAATGATCATAATAAATTCCTTCTCGGGTCTGCAACACCCCATTCTATGCACACAAAGGATCTCAATACCAATTTTCATGATTTCTTATTCAAGATATGACCTCAAACTTTTTCAAAACACTTAAAACAAACTATAAAACCTATTTCAATGATCTCAAGAGATCTGACACCTTTAGAAATGAACTTGATCTCTCATTAGGCCACATTAGGTCTCTTTACATACTAGGCCTTGAACTACCAGTCATACTTAGACCATGATCATACCTTGAAACCTCTCATATTATTATCAAAACCTTATTAACATGTTAAATAACTCATACCTTGATCAATAATTTCCACCCATCAACTCCCAAGTCTCATACTGCTCACCTCATCATGCTACCAAACTTGTGCCTCCTCACTAGGTCTTTTAAGTAAGGACTAAGCCTCAAAGCTTGACCTTGGAAATCATTTGAAGGATTATTTTCCTCTTGTTCATGTTAGAAAAATTTGTATACTCTCTCATGCATGTAGTAACATAATTCAACAAGATTTACTATGCTTCATGCATATACCTTCTCTCAGGGCTAGACTAAGCTTCTCAAGACAATACACAATAGTAGTTTACCTTATACCATGATCTTGACTTTGGCATGTTGTCACCTTCAAAAGGATTACTAGGTTGCCTTAAAATTCTTTTGTTATGAGACTTATTTGACACAAATCATCTTCATCAAGCATGGCCTCAACTCAGACTTTGAAATTAATGACATTTTTCTTGACTTTGACATCAATGACAACAATAAATCTTCAACACCAATAATCAGGAACATACATCAACAAAGATGTATAGTTGTTTCTTCATCAAGAAAATTATGTTGGTGTTGATCTATCTGGTAAATCTTGTTCAAATTTTCCTCCATTCTCCATCTTATACAGAGAAAAACACTTGCCATGCAGAGTATTTTTTTTTATTTCACATCTTGGTCTCTCCACCTATAGCTCCCACTTGCACAAACTAGCCAGCAACCATGGCTCTAATACCACTTATTAGGATCTACACAATAGACATGCATAGATTAAGTACTAATAGCCAAAGCCTAGATTTATTCCTACTTGTTAGGAACCAAAACATAATCCTAAACATGTGAAATAATTAAAGTCATAATTAAAACAAGCTACAAAACATAAACACATGAGAGAATACATTACATAAGATATACTTGGAAACCCTACTAAACTAATAAAGAAAAAACCATGGGGCAAAGACATCTACTAGACTTCATTTCCATTACCAAAACTCTCTCTACAATAACATCTCCTCTCAATAACTCCTTTCTAGTGCTTACAAGCACTCAGGTGAGCCAAGCTTGCAACCAAGCCTTCTAGGCTCTAATATCCAAGCTGCAACATGAAACTCCATCCAATGTTAACATCCATAGCATCCAAGGTGAGATCCAAGAATCAACCTCCATATCCATGCTTAAATCCAAAGCATCTAGGTGAGCTATGCATCAACCTTCAACCTTGATCTGAGCTAAAAAACCTCCAAACTTTAACTATCCAACTAGGTGAGCCAAGCTAACATAGTCTTACAATCTCTAACCTCTAACCTCAAGGTTCTCCATGCTTCCAATTAGCTAGGAGAGCCATGCTCTCATCTAAACCTTATAAGCTCTAACCACCTAAGCATGAATTATGCTTACAACCTAAGCATCTAGGTGAGATAAGCTTACAATCCTTCCAAGCTCCAACCTTCTACAACTTGCAAGCCCAAGGCTTGCATGGATCCTCAAAGGGAATCCATAAGGATTATAATGGACTCAAATAAACAAAGGAGAACATAATGCTTTATAACATTTTACAATGAGAGAGAGAGGGGAGAGAGAAACATCATAGTGGCCCCAAAGATTTGCCACATTTGAGTGGGGTGTCATGTGATCTTCAAAGGTGTTTGTCTCTATGTGCAAAAGTCATCAAATATGATCCTCCACCAGACAAGAACATGTGCCACCTTCATGTGGCTCTAAAACCTACGCCCCACTTCCATAAGTGAGTCCAGACACTCAATAGTGTTTTTTTTGTCTTCATCACCAAGGTTTAACAAAGTAGATTCCTACTTTAGACAAGATCTAAGCCACCCCATGTGACTCCTAAAATTACTCCCCACTCACACATGTGAGGTCAATCTATAATAGTGCATTCTTATCTTCATCTTCACATGTGAACACAAGAGTCCACAATGTGTTGTAATCACCTTTTGACTATAACCAAACATGTGAATCCTAGGGCCCCATAGAAATTTGACCCATACACGACCCCTTATCTTTTGCACACCAAGACAAACCCATGTGACTCACCTAAGACAAAACCCATGTCTTCTAGTGGAGTTGTACGTCCCCCACCTATCACATCATCTTGATCACACCAAAGGACCCTCTATGGGCCTATGCCACATCACCTACCCATCACATTAGTTACATGCCACATCACCATCATGCCACATCATCTACAACACTTGTATATCTCATCACCATGTAGTACCTACATACCACATGCTACATCATCTATATGCCACATCACCCGTATGCCATGTGACCATGAATAGTGCACATGAATAGTGACCTATGGATAATGGATTTACACCCTAAAATTATAGAATAAACAAATTTATTTCATATAAAATCTTAGGAAACCCTACAAATTTTTAATATGAAACAATAAACAGAAACACTAGAACAAACAACATATAGAAACCTTAGCAAAAACCAAAAAAAAAAAAAAAAAAACTCTAGCAAAAACAATAAGAAGAAAAGCTAAGGAAAATAGTAGGTATAAATTTAAAACCCTTAAATCCTAAAAAAAGAGTAGGTAGAAACACTAATAAAACCTTACCAGAAATAACATACAAAACCAATTTTTTCAGTGTAAAAAAAATAAAGAAAAAACCCTGACAAAAACAAATTATAAAAATCCAAGGGAAAACAACAGGTAGAAACCTTCAACCCTAAAAAACACAATAAGAAGAAAAGTTAGGAAAATGCTACAAAAAACAAAGTACAGATTGTTAGAAATCTCTACCAAAAACAACAAGCATAAACCATATGAAAAATGGTATTGAATGTATGAAAAGGAAAAAAATCTAATAACATAATTTATTTTCTATATTTATTAAATTGTATTTATTCAAATTTCTTAAATTTATGAAATATATAATATTAAAATAACTTTTTTAATATCAAGTATGTAAAAACAAGCAACCCCATGATTGCAGCTTTTTAAAAAAGAGTGTTAAATAGTGTGGGGTGTGGTGGAACCAATGTTTGTGAAGTTATCGTACAAGATATAGAGGAGGATTACTGCAACCATTAGTGCTACACCCATTGTGTGCCTTGGCAATCAAATGTACATCATGATTCAGATGTGTATCACATCATGAGGTGCTTTGACAATCTAAAAGTGGTGAGATTCTTGAGACGACCTATCGTATTTTACATGCTTCAAGGGAGCTAAGGATCTAAATATTTTATTTTATTTTATCACATTTGTAGTCATGATCTTATTATTTTCTTATTTTATCGTATTTTACTATTATTTTATTTTTTTTGGGTTTTTTTAATCATTGGACTTTTAACCTTATTGTATAATTGTAGATCTTCCTCTTATGTGCAAACTTCATTGTAGTGTTGTTTATCTCATGCTCGCTAATATAAATGACAAGAAACCACCCCCACAGGATTTGATAAGGTGTTACCTACAACATTGATGAGGGATATAAATTCTCAACTTGATTATGATGAGGAAGGACCATCTCCTCTAACATTAGATTAGTGCATAAATCAAGAGTAGGGGAGTGCCATAGTGAGATTGTATGTCAATGATGTCGTACAAATTAAAAGAGTTACTTGAGGAAAGTAAGTATCAACATTAAAAAATTATAATTTTTTAATTTTGTATGTTATCATTTTAATTTCACTATTTTGTTTCAAATACTTTTAAAAAATGTTATACGAGCCAAAAAGTCATTTTCAGAAAATTGTCATATGAGATTCAAATCTCAATGAATTAAATGCAAAATGTAGTTGGTTATTTGTATTCAAAAGAGTTTGATTGTACCTAATATGATGTGAGAATTATTTAAAATTTAACGACATGTGTGCTTAGTAGGATGAGGGGACATGTATGTGTATGATAACATAATTGATTCAAATTAATGTTTATTTATTTATTTATATTTCTACATTAATTTATAGAATTTTAATGTGTATGATAACGACAAGGGTAATATGCTTGAGGAGAAAGTATCTCGTCAACCTCTAAGTATGAATGTAATTATGTGGCAAATACAATGCAAAAAAGTGGCACAAATGGGATGTAAATTGAGCATCTATTTATTTCAAAACACAAAACCATAGATTGAATATTTTTTATTTCTTTATACATGATCATTAATTACAAGTTTTTTATATTTTCATATCAATATAAGGGTCAAAATATATACAAAAAATCCCACCAACCCAAAATGAGTCAGGGGAAGTTGGTGACTCATCATTGGGGATAACTGAGTGTAGAATAGACTGTGTAAATTTTGCATGGGAGTAACCAAAATCCCTTGAATGAAACATTAACACACTCAACGAGTGGGTGCATTCTATGGGATTTATGCTAGTAAGACATCAATATTTGCTATTTAGTAATTTTGTAACGTAAATTAACTACTTAACATGAATTGAATTTGGAATATTTTTATAATTATTAAATAATGCCATTACAAGTGAATAGATCATCAATTTTAGTTGATGGTTCTAATTTTAGAGAGGATGACGATCCAAACTATGGCTATGGAAACATATCATCACATGGAATGGAGCACAATCCAAACAATACATACAATGAGCTCATAGATGATGATAATCAACTCATAGATGTTGATGGTGATGAGCATGAAATAATGAAAGCTCATAGTTGTAGTTTTTATATAACTTGCAATATGAACACATGTTATTGTATTGTAGATGATAAATTATTTATTTTCTCATCTTTGACATTATATTCTCATCATGTTTGTAACTTAACTATGACATTAATATTTGTATGGAATTGTTATATGTTAGTTTCACAATTTTATTAATATTAAAAAATATGATATTTTTTTTAAATTTTTATAAGTTATTTTTACATTTTTATTTATATTTTAAAAAAAATTATTTTCATTCAAAAAAATAAAAAAATAATATTGCATGAATATAATATTTTAATTCAAAAAATTGTGGAATTTTAGTTTGTATTGGTTGGATCTAAAAAACGTTTTAATATAATCCATTGGGTAGTGGTGTAATGACAATGGGTGCCTCATGTTAATGGGAGTTCCAAGGTTCAAATGTCACTATGTGTTAAGGTGGCCCACTACTCGATAGATTCCCCATTAATGGGGTGTCGTATGAAAGAGGTTACTTCATCCTTAATATGCTACCATGGTTGGTACGTTTTGGCAATCCCAAGTACCCACAAATAATTTAAGAACAATAATTTAATACTCACACTCTCTCACATTCACACACACACTCACACCCATATTTACATGTGTGTGTGTGAGTGATTTTTTTTAAAAAGGTAATAAATTATTTGATTTTTCAAATAGTTATATTGCATTTAAAAAAAAACAAAACAAAACTTTTGATGCAACATATAAGTGACACTAAATCGTGAGGCAAATATCACACAAACTTGGTGTGAATGTGGTTAAACCAAAAATGTTTAGTTGCTTCAATTTTACACTACCTTTGTACCACTAAAAATGATGCAAATTCCTCAAAGTTCACTATGAAAAACATTAAAAACAATCAATTTTTTATATGAATATGATCCAATTTGTGGCACAAATTGCACTTTGTGTAGTAGTGATAGGTATTGATTTCGATCCACTCTTTGTATATATTTCCCAAAAACATTAGATGCAAAGTGAGGATAGTGGACCTATCATATTTGATGGTTGGAAAAATACATCAAATGTCCATGGAGGAAATGTAGAGAGCTAGAGTCTCATTTTGTAATGTTTGAAGCATTTTGTTGTGAATTGAAGGTTGATGGATATGATTCCCCTTAGCATCCATAAGGAGAGGAGGAGAGGGGCACTTGTTAAATGGTCCCCAAATGATTTTTTGAGGCTGATTTTCTATTTGTAAACTTTAAGTTTGCATTTGAATAATTTGATTATCATTTGTAGCTTACATGGGAGCCATTTAGTCTTACACTTTGATGAGCACTGGGGTGTTAATTAATGAGGGATATTTGCTAGGATTTGTGCTAGGAGCATATGGAGTGGGAGCATTGTTTGATGTTCCTACCATTGATGTACAATCAAATTTAGCTACCGAGGGACTTCTCATGAGAGCTCCATTCTTAGGGGTGTAACTAAAGTAATTCTCTTGATCTGTGATTTTATAAAAATTTTAAGGATCTTGTGGATCTTCTTGGTTATTTCCAACCATGTTATATTGGATGGTTGGTGTAGGTTGAGGTTGAGAAAAATTGCACCATGAGGCATTACCCTCGATGGTGTGCATAAAAGAGATAAAGGAGAAACCCATATATAATTTAAATGGGTTGAAACTTGCTAGAAAAACACTAAGAGGTGGCATGTCTAAATAGAGTTTTGGAAAACAAATTATGCTTGACAAATTGAGAGTGATAAGAAGCTATGAAAATAAAAATATGAATTTAACCCTGTTGTTTCCAAAATTAGCTTAGCTCATTTTTGGAAAAACCCCCTGTGAAACTTGTCTGTTTCACCCTTTGTCTCTTTAAGTCCATTTTCGAGACAAATTTTTCTCATTCTCATACTTGCTCAACTGACACCATTCGAAGTTTGTAATGTCTTTTCATTACATTTTCCCCAAAATGTGAAAGTTGTTACAGTCTCAATGTGACCAGGGAACCAAAATTTGGCTTTTTTAGAGTTAGTATTTTTCTTTTGTTTTCGTGCATGGGTAGCAATTTTTGTCGTTAGTGCATTTTCCTTCATGCATGCAGGAGCGGAAAATTTTGCCACCCCTACATTTTCTCCCTCACATGTAGGAGTGGTGAATTTTGCCACCCCTGCATGTCCCTTCAATTTTTTAGTGTAAGGGCGACAAATTTTGCCGCCCTTGCACTACCTCGATTTTCACATGCAATATTTATGGCCACACATGTCGAGTGGTTGGGGTCAATTTTTGCCCCATTTAATCTGATTTTCACCCTATTTTGATTCATTCCTTCCTCTCCTCCTCATGCCTTCTACCTCTAGATGATCTAGTAAGTGGGAAAGGTGTGTTTTGATGGATTTGAGCTCGCAGCATGCATTATTTTCTAGGTAGGTCTTATTTTTGCTCTTCATTTTTACGTTCTTCCCTTGCTTTTGTTCTTCTATTTGTCAGTTGTTATTTTTTTGGGGTTTGTATTTTTCTTATTTTATTTCTTCCCTTAAGGCCGATCGACCCCCTTCCTTTTCTCCTCCCGCCAAGCTCTCTTCCTACCCCGTCGGTCATCCATCATTCTCTCCATGCTAGAGTGGTGATTTTTGCTGCCCTCGCTTCTCTCCCACAATTTTTTTGGTGTCTTGCCTATTAAAGGCAGCAAACTTTCCACCCTAACCTTGCCCTTCCCTACCTCCTGCATTAACAGCAAAATTCACCACCGATACAGGTTCGCACCACTTAGCTACATCAACAGCAAAATTTGCCACCGATACAGGTTCGCACCACTTAGCTACATCGGTGGCAAAATTTGCCACCGATGCAGGTCTAAAGTGCAAGGGTGGTAAATTTTTCCACCCTTACACTTTCCTACGAAACATGCACGGGTGACAAAATTTTCTGCCTATGCCCTTTTTCTTCCCCTTGCATGCAAAGGCGGCAAAAATCGTCGCCCGTGCATGCAAACCATTCCACATGCCAGGGCAGCAAATTTTGCTGCCCTTGCATTTTTTTCTTCTAATTTCTTTAACTTTGGAAAAATTTTCATTTTTTTCATTTTTTTGCCTCCTCCCCAATATTCTCTCATTTTTTGACCTATTTTTTAACCCGACCTTGTCAAGTGCCCTTCCTTCGTCATGATCACCCAATGTGCAAATTCCCTAATTTGCCTAATTTTTCTTAATTGCATGATCATGATTATCATTGTAGTACCCCCTAAGGATTCTCGTTCATCGACACCCGCTCAATCAAGACTAGTTCTAATGACTAAAGCTTCTCTAAAGAAGTCAAAGGCCATGAAGTACCAATACCAAGGCATTTTTCTGATCACCTTGGTCACTTCTAATGTCGACGACATTAGAGACACAGAGATCGGCCACGTGGATATGGCTGAATTTGTAACCAAAACTAAGGCGATGAATCCGAGCTAAAAAATAAAAAGGATAATCGAAAGCAACATTTATTTAGTTTCATCTTTCCCAGTAGCAGCACATCATACGAAGTTCATCCTCCAGTGCGCCTATTTCTACAATAGAGAGACCAAATCAGTGTCAGATGCTAGGGGTAACACGATAATTTGACTAGACCCTAAATTTATCAATAAAGTCTTCATGTGCCCTCCTAATAGTGAAGTACTGAGATTTGACTTCATTGAGGCATAGAGAGAGTATGACAAGGATCTTGAGAGGGCAAAGAAGGTGATGAATAACTGGTGGCTTAAGACTCTCAGGACCAATTTATCTAGATGGCTACAAAATTTTTCAAGGAGTAATTTCATAGAAGAAGTTGGTGACTTGATTACTCTTCTTAGCAGAGTAGGAGGCCTACCATCTTCTTCACAATTTCACAAATAGATGTATCCCTTCATCAAGATAATTTTACAAGGGAAGCAAGTCATCTTCTGGGGTGAGTAGATCAGCAATGCTCTTCATGAGTAGTTGACCAAGGTATCTACTACTTTGAAGTTATATATGACTTTGTACTTGGTGTACATTGCAGCCTCCATGTGAACCTTTCTAGGTTTGACAGCTGAAAGAGACAAGAGAACCACCCGAGTCTATTCGTATTGCCCTCAGATAACACTAAAAGGATCAATCCATCATTTTAGGAGGGTAAATGGCACCTTCTTCACAGTATTTTTATGCCTTTTTGACCCTCAGCTCGAACAAAAAAGAGCATCTGATGAAGCCTGGACGGTCGTCAACGACTTTGGCTACATGTTTCTACAATTTCCCTTCTTTTGCTATCTACAAGTTGGCTTTTTCCAAGGCTATCCCTATATGCTCCCCAAATTTTCTTCTGACAAGTTAGCCCTAATGGATCTGTGTAGACAAATGGTTGTCATAAACACTAGGTAAATGGAACTGAAAAAGCCAGGTTTTAGGTTCCCAATTAAAATTAGCAAATACTTGATTTTGATTGCAGCCAAAGCAAAGGTCATGGAGACAGAAATGCAACTGATTACCATGAAATAGTTCAAGAGAAGTGACAATTTTAAATATAGAGGTATCAAAGATATGATAAAAAGAAAGACTCAATTTCATGAGCCTATGATTGAAGACATCTAGGTATACTTGAGAATAGCTGAAGAAATCAGGAGGATGGACTACAGTAGACTGACTCTGGAGTAGATAGAATATCTAGGTCTTGCAGATATTCCCTCTAATTTGGTCGATAATAAGAACATTATCAATAGTAGATACCTCGTTGATAAGGTTAATTACTCTCTTCTTCTTCCAATTCATTGGTCCCAAAAAGAATTGACTTCTTTGAGAAAGAGATTCAAACCAATATTAGCTAACACCAATGATTGGTTAGTAGCCAAGTGGATCACGTTGAAGGAGTTTAATACAAGATCAGAGGCTGAATTCCAAGTGAAAATAATAAAGAATGTAGATAACATGAGTAAGAATAAAGGTGATGTTCCTTCTCTGTCCAGGCCTCACAAGCCTAGAATCATCTTTGTGTCCAAAAAATTGAAGGTTGTTGAAGATCTAGAATCAACGATTAAGGGGGTTAAAGAACAAAGCACCAAGGAGCAGGTAGCACAGTAGATGGAGACAGGAGACAGGCCTTTAGAGCAGTAAATAACTAAGCCTCTATCTTTCTAGGAAGGGGCACAACCACTTACAAGCATTTCTTCTTCACCACCTCAATCTCCTGTAGCATCTCCTTCACCTCTTTCTCCCGTCAATGTTCCTTCTTTTGAAGTTGCCTCTCCTTCTAGATTCATGTTTGGCAATCCTCAAGGTGCTTCTGGAGATGTCATTCGCTCCTCAAGTTCCATCCCTAGTCTCTCTTCTCCTTTCAATATAAGAGAAAGCTCTACCATTGACCAGTCAGCAGTCGATATGGTTTCACTAATTACTCTCATTGCTCCTGTTGTTACCACCAGTAGTGAAGACGTTAACCCAGTGACACTAGCTACAGGAACCATTGCCACAATAAATATTTCTTCTCTTCCCCCTTGGTTTTCAGCTTTCACGTCCAAAAAGAAGAAGTTAGCCATCTCTATAGATGACTTTGTTTTTGGCAAGATAGTGCCGGTGAAAGCTAAGGCCCCTAAGAGACCAAGGATCCTTTCAAAATTGGTTGAGGAAAAGGGGCACAAATTTTTGGAGATAGCTAAACCTCCACAGGATGCAACCCTTGAGAGTTCTGACATGAGTAACTATTCCATTTCTCGTGTTGAGTTAGGGAAAGTTACTCACGAGGGTGCGAAGAGCGATCTACAATTTGCAATGGACATCATGATCCAAAAAATTGATAGGGAAAAGGAGATGAAAGATTATTATAAGGAAAACACAGAGCAATTGACTGCAATAGTCAAAAAATTTACCCTTGCCCCTGAAGCAACAACTCCAAAAGCCTTTTCTATAGACGACCCTATTATTCAAAAAGTAGAGAAAACCTATATGAAAGGGAAAGTGCTGGAGGATTATATTAAAAAGATGCACACTCAGGGAATTTCCTTGCTTACAGAGGTTGCTGAGAAGACAAACAAGATGAAGAAGGTGAGGACAAATTTAGAGGACCTCATCTCTCTTATTTCTCAAGATATTGATAATATAGATAAATATCTTGGCAAGTGGATAGAGATGAAGGATCTAAAGAAACGCACCTTGATATTCATCAGCGTCATTGCTAGCAAAGATTCCTATATTGAAATCAAGGAATCACTGATATATAAAATTCAGGTACTCAAAGAGCTGATCAAAGATCTCAAGTCTTCCAAGGATGCTAGCAAGAAAAGTGATACAGGCTTATTGAACAGACTAGAAGAATTGCCCTGTGACCTCACCTCTAGAGATAATCAATTTCTCTCAGCAGAAGAGATGATTTGAGAATTCAAAGGTATGGTTTAGAGGGATTTCGAAGAGAAAATATTCTCAATGACTTCTATGGATAACATCTTAGATACTCAGTTAACTCTGGATAACCTGAGAACCAAATTAACTAGTCATGTCAAAGCAATCACAACATTGAAAGACACTACAATCAAGGCCAGAGTGATCTTTAAGAACACTATTGCACCAAACAGTATAGGAATTCAGGTATCTATAGCCATGTATGATGCTCATTTGAAGAAATTTGGCGGCAAGAGTTGAACCATTTCTCCCTTTCTCTCTTCTTTATCTCTTCTCATGCACTTTTGTCATGTAAATGTGCATGCAATTTTGTAATATGTAATTACATGTAAAAAATTTGAAAAAATATCTCAAAGTCAAAGATGACTCTTCTTTGACTAAGATATTTTTATATTTTAATCTTTTTTAATTTTGAAGGTTTCTCCTTATATATAAAGGGAGCCTCTTTTGAAAAAAAGTATCTCTGGATAATTGAGAGTAAAAACTCTGTTGAAATTGAGACACTTCTTGAGACTTTGTGCTCAACTTGTAAATCATATTTTATCGAATGAATGAGAAACACGTTTATTTCAGACTTTGTGTTGAAGTAATTTATGTTATTTAGAAAATAGTTCTTATGTCCTCTTTCTTGATAATCTCTTATCTGTTTGATTTAATAAGCAAAGTGTGTGTTGACATTATCAAAAGATGTTTCTAAAGGATAAAAGAGAGACTTTGAGCTACTTTTATCTTGGTGATCCTTTTATCCATTATAGTTTTAAGTAAAGACTTTGTGCTTTGTTTCAATCTACGATTATGCGTATTCTGAATGAGTGAAGGAGGCAATGGAAGACTTTATGTTTACATGGATTTTCTTGTGAACTTTGTCACTACTTTAGGGAATTTTCTGCTCTGGACTGGATACCATTCCTAAAAAAAGAGAAACACTTTCAGCGATTAACTAGGATTTCTTTCTTTGGTTCTTTGGATATCATCTCTAAAAAAAGAGAGATGGATGGTGTTATACTACCTTGAATATTATTTTTTGCTTACTTATACATACTTATAGCATATAAGTATTTCATAGGGAATCTCCCCTTGATGAGAGGAGAGATTTATCTCGCTAAGATGTGGTAAACCTACACTTTTTGTGGCGTAAATCTCTTTGTACTGTGGTTGATATACCTATTTTGTCATCATTTAGTTGACGACAAAATATTCACCCAACAGCTTTTGGTGACTCCGCTAGGAATACGAACGTATATTTTGAAGCCTCAAGCTTCAAGTTGAAGCAGTTTCGGTCCCTTTTTCATTTGACACTCTAGCAGATCCACCGTACACACGAGACCAGAGAAATTAGGGTATTGTTGATCCTATATTTGAGCTGGTGCAACAAAATGATTTTTAGATTTCTCCTTCATCATCTCGTATTTAGTGAACTAAGATCTTCCCTCCTACCAATGCCAAATCTCTCATATCTAGCCTCAATATTGATAAGGCTTTATTTTTATTGATCCCACCAAAATTTATTATCCCACCATTTAATCATCCTATCATAATAGCTCAAGGTCCGTGGGGCAATTCTTTTGGTCCTCTTAATTTGACCCCACCCTTGCATGAACTACCTCATAGTTCTAGATAAAAAATTCCCAAGTTTTTTGGTGACAGAAAGGTTTATCTTGATGAGTATATTGCCACCTTCTCTATAGCATGCGGTGTAATCAGTGTGGAATTCAAATACGTAGCAGTGAGACTTTTTATAGAAACTCTGCAAAGCATTGTCATAGATTAGTTTTACCACCTTCAAGCTCAAACTATAACTGACTAGAATAGGTTAAAGTCTAAATTTGAAGCTAGATTTAAACCTGCTAAAGACGCACACGCCTTGTTAGCATAGCTGACATAGATGAAAAAAGAATCCCAAAAACCCATGAGGGATTTCATAGCCAAATTCAATAAGTTAAGGAATCAAATTCCAACCGTCACTCAGCCCACGCTAGAGAATCTTAAGTGTTTTTTTATCAACTCGTAACTTCTCGAAGTAAGTTTCTTGTTGAGGCGAGCTGGCCCTATGGATCTCACATTGGCTCAAAATTTAGCTACTGAGATTGAGGATGATCTTATCCTGGCAAGTAAGATCAGAAAAGACTCTAGTAAAAATAGATTCTCTTCATCTGTTGAAAGCTCTTCTACAGACACTACAGATCTTATGGTGCAAAAATTGACAAATGAACTGATAGCTTTGAAGAGACAAATGGCCTAAGGTATGTCTATTCCCACTTATCAATATATGCCAAAAATAACATTCTAGAATCAATAATATCAGGGCAATGCTGCCCATAATCAAGGGCAACCAAATCGCCTACCTGCCCCTCAAGGAAAACTTGCCATTGAGGTGGCACCTGCCAATTCAACGGTTGGTTATCTAGAGGCTGAACGTGAATTTTTGCTCCAACCTGAGTTGGACCAACAAGATGATGCTAATCTCTTTGAAGAGCAGGAAGAAGAATTTGCTGGTGACTCTAATATTAGTTTTTTGGATTACTAAGACGAAGCTGGAAGTAAAAGAGAAGGGTTAGATGGATCTTATGCTATTTTTACCAGATCTCAAAACCAGTCAGCTCCATAAACTAACAAAGGGAAGGTGGAATAAGAACCTCAGTCGGTGGTCTCCATCGCTAAATGAGGGACTCTATTGCCTCCTCAATCAAAAGATCAGGTAACTCACAAAAAAGTAAGTACCTCCAACCGCCCCATATCTTCCACCTCTGTTGCTCAGACCAGTGCCACACCCACTAAAGACCTAGATGATGGACCCTCTTCCTCTATCTCAAATTCCTTTTAATTATTTGACATAATTGATCATGCCAGAAAGACTAAGATTCAAATGACTGAGATTGAGTATTTGAGAGCCAATCTTGAACAGTTTGATAGGTTGGCAGAATATGTGAAAAATAAAGCCGTCCCCACAAGACAAAATTCTTCAAAGGCCGCTCATGATCCCCCCAAAGATAAATCCACTTGGAATAATCTTGTCTTGACTCCTCATGTTGCTCCTAAAAAAATAGAACATTTTTATTTTTCCCTGCTTATAAATGGTTACAAATTGAGTAATTGCATAATAGACTCTTGAGCTTCTAATAATGTTATGCCTGCCAAGGTGGCAGATTCCCTTAGTCTAACTTTGACCAAAACTTTTTGGAGGTGTTTTTTTATAGAAAACAAGCAAGTTCCACTCCTTGGTCAAATAAAAGATGCCCAATTTGCATTCGCAGCTTTTCTAGAAAAGAGGATAAAAATGATGATTCTAGTGGTCGATGTTCCAGCCTCTTACGACATCCTGCTTGGGTAGAATTTTTGCAAAGATGTTGGGGGTGAGCTAAGCATGGACTTATCGGAGGCGAGGATCAAAATTCAAGGTGTTATGAAGAAATTGCCTCCTGAAAAAGAGGTAAGATATGTAGTCACCCGATCATCAGCACTAGAAGCTCAAATTTTATTTGAGTCTTCTAGCATGGGCAACTACTTTCTATCTACGGATGAAGTCCATGAGGCATCCAACGAAACTCCTACATGTGACAAGTTAGAAATGTGTTCAACTGACACGGCGGGAGAATCGGCAAAGCAAAATTAATGCATGGGAGAACCTCTTCCCTCAAATGAAGAAGTTTTCAAAGAAAAAGCAGTGTCTAGTGAGGTATGGATCTTAGAATTTGATGGCAGCTGCTCTTCTACCGATTCAAGAGCCAGAGTTGTGTTGGTATCTCTTCAAAGAGATATTGTTTCTTTATCTTGCAAGTTGCAGTTCAACAACACCAACAACATAGCTGAGTACGAATCCCTGTTACTTGGATTACAGGCTGCTAGAGAAAAAAATGTTAAACTACTCCATGCTAAAGGGGATGCCAAATTAGTTGTTTGCCAGGTAAGAAACCTCTATCAAACCAAGAATGAAAGATTGCACCACTACCGCAATCTTGTCTGGGACCAAATTAAAAATTTCAACACTTTTAGCATCTCAGCCGTTTCAAGAGAATTCAATGACCGAGCGGATGCATTAGCTATTTTTTCTACTCTCCTGGTTCCCCACCCAGATTTTAAAGGAGATAAGTACACTATTGAATTGATCTTTTAGCCAAATATACCTGATAATGCCAGCCATTGGCAAGTATTCAACAATGACGATCAAATCATTGCCTTTTTAGAGCAAAAAGACAGTTTCGAACAACTGCATTTTGAAGGTAGTGAACTCTGAGAATGTGAAGCAATTTCTAAATTGAATGAGAACACAGGTGAGGATTTCCTACAACTTAAAGGGAATAAGATTTCCAAAGGCCTGATTTCTCTAAATAAATTGTATGATAACCATGACAGGTTCATCAAACAACTGTGAATAGATTCAAACTCCTCCCAAAATTTTGATCAAGTAAATCTAGGAACCAAAGGAGATCCTAAGATGGTGAACATTGAGAAATGTTGCACTTTCGAAGAGAGATTTAAGCTTGCTAATCTATTCCACCAATATATAGATGTCTTAGCATATTCCTATGATGACTTGAAATCACTCAGACCTAATGACATTCGCCACAACATTCCTCTTAAGGCTAACTCTATGCCTTACAAGCAAAAGTCTAGGCAATATAATCTAAAAATATCAGGTACCATTTTTTTTTAGATACAAAAAATGCTTGATGCCCGAATAATTTTTCCAATCCATCACTCCACATAGATTGCCAACATAGTGCCTGTCAGAAAGAAGAATGGTGAAATTTGAATCTACGTGGATTTCAGAAACTTGAATCAGTTATCTTTAAAAGATAACTACCCTCTCCCTATCATGGATCAAGTTATATAGATGGTAACAGGTTTAGAGATGTTATCAATGTTGGATAATTTTTCAGGGTACAATCAGGTTGAAGTTGGAAAAGTAGATCAGTATAAGACTACCTTCACCACACATTGGGGCATCTTCACCTATCGAAGAATGCCTTTCGGTATGATAAATGCAGGTGCCACATTTCAAAGAGTGATGAACCTCGCTTTCAAAAATGAAATGGGTAAGTTCATTGTAGTATACTTGGATGATTTGATGGTATTTTTAAAGCATCAATCTGACCATGTCCACCGTTTACAAAAAATACTGGAACACTATCATCAGAATGATATTTCTCTAAATCCCAAAAAATCTATCTTTGGGGTGACTGAAGGGAAACTTCTCAGACACATTATGTCCTGAGAAGGTATTAAAATTGACTTGGAAAGAGTCAAGTCTATTTAAGAACTTACTCTGTCTACCAGTAAAACTGTGGTTTACTCTTTCTTCAAAAAATTAAATTTTCTTTAAAGGTTCATCCCTGAGTTCGCTGAGAAAACTCACCACATCGTCAATATGATGAAAGGTAACGCTACCTTTAGGTGGACTGCAGAGGATAAATTAGCATTCAAAGACATCAAAGAAGCGATAGCTCACGCACCAATTTTGGTTTGTCTAGACTACACCAAAAACTTCAAAATATACAGTTATGTTTTTGAACATACACTCTCAGCTATTTTAGTTCAACAGAACCAAGAAGACGTAGAATCTCCTATTTGCTTCATGATTTATCCACTCAAGGTTCACAAGCTGAAATATTTCAACATGGAGAAACATGCATATGCAGTGGTCAAAGTAATCAAATATTTCAAGTTTTATATCCTACACTCACACACTAAGGTTCTAGTGCTTGATACAACAGTCAAGTCTATTTTGACTCAATAGGGGTTTGGTACGAAGCGGGGTAATTGGATCACCAAGATTCAGGAGTTTGATCTTGACATCAAACCTACCAAACTTGTGTGGGGAAAGGGTCTTTGTCAGTTGATTGCCAACAACATTCCCAATGAAGCAGAGAATGAAGAAGTAGATATCGAAGACATGTCTACGGTCCTCTTTGTCACCACTACTGATGAGTGGTATTCTGACATTGCCCATTTTTTGACCTATGGTGAGTGTCCCACCCATCTCTCCTATAAAAAAAATGAAATGTTAAACTAAAAGCTGCTAACTATATTTTGTGGGATAATGGTCTGTACAAAAGGAACTTGGACGGGTCATTTCTTCGTTATGTTGATAAGGTACAACAAGATAAACTCTTGGATTCTTTCCACAATTTGGCCTATGGAGGACATTTTTATGCACCAGTGATAGTGCATAAAATTTTGCGAGTGAGGTACTATTGGCCTACGTTGTTTCAAAATGCCTACAAATGGGTGCGTAGATGCGAATTGTGTCAACAGTTTGTCAAGAAGCCTAAATTAGTTACATTGCCCCTCAAGCCAATAATAATTGAAGAGCCTTTTCAACAGTGGGGTATTGACTTCATTGGTGCAGTCAACCCATCTTCGAGTGTCGAACATGATTATGTCCTCACGGCAACTGATTACTTTACCAAATGGGTGGAGGCCATCCCAACCAAGCACGCTACGTCTGAAGTGGTGTGCAATTTTCTTAAAGAAAATATCATTTCTCGGTTTAGGGTCCCACTCAAAATTGTAACAGATAATACATGTTTTTCTTCACATGAAATTACTCAATTCTACTTTTATTATGGGATTACCCTATCCCACACTTCAGATTATTTTCCACAGGGAAATGGCCAAGCAAAATCGAGCAATAAAAACCTGGTCACTATTATCAGGAAATTGGTAGATGACAATCAAATAACTTGGCACAAATCATTATTTGATGCTTTATGGGCAGATAGGATTACACCCAAGAGGGCCATAAATATGTCACCTTTCTAATTTTTGTACGGCTTGAATGCGGAGATACCCATCACTTTGGAACTATTAGCGCTCAGGTTAGCCAAAGCAATCGAAGATTCAACTTTCAAAAGTTTGATTGACAAAAGAATCATGTGTCTAACTGAACTGAATGAGCAGCGAACCATGGTGGTGGACCAGATTGTGGCGCATCATAATCAAGTGAAGAAATTTTTTGACAAAAAGGCTAAGGTCTGTGATTTTCAAATCGAAGATCAAGTCTTGTTATGGGACAAGAAGAGAGAATCGAAGGGAATGCACGATAAATTTGACTCTTTATGAAGAGGTCCATTTACCATTTGACAACTCTATGGTGAGAATAGCTTTTTGCTGGAGTATCAGGATGGAACGTTGTTTGCACTACCCCATAGTGGGCAGCATCTAAAGCTTTTCAATACTTAAAGTTTAGATAGATCCACTTGTATATTTGTATAGTTTTTACGTTTTATTTGTTTTCTTTCATTTTTAGCGTGACTCCGTAGCCCAATGGCTTGGATGAAGGCACTTAGAGACTAGTTTCTACTCCCATTGATCAATTCAATCAATGAAAGTTCCCTAACAGGACCCAGCTGTTATTTTCAAAATCAACTCAGCTCATTTTTGGAACAACCCCCTGTAAAACTTGTCCATTTCGCCCTTTGTCTCTCTAAGTTCATTTTTGAGACGAGTTTTTCTCATTCTCATACTTGCTCAACTGACACCATTCAAAGTTCGTAACGTCTTTTCGTTACATTTTTCCTAAAACATGAAAGTTGTTACAGTCTCGATGTGACTAAGGGACCAAAATTTGGCTTTTTTAGAGTTAGTGTTTTTCTTTTATTTTTGTGCACGAGCAGTAATTTTTACCGTCAGTGCATTTTCTTTCATGCATGCAAGAGCGGCAAATTTTACCGCCCCTACATTTTCTCCCTCACATGCAGGAGGGGAAAATTTCACCACCCTTGCATGTCCCTTCAATTTTTCAATGTAAGGGCAGCAAATTTTGCCGCCCCTGCACTGCCTCAATTTTCACGCACGACATTTATGGTTGCATGCGTCGAGTGGTTGGGGTCAATTTTTGCCCTATTTAATCTAATTTTCACCCTATTTTGATTCATTCATTCCTCTCCTCCTCTTGCCTTCTACCTCTAGACGATCCAACAAGCGGGAAAGGTACGTTTTGACAGATTTGAGCTCACGATGCGCGTTATTTTCCAAGTAGGTCTTGTTTTTGCTCTTCATTTTTACGTTCTTCCCTTGCTTTTATTCTTCTCTTTGTCAGTTGTTATTTTGTTAGGGTTTGTGTTTTTCTTATTTTATTTCTTCCCCTAAAACTGATTGCCCCCCTCCTTTTTTCCTCCCACCGAGCTCTCTTCCTACCCCGTCGGCCTTCCATCATTCTCCCCATGCTAGGGCAGTGATTTTCGCCACCCTCCCTTCTCTCCCATGAATTTTTTGGTGTCTTGCCTATTAAAGGCAGTAAACTTACTGCCCTAACTTTGCCCTTCCCCACCCCCTTTATCGACAGCAAAATTTGTCACCGATACAGGTTCGCACCACTTAGTTGCATCGACGGCAAAATTCATCACCGATACAAGTTCGCACCACTTCGCTGCATCGACGGTAAAACTTGTCGCCGACACAGGTTTAAAGTGCAAGGGCAGCAAATTTTGCCGCCCTTACACTTTCCTACGAAACATGCATGGGTGACAAAATTTGTCGCCAGTGCCCTTTTTCTTCCCCTTGCATGCAAGGCGGCAAAAATCACCGCCCGTGCATGCAAACCATTCCACATGCCAGGGCAGTGAATTTTGCTGCCCTTACATTTTTTTCTTCCAATTTCTTTAACTTTGGAGAAATTTTCATCCTTTCTATTTTTTGCCTCCTCCCCAATATTCTCTCATTTTTTGACCCATTTTTTGATTCGACCCTGTCAAGTGCCCTTCCTTGGTCATGATCACCCAACGTGCAAATTTCTCAATTTGTCCAATTTTCTCTAATTGCACGATCATGATTATTGTTGCAATACCCCCTGAGGATTCTTGTTCATCAGCACCCACTCAATCAGGACTAGTTCCAATGACTAAAGCTTCTCTAAAGAAGTCAAAGGCCATGAAGTACTAGTACCAAGGCATTTTCTCGATCACCTCAGTCACTTCTAATGTCGACAACATTAGAGATACAGAGATCGGCCACATGGATATGGCTGAATTTGTAACCAAAATCAAGGTGATGAACCTGAGCTCAAAAATGAAAAGGATAATCGAAAGCAACATTCATCTAGTTGCCTCTTTCTCAGTAGTGGCACATCATACGGAGTTCATCCTCTAGTGCACCCAGTTCTATAATAGAGAGACCAGATCAGTGTCGAATGCTAGCAGCAACACGATAATTCGGCTGGACTCTAAATTTATCGATAAAGTCTTCATGTGCCCTCCTACTACTGAAGTACTGAGAATTGACTTCATTGAGGCACAGAGAGTACGACAAAGATCTCGAGAGGGTGAAGAAGGTGATGAATAACAGGGGGATCAAGACTCTCAGGACCAATTTATCTAGATGGCCATAAAATTTCTCGAGGAGTGATTTCATAGAAGAATTTGGTGACTTGATTACTCTTCTCAACAAAGTGCGAGGCCTACCATCTTCTTCACAATTCCACGAATGGATGTATCCCTTCATCAAGATAATCCTACAAGGCAAGCAAGTCATCTTCTGGGGTGAGTAGATCAGCAACGCTCTTCATGAGTAGTTGAACAAGGTATCTACTATTTTAAAGTTCTATATGACTTCGTACTTGGTGTACATTATAGCCTCCATGCAAACTTTTCTAGGTTTGACAGCTGAAGGAGATAGGAGAACCACCCCAGTCTATTCGTATTACCTTCAGTTAACACTACAAGGATCAATCTGTCATTTTAGAAGGGTAAATGATGCCTTTTTCACAATATTTTTGTGCCTTTTTGACCCTCAGCTCGAACAAAAAAGAGTATCTGATGAAGCCTAGACGGTTGTCAATGACTTTGGCTGCATGTTTCTATAATTTCCCTTTTTTTGCTATCTATGGGTTGGCTTTTTCCAAGGCTATCCCTATATGCTCCCTAGATTTCCTTCTGACAAGTTAGTTCTAATGGAGCTGTGTAGACAAATGGTTGTCATACACACTAGGCAAATGGAACTGAAAAAGCCAAGTTTCAAGTTCCCAATTGAGATTGGCAGATACTCGATTTTGATTGCAGCCAAAGCAAAGGTCATGGAGATAGAAATGCAACTTGTTACCATGAAATAGTTCAAGAGAAGAGACAATTTTGACTACAAGGGTGTCAAATATATGATCAGAAGAAAGACTCAGTTTATGAGCCTATGATTGAAGACATTTGGGTAGACTTGAGAACAACCAAAAAAATCAAGAGGATGGACTACAACAGGCTAACTTTGGAGCAGATCGAATATCTAGAGCTTGCGAATATTTCCTCTAATTTGGTCAATGATAAGAATATTATCAACAACAGATACCTAGCTGAGAAGGTTGATGACTATCCTCTTCCTCCAATTCAGTGGTCCCAAAAAGAATTGACTTCTTTGAGGAAGAGATTCGAACCAATATTGGCTAACACCAATGATTGGTTAGCAGCCAAAGGGATCACATTGAAGGAGTTCATTACAGGATCAGAGGCTGAATTTTAAGTAGAAACAAGGAAGAAGGCAGAGAATAAGACTAAGAATAAAGGTAATGCTCCTTCTCCGTCCAGGCCTCACAAGCCTAGAATCATCTTTGTGTCCAAGAAATCGAAGGTTGTTGAAGATCCAGAATCAATGATTAAGGGGATTGAAGAACAAAGCACCAAGGAGCAGATAGTGCAGCAGATGGAGACAGGAGACAGGCCTTCATAGCAGTAGAGAATTGAGCCTCTATCTTCTCAAGAAGGGGCACAACCACTTACAGGCATTTCTTCTTCACCACCTCAATCTCCTGCAGCATCTCTTTTGCCTCTTTCTCCCATCAGTTTTCCTTGTTTTGGAGCCGCCTCTCCTTCCAAATTCATGTTTGGAAATCCTCAAGGCACTTCTAGAGATGTCCTTCGGTCCTCAAGTTCCATCCCTAGTCTCTTTTCTCCTTCTTTCAATATAGGAGAAAGCTCTGCTATTTACCAGTCATCGGCCGATACGATTTCATCGGTTACTTCCACTGCACCCGCTTTTACCACTAGCAGTGCAGATGTTACTACAGTGACACTAGCTTTAAGAACCATTACCATAGTAAGTACTTCTCTTCTCCTTTGGTTGTCAGCTTTAACACCCAAAAGGAAGAAGCTAGCCATCTCTGCAGATGACTTTGATTTTGGAAAGATAGTGCCAATGAAAGCTAAGGCCTTTAAGAGACCAAAGATCCTTTCAAAATTGGTTGAGTAAAAGGGGCACAAATTTTTGGACATAGCTAAACCTCCACAGGACGCAACCCTTGAGGGTTTTGACATGAGCAGCTATTCTATTTCTCGTGTTGAGTTAGGGAAAGTTACTCACAAGGGTGCGAAGAGCGATCTATAGTCTGAAAGGATATCATGATCCAAAAATTTGACAGGAAAAAGGAGATGAAAGATTACTATAAGGCAAAGACAGAGCAATTGACTGCTGTAGTTAGAAAATTCACCCTTGCCCCTGAAGTAGCAACCCTAGAAGCCTTTTCCATAGACGACCCTATTATTCAAAAAGTAGAGAAAACTTATATGAAAGGAAAAGTGCTGGAGGATTATATTAAAAAGATGCACACTCAAAAAATTTCTTTGCTTACAGAGGTTGCTGAGAAGACAAACAAGATGAAGAAAGTGAGGACAGATTTAGAGGACCTCATCTCTCTTATTTCTCAAGATATTGACAGTACAGATAAGTATCTTGGCAAGTGGATAGAGATGAAGGATCTGAAGAAATGCACCTTGATATCCATCAGCGTCATTTCCAGCAAAGATTCCTATGTTGAAATTAAAGAATCACTAATATAAATGATTCAGGTACTCAAGGATTTGATCAAAGATCTCAAGTCTTCCAAGGATGCTAGCGAGAAAGTGATACATGCTTGTTGAACAGACTAGAAGAATTGCCCTGCGACCTCACCTCTAGAGATAATCAATTTCTCTCAGCAGAAGAGATGATTTGAGAATTCAAAGGTATGGTCCAGAGGGATTTTGAAGAGAAAGCATTCTCAATGACTTCTGTGGATAACATCTTGGATACTCAGTTAACTCTTGATAACTTGAGAACCAGATTAACTAGTCATGTCAAAGCAATCACATCATTGAAAGATGCTACAATCAAGGCCAGAGTGATCTTCAAGAACACCATTGCGCCAGACAGTATAAGAATTCAGGCATCTATCACCATGTATGATGCTCATCTGAAGAAATTTGGCGGCAAGAGTTAAACCATTTCTCCCTTTCTCTCTTCTTCATCTCTTCCCATGCACTTTTGTCAAGTAAATGTGCATGCAATTTTGTAATATGTAATTACATGTAAAAAATCTGAAAAAATATCTCAAAGTCAAGATGACTCGTCTTTGACTAAGATATTTTTATATTTTAATCTTTTTTAATTTTGAAGGTTTCTCCCTATATATAGAGGGAGCCTCTTTTGTAAAAAAGTATCTCTGGATAATTGAGAGCAAAAACTCCGCTGAAATTGAGACACTTCTTGAGACTTTGTGCTCAACTTGTAAATCATACTTTATTGAATGAATGAGAAACAGGTTTATTTTAGACTTTGTGTTGAAGTAATTTGTGTTATGTAGGAAATAGTTCTTATGTCCTCTTTCCTGATAATCTCTTATCTGTTTGATTTAATAAGCAAAGTGTGTGTTGACATTATTTGAAGACGTTTCTAAAAGATAAAAGAGAGACTTTGAGCTACTTTTATCTTGGTGATCCTTTTATCCATTGTAGTTTTAGGCAAAGACTTTGTGCTTTGTTTCACTCTACGGTTACGCATATTCCGAATCAGTGAAAGAGGCAACGAAAGAGTTTGTGCTTATGTGGGTTTCTTTGTGAACTTTGTCACTACTTCAGGGGATTTTTTGCTCTGCGCTGGATACCATTCTTGAAAAAAGAGGAATGCTTTCAGCCATTGACCAAGATTTCTCTCTTTGGTTCTTTGGACATCATCTCTAAAAAAAGAGAGATGGATGGTGTTATACTACACTGAGTATTATTTTCTGCTTACTTATACATACCTATAACATATAAGTATTTCATAGGGAACCTCTCCTTGATGAGAGAAGAGATTTATCTCGTTAAGATGTGGTAAACCTACACTTTTTGTGGCGTAAATCTCTTTGTACTGTGGTTGATATACCCATTTTGTCATCATTTAGTTGATGACAAAATATTCACCCAACAAACCCAATCAATTGTGAGGTAATATTCATGTCAAGTTCACCAGAATGTATATAAGCCTAAAATAGTCTCTAATATAAGAAACCTTTAAAATAAGAGAATGCAAAACACCATTCTAGATCTAACACGCATATGACAATGGTCCACAAAGCAATATGAGGATACATACTAGGGTTGCATGCAAAGGAGGTTGTAAGGGATCTAAATGGGGAATATATGCACACAACTCTAAAGAGATATAAGGTGAAGGGCCTAACTACTTCGAAGGTGTCATTAGACATTGAAACAAGAGCTATAGGTAAAATAAAGGGGTGCCATTAGGTAAAAAACAAAAACTATAAGTAATAAAGGTGTCAGTAGATGTCAAGAAGCAAGAACTATAAATAATTTAAAGGTTGTAAAGTAAAGGTGCCTCTATGCTTAAGCAAGGGTTATGAATAAAAAGAATGCAAAAGATATCAATGAACTAATAAGCATATGTTAATATATACATTGAAGACACGAGACAAGCAATCTAATAGCACTAACTAAAGTACAGAAAAATAGCATAGGGCTAGGGATACTTACTTTGAGTTGACATGTCAACACATTAATCTCCCTCTTGGCTTGTAACACATTGTGAGATATTTTATAGATGAATAAAAGGATACCTAAGTAGATCAAATTTTGGGACTCCACATATTTGGTAGAGCTTACTGGTACAATTCTTATCATTGGTATCTTCAAAGACCTTGTGTTAATGTGTCTTCCCTTAGTCTCAAATCCTTAGTCGTGATTTCTCTTCTTCTTCCTAAGGTGGGTTTGTGAGCACAAGAAGAAAAATCACGTGAGTATTTTGTGAGAAATGATAGATATGAACCTATAAATATAAATCCAAACCTAAAATTCAAAACTTAGTTTTAGTTGACATCATCAGCCTAACATATGACATATCAAGAATTTTGTAGAAAATAATATGTCATTGGTCCAGTCAATGATGTCAAAAAACAAGGGCTACTATAAGACATCATAGGTCGAGGTAATGACATCATTAAAAATGAGGCTATTTCAAGACATCATCGACCAAGGCGATGATGTCAAATAGATGCACAAAGAGAAAAAGAGGGGTAGAAGGGGGAATGGGAACATAAGAGAACAAACTAGGTTAATGCATGATGATTTGAAGGAGGAATGGGAACATAAGAGAACAAAATAGGTTAATGTCATGATGATTTGAAGGTGGCAATATGAAATATAATGTGTGAAAGAATCTCTCACAAAATGCCACAAGATGACCCACCTTGATGTCAATGTACTTTGTAGGACGTACACTCAGGAAGAGTAACATACCAACAAGTCCTACAAAATAAAGTGCTAATAAGCAAAAATAAGTTGTATACATAAGGTACATGTGTGTTTGTTAGTTATCCATGGGTCTAAATTAGGTGTTATAGGTATAATTTGTGGTTTGTCATCATGCCCAACTTCTTTTTTGTCCTCCCATTCTCTCTCATCCTAATTTTATGGTCTTGTGCCAGTCTTTCTAGAACCATACACTTCACATTTCCAACACCAAAAAACATGAAGATTATGTTCGAAAGGTTTTTTGTGGTCATGTTCAGTTAGGGTGCACCTATGGTTTTGGTCCCATCTTTCTTGCTTTTTCAACCATTTGATCGCAGTTTGGATGCCAATAGGATCTTAATTTGATTTTGTCCTAATTTGAATTTGAGTGATCTTTAAATACACAAGCATCTTATTAAATATGGGCATCTAGAGATCATCTAAAAAAGCATTTAGTATTTGTCATTCACACAAATCTTTTGAGAATCTACAAGAATTTTTGGGAAGTGAAGTGATTGTTAGAGTATAAATTGTATCATTAAAATTCATATTAGTGACACATTACTTTACATTAGTTTGTATGTCTAATAAATTATTACAATTATTGGAGTGTTCTATTTGATAAATTGTACATCATTGAGGGTTTGACAATTATTAAGATAATTTATCTATTCTTTAGTGTAAAACAACCCAAAACACATTGTTTTCCATATTGTTTTCAAATCTAGCTGCCCAATTAGGGAATGGAGAAGTACATTTTATTGGTGATCGGAGTGAAGTTTTTGGAGCTTGGGATTTGATGAACACATTTTCCAATTTTTTTTTTTTACATGACTAACACTTCCCAAAAATGTGTTTTCTATGGTTATGGTGCCCAAAAACATTACGCTGATAGTTTGGAAATGTCATCCATTTGCCACAAGTTTTTAGGGTTCTCGTTGTCTTGCCACAAAACCTTGATCTCCTCTATCATACTTCAAATATTGTCTCTAGATCTCCCAATATTCCAGTTACATTTCTAAACCCTCATTTCATCTTTATTACTCCTATTTTTGGGAATTATTTTGGCTTGATTTGTTATTTTACATTTGTTTAAGCCTAATTAAATGTTTATGGTTATTTATATTACAATTTGATTAAAATCCATTTATATATAATACTATATGTTATTCATTAGTTTGTAGGCTCACAAAATGCACCAATTTTTGCTTCTTTAGCATCCATTTATAACAAGTATGGTGGAAACAACCTTCATAGAGATAATTCAAAAGCTACACAATACTCCAAATATCATAAGTGATTATTTTCCCATATTTTCTCATAAATTTTGGATTGCTTTCTTCATTTGTTTGGGTACTCAATTGGCTCACAACTCTTCATACGACCTTGCAAAAACTGAGGTTGTCAACAATTGCTTGGATATATATTTGTGTTGTTTTGCTTCTGATAAACAATGATAGTGATATAACACTTCCATACTTCTTCCAAAATGACATCCTTTATGGCATCCATCACATCATCCTTGAAAGTGCAATCAAGAGTTTGTCAAATAGAACACTTTCAACATTAACATGTGGTGCTTTCTAGTCTCAAAGAGAACTGGGTCATGGCCCAAAAATGAATGAAACAATAGGCTAACAACATTGGGAAACAGTTCGAAGTAGGAGATTGTGTTTTTATAAGGTTGCAACCATATAATAAATTGTCCTTGAAGTGACAAATGATAGTAAATTGTCACCTAAGTATTAGAAAATGTCCTTGAAGCAACAAAGGAATTGTTGGGGGATCAAACCAACAATAGATTACACTTGTGAAAGCAATAAACGCGGAAATAAATCAGATAGATAAGTAACTGAAATGATAAATAGCACAGAACAAGATATACAAGAAAACACCCTGAAAACTTGTATTGAAACTCTTTACAATAGGAATACAATTTGAAGAAACTTCGTTCTTCCACACCTCTCTCAGATGCACACAAGATCTCTCACTAGATCTCTATTCCTCAAGAGCTCTCTCTCAAGTACACTCAAATCCAACAACTTGGATTGATGCAACTCTGTACTGTCCTTCAAACATTCACAATGTTCTACTCTTACAGTTCTACACACAACACTTACATTCTAAGCTAAGAAGATCTTCCTACATATAGAAATAGGGAACTTGAGCATGCTCTTACAACAAACAGTTAAGCCTCTTGAACAAGGGCTCTAAAAATAATATTACTAATAATAGAGACGCGAGCTTGAGTCTACAACTCAAACTCATCATGCAAACACTCGCTGCTGTCCTCGAAAATAGAATTCTGGACACACAGGTAACCGACGTCGGTTCCTGCCTGTTCGCCTGTGACCGTCGCCGACCGACCCTACCGCCGACGTCGGCGCCTCTGCAACTGCTACTAACCGACGTCGATCGCTCCTGACCGACGCCGGCGTCTGTGTAGACCCGAACCTGTTTTAACTATGCTCCTTGGTGAAGCTTTTAGCTCCACACCCTAACAATCTCCCACTTGGAGATAAACCAGCTGCACCAACCTGTACAGCATCATCTTCTTGCTCCTCCATCTTCAACTCAATCATGAAGACCAATAGAAGTTGAATGAAGATTCAACTTCTCCATCGTAACCGGCTTTGTTAGCATATCAGCAGGATTCTTGTCTGTATGAATTTTTTCCAGCTTTAACTCACCATCTTCCAATCCCTGCCGTATGAAGTGGTACCTTAGCTGTATGTGCTTGGTTCTAGAGTGAAAGGCTGAGTTTTTGGCCAAATGGATTGCACTCTGACTGTCACTGTACAATCTGCAACTCCCATGCTCCCTTCCAAGCTCTTCCATGAACCGTGTCATCCATATCATCTCCTTGCTAGCTTCTGTAGCTGCAATGTATTCTGCTTCTGTAGTTGACAAGGCTACAACCTTCTGCAACTTAGATATCCAACTAACTGCCGTTCCACCTACAGTAAAAACATAACCTGTGGTGCTCCTCCTGCCATCCAAATCCCCTGCCATATCTGAATCTACATAGCCATGTAGAGAAGTATCTGAACCTCCATAGCATAGGTGCTTGCTGCTGGTTCCTCTCAGATATCTAAGGATCCATTGAACCGCTTTCCAATGTTCCTTACCTGGATTGGCCATATACTTGCTTACTACTCCCACTGCTTGGGCAATATCTGGTCTAGTACACACCATTGCATACATCAAACTCCCTACTGCGGAAGAATATGGAACCGTACTCATGTACTCTACCTCATCATGTGAATTTGGACATTGTTTTTTGCTTAACTTAAAGTGTCCAGCCATAGGTGTACTTACCGGTTTTGCATCCTGCATATTAAACCTCTCCAACACCTTATTCACATAATCTTCTTGAGACAATATCAACCTGTGATTTTTTCTGTCTCTCTTAATGCTCATGCCAAGGATCTTCTTAGCTGCTCCAAATCCTTCATGGCAAACTTTTGAGCTAACTTCTCCTTAAGCTCTGAGATATCCTGCATGTGAGACCCTGCAACCAGCATGTCATCTACATACAACAATAAAATAATATATCTACCGTTATCAAATCTCTTGAAATACACACAATGGTCTGATTGACACCTACTGTAGCCATGCTCAGTCATAAACCTGTCAAATTTCAAGTACCATTGCCTTGGAGCTTGCTTGAGGCCATACAAGCTTTTCTTTAACCTGCACACAAACTTCTCCTTACCCTTGACCTCAAAACCTTCTGGCTGTTCCATATAGATTTCCTCATCCAAATCTCCATGAAGAAATGCTGTCTTAACATCTAGCTGCTCGAGATGCAAATCCTCAAAAGCAACCAAAGACAATACAACCCTTATAGAAGTCATCTTAACAACTGGAGAAAAAATTTCACCAAAGTCAATACCTGGCTTTTATGCAAATCCTTTTACTACTAATCTGGCCTTATATCGCATCTGACCATCCTCACTTTCCTTCAACCTGTAAGTCCATCTGTTCTTCAGTGTTCTCTTACCAGCTGGCAATTCAACCAAATCCCATGTTTGGTTCTCTCTTAAGGACTCCATCTCCTCAACCATGCCACGCTCCCACTTACTCCTGGACTCCACCTGTATTGCTTCTTCAAAACTTTCTGGTTCTCCACCATCGGTTAGCAATAAATAATATAAGGAAGGAGAATATCTAATTGGAGGCTTACTTACCCTTTCAGACCTCCTGATGGGTGTCTTGGACTCGTTCTCAACACGCTGTCCACCCAAATTTTCTGATAGTGACCGACCTCGGCCACCTGTAGACCTGTCACTCGCCGTCGTCGGTTCTTTTTGACCGACCTCGGTGCTTGGTCTGCCGACGTCGGTCTCTGTATGACCGACATCGGTTTCTGTACTGCCAACGCCGGTTTTAAGCCTGCCGACGTCGGTCTCTGTGTTTTCCTGCAAGTGATTATTTCTTTTTCCCGCGAGCTCATTTTGGACCATAACTTCGTCCAATTCACTATTGCTCTGCCCAGATTGATCCAGCCTCTTTATCTGATCACTGTACATCACTCTTTCATTGAAAACAACATCACGGCTCCTGATTACCTTGTTAGTTCCTAGATTTCAAAATCTGAAACCAAAATCATCTGAGCCATAGCCTATAAACGTGCACCTCGTAGACTTAGGATCAAGCTTCTTTCTATTTTCCTTATCTATATGCACAAAGGCTTCACTACCAAAAACTTTGAGATATGAGAGATCTACCTTTTTACCTGTCCATGCCTCTTCTGGAATTCCACCATCCAGAGCTGTAGAGGGTCCTCTGTTAATCAGGTACACTGCGGTGTCAACTGCTTCTGCCCAAAACTCTAAGGGCAACCCTGCATGCAATCTCATACATCTTGCACGCTCCATGATAGTTCTGTTCATCCTTTCAGCAATACCATTCTGCTGAGGTGTCCTTGGAACCGTCCTTTGCCTACGGATTCCTTGTGTATAACAATACAATTTGAACTTAAGACTGCAGAACTCACCGCCATTATCAGATCTCAAGCACTTTAACTTTCTGCCTATTTCATTCTCAACCATGGCTTTCCAAAACTTAAAAGTCTCAAAAACATCAGATTTCTTTTTAATACAGTAGATCCATACCTTTCTTGTGGCGTCATCTATGAATGTAACATAGTACCGTGATCCACCAATAGAGGCTACCTGAGCCGGTCCCCACACGTCTGTGTGAACAAGCTGCAACTTCTGTCTTTTCTTAGTAGACCCGGTCTTGAGAAAACTAACCCTTTTCTGTTTTCCAAATACACAATGCTCACAAAATTCTAGATCCATACTTTTCAAATCTGAAAGCATACCTTTAGACTTAAGTATTGACATCCCCTTCTCACTCATGTGGCCAAGCCTTGAGTGCCACAATTTACAATCCACACCTGAAGTAGATAAAACTGAAGGAGATTTGTTAGTAACACAATTACACAAGTAGAGAGTACCTTCTCTCTTACCTCTGGCCATAACTAGTGCACCCTTGGTCACTTTCCAAGAATCTGCTGTGAGAGTTACTGTACAACCCTCATCACCTAGCTTACCTGCAGAAATCAAATTTCTCTTTAAACTAGGAACATGCATCACTTCCCTCAACACCCATGTGTTGCCATTCTGCATCTTCAGCTGCACTTTACCTTTGCCAATAATCTTACAAGGCTCATCATCCCCTAAGTACACTATTCCAAAATCTCCATGGATATAGTCACTGAAATACTCTCTGTTAGGGGTAGCATGGAAAGAAGCACCAGAATCTAATACCCAAGATTCTATGTTATTATGCAAAGAGAAAATTAAAGCATCCTGTGCAATACCTGCAACCTTGGCTTCTTCCTTTCCTTCGTGTTGGTTGTCATCCTTGGGCTTTGACCAACAATCTCTGCTTATGTGCCCCATCTTTCCACAGTTCCAGCATTGTGGCTTCCTGCCATTCCTGGATTTGGATCTTCCTCTCACCTTAGACTTAGATCTTGATCTCCTCTTGCTCTTTTCTTTTTGCCTTCCCCTGCTCTCAAAATTTAAAGCGTTCCCAGATGTCTCTTCTGTGTTTTTCCTGCGTATTTCCTCATTCAAGATAACACTAACCACATCCTCTACTTTCAAAATATTTGATGCAGATGCAGTATTAGAAACTGCCATTACTAAGCCATGCCAGCTTTCGGGCAAAGAACATAATATCAAAAGAGCTTTTATTTCATCTTCAAATACAATATTGACAGAACTTAACTGATTAACAATTCCATTGAAATCATTCAGATGAGTAGAAACAGATCCACCTTCATTCATATGCAAATTAAATAATTGTTTCATAAGATATACCTTATTTGAAGCTGAGGGTTTTTCATACATATTTGCTAACGTGGTCATCAACTCTACCGTAGTTTTTGCCTGTGACAAATTACATATCACAGTGGAGGCCAGACTCAGTCTTATAGACCCAAGAGCCTTTCTGTCAAGAACTTCCCATTCTTCATCCTCCATGTCCTTGGGCTTCTTTGCTATCCCACCTAACGGTAAGTAGAGATCCTTCTGATACAGATAGTCCTCTATCTGCATTCTCCAATGTTGGTAGTTCTTGCCATTAAACTTTTCCATTCTCAGCTTACTTTCTTCTGCCATTGCTTCTCCCACTCAAACAGAAATTCTTGCAGAAACATCTATGAGCAACCTGTAATCTGTAACCTGTAACCTGTAACCAAGGCTCTGATACCACTTGTTGGGGGATCAAACCAACAATAGATTACACTTGTGAAAGCAATAAACGCGGAAATAAATCAGATAGATAAGTAACTGAAATGATAAATAGCACAGAACAAGATATACAAGAAAACACCCTGAAAACTTGTATTGAAACTCTTTACAATAGGAATACAATTTGAAGAAACTTCGTTCTTCCACACCTCTCTCAGATGCACACAAGATCTCTCACTAGATCTCTATTCCTCAAGAGCTCTCTCTCAAGTACACTCAAATCCAACAACTTGGATTGATGCAACTCTGTACTGTCCTTCAAACATTCACAATGTTCTACTCTTACAGTTCTACACACAACACTTACATTCTAAGCTAAGAAGATCTTCCTACATATAGAAATAGGGAACTTGAGCATGCTCTTACAACAAACAGTTAAGCCTCTTGAACAAGGGCTCTAAAAATAATATTACTAATAATAGAGACGCGAGCTTGAGTCTACAACTCAAACTCATCATGCAAACACTCGCTGCTGTCCTCGAAAATAGAATTCTGGACACACAGGTAACCGACGTCGGTTCCTGCCTGTTCGCCTGTGACCGTCGCCGACCGACCCTACCGCCGACGTCGGCGCCTCTGCAACTGCTACTAACCGACGTCGATCGCTCCTGACCGACGCCGGCGTCTGTGTAGACCCGAACCTGTTTTAACTATGCTCCTTGGTGAAGCTTTTAGCTCCACACCCTAACAGGAATGATAGAAATTGTCACCAAAGTATCATGACCTTTATCAGAGCTTGCAGAGGATTGGCAACATGGCATAAAAATTGGAGTTGCCTCAATCAACAAAAATATGTCTAGTCCTTAATCTTTCTTGTTTGAAGAAATTCATTGGTTAGAAGATTCCAGCCCAAACAAAGTTCCTTGATCTTGATGAAGATTGAAGAATCATCTTAGAATTTGAAATGATTCTCTAGATGCGCACAAAGATGTTGTGGGCTAGGGCAATCATAGAATGTTTCATCGAGTGGAAGAATTTTCCCAAGGAAGATGCCACATGGGAAGATGAAGCTTTCATGCAATAGCATCCTCATATGGTCAACATTGAAAACAATGCTTGTTTAAAGGGGCGAGGAGGGAGACATGCTACACCCTTAGCATATTGGGTGTCTTCGTATATGTGTGTCTGTCTTATGGCACTCATAACTTTTACTTTGTCATTTGATAATTATATAATTCATGTTAGTAGGATCACTCGACACAATTGGATTATGGAGTCCCCATAGTCTAATTATATTATATATAGGAGTTAGTGTATGAGCATCTTATCATCATATTATAAGCTTTGTTCTTATTGTTATGGTCGCAAAGGTTGCCCCCTTGAAGTGGCTTAGTCGTTTATTTTTGTATTTTTCTTATATTGTGTGGCTCTGCGCTTATTTGCAAGAGATTGTTGTTAAATTGTACATGCCAATTGTTGAATTGTGATCTATTGCTGTAAATCTGCTTTTGCAATATAGTAAGTCCATTACAAATTTCTAACCATTTTTTTAGCATATGGTTAGCAAGATTATTTTTCTAATGGATAATGCATTGGCAAGTGCAAATAATGCCTCAATGGCATGCAAGGGAAAAATGAAGCAAAGTGGATAAGGGGACGCTGAAATTAGAGGAATAGATATGGTGCAACCATATGTTGATATGAGTTAAGATGGGAGACAATACACTTGCAGTCAGGTTCAAGGGTTCACATGCAACCATATTACATGCTGGATTTTGATGCTTGAATACAGAGGAGTATCCCACTTTATTCACTGTTTATAAGCTCAGAAACGTGAGTTTTCAGCAAAGAGTTATCAGAAAACTACACTATTCCTCGGATTTGGCTATTTGTGTGCAAGAGGGTTGTCGGTCTCATTATATTCCTTGTGGTAACTTAACCTCTTTTGGTGAGCACTTAAAAGATTTACACATATACAGTGGAAATCTGAAACCTTGAATGATAACATTATGCAGCAGAAATTAGTAAAATATTGGTGGAAGGGGGATTCTCGTATAATACAATAACTTTGAAGACTCTGAACAATATAAAAATAAGGATTCAGTATGTAATTTGATCTGTTATGTGCTCTGTCGCCTGGTAAGGGGTTCTTTAAATCTAACGGTCGTTGAAGGGAACCAATCAATTCATCAGGCAAGAGACTTCCCCCTCTCTGACTGTTATATTTGCTTGATCAATTCGTTTCACAAGCAACACCCCACCTCACCAACTGTTAGATTCTCTGATGAAGGGGCCCAAACGGTCCAGAAAATCCCATCACCATGAGAGCAAAGACATTTCAAGTACCACTTTCAGTAAAACTAACAGATCCGGGTGTATATATGGGTGTGCTAATACCATATGAGAGGGTACGCTGGCATCTTGTCACCCACTGTTAGCATTTGTCGTAACATTTATGTACAATTCAAAATAGGATATAGCACAACGCCGGGAGTTTGTCTCCCAAGCATCATAAATACCGAGAATCAATACTGCAATGGACCTGGGTCATATTCAGCACGTCATACTTTGTGATCTAGTAAAAGGAAGTGATTTGACAAATAGCTCTGAACTGGCTTCCTCTTGTTGTCCAAGCCTTAACCGAGTAGGAAAGTGCTTCCAAGGTCCAATCATATGGAAATTCAAACTCTACAGCCAGTTTGAAAGCATATACTAGTTCATATGTGCTTCAACTTCAAGGCATCTCCAAAAGAATGTGTGCGCAAATACCCTGCTTGAAGAGCCAGAATTGATAGAAAACAACAGGAGAAAAAAAAAATGGGTTTGCAAGAATATTAAACTTTATCCATAACCCAATCACCAACTACAGAATTCCTCTGATCTCCATATATTTTGCACACATTATGTATACCTGTCGATCGTCATGAACATCACCAGTAATCGCTGCAGGAACACAGCCCATCCTTGACATGATGGAAACGGTTTGCATCTCTCATGATAATTTCTCGACCGACAATCTTGGTGATATACTTAGTGGCAGTATGACAGTCAGTACAAACACGAAGGTTCTTTGTGATACGTATAGGGATTCCAGGTCTTGTGTTCAGAATCCCAAAAGCAATAGCTAGTTTCTCACTGTGACATGAGAGCAGGTCTTCCTTCAATTCCTCCTCCACATCATGCAGAACAAAATCTGTATTAGGCACGTACCCCATCTCTTTCATTTTGTTAAACATACTCTCCAAAATTGCATAAATTGTCTCAGATTGAGGGTGAGATTTATCTCCTACTAAGAAGGAATGAACCTTGTTATTCACCTCAATCCAACTGCACCCAGGTGTCTTTTTCATGCCCCTATCTTTCATCAATTGTCTTACCTTCACTATGTCAGCCCACCTACCTGCTACAGCATAAATGTTTGAAAGTAATATATAATATCCAGCATTAGCAGGTTCCAAGTCAAATAGGCTGTCTGCAACATGTTTTGCTAACTCAATATTGCTGTGAATTCTGCACGCACCAAGCAAAGTTCCCCATATGCCAGGAGAAGGTTTTATAGGCATCTTTTCAATGAAGTCGTGTGCCTCATCCAAATGCCCTGCCCGTCCAAGAAGGTCAACCATGCATGCATAGTGCTCTTCCTTGGGGGTAATGCAATAATCCCGAGTCATGGAACCAAATAATTGCCAACCTTCTTCCAACAGGCCTGCATGACTGCATGCAGACAAAACAGAAACAAAAGTAACATACGTAGGCTTCATGCCTGCTTGTTGCATTTGGAAAAATAGATCTAGGGCATTTTTTCCATGTCCATTCATCCCATATCCCGCAATCATTGCACTCCATGAAACTGCGTTTCTTTGGCACATCTTATCAAAAAATGTGCGTGCAGTGTCTATACGTCCACATTTGGCATACATATCAACAAGTGCAGTTCCTAAATAAACATCTGACTTCAATTCATTTCTAATTATGTAAGCATGGATCATCTTGCCCTGCTGTAGAGCTCCAAGATGTGCATATGCTGGTAGCACACATGTCATAGTTACCGAGTTGGGCATCACATCTTCCACTTGCATTTGATGAAACAACCCCAAGGCCTGGTCGCCATGTCCATTTTGGGCATAAGCTCCAATCATAGCATTCCAGGAAACCAGATCTCTCTTCGATATGTTGTCAAATAATTGTTGTGCTGTCCCTGGCTCTCCGCACTTAGCATACATTGCTACAAGGGCAGTCATTACAGCAATATTAGTTTCAAATCCACTCTTTACTATGTAAGCATGGCTCCCCTTGCCCTGTTGAAGGTCTTCTAAATCGGCACATGCAGGTAGCGTACTTACCATGGTAATTAAATTTGGTTTTACATCTGCCAGTTGTAATTTCTTAAAGAGCATCAAGGCCTCCCCAGCATGTCCATTCTGGGCATACCCAGCAATCATTGCATTCCATGAGATCACATCTCTTACAGCCATTTTGTCAAACAACCGCCGTGCAATTCCTATGTTTCCACACCTAGCATACATAACTACAAGGGAATTCCCCACTGAACCATCCAACATAACCCCATTTCTAATCACATAAGCATGAATTGACTTGCCTTGCAGAAAAGCTCCTAAGCCAGCACAAGCTACTAGCGTACTCGAAATGGTAACAGAATTCAACTTCAGGCCTAGAATTTGCATTTGGCCAAACAATGCCAAGGCCTCATTTAAAAGTCCATTCTTAACATACCCATCAATCATCGCATTCCATGATACCAAATTTCTTTCCATCATTGTGTCAAACAATTGACGTGCACCATCTATGTTCTCACATTTAGCATACATATTTATGAGTGCAGTCCCTACAGGAACATGCTGCTCAAATCCAGCTTTAATAACATATGCATGGATCAACTTACCTTCTTGCAAAGCTCCTGAATGGGAACACGCTGGAAGCACACTTACTATGCCCGCCGAGTCTGCTTCCACAGATTCAGACTGCATTCTACAAAAGATTTTCAATGCTTCCTTGTCATGCCCATTCTGCACATGCCCAGATATCATGGCTGTCCACAAAACCGAATCTCGTTCAGGCATCTTGTCAAACACTTGGCGTGCATCCTCTACACTCCCACATTTCGCATATATATCAAGCAATGCAACTCCCACAAAAACATCAGCTTCAAGCCCGGTCTTGACTATGTTGCCATGGATCTTCCTGCCCTCTCGCAAAGCTGAAAGGCTTGCACAAGCCTTCAATATGACTGGAAACGTATACTTGTCTGGCAAAAAACCCAGCTCTCTCATTTCGTTATAAAGTGCAATTGCCTCGTCAAAAGGACCATTTTTCGAATACCCTCTAATTATTACATTCCATAAGAGAACGTTCCGTTCAGGCATTTTGTCAAACACTTGGCGCCCATACTCCATGGAATCCAAACCAGTACACATTTGAACGAGTTTCGTTTCTAGAATGATGTTCTGATTCAAACCAGTTTTAAACATGTGTGCGTGAACTTCCTTCAGTGCTTTTGTGTTGGTACAATCCTGCAACAAAGAAGCATAGAAACGCTCCCCACAAACAGTACTTTTTGCCATTGCAGAACAAATATAAGAGGAGGAGAAAAGCCTTGTCATCACAGAAACATGAGACATGTATCCCAGTCGTGTCCTTAAACTTCGGCATTACTGAAGATATCAAAATGTGATTCTAAAATTACAATCCGATGAATATATCCACTTGGACATCGTTTTTGCAGAAAAGGATTTAAAAGTGGAAATATTAAAATGCCTCCACGCAGGATCGAACTACGGACCTTCAGTTTACAAGACTGACGCTCTACCACTGAGCTATGAAGGCAACCGACATAACGGCATTTATTTTATGAAATAACATTAAAAGGCTTTAATTTTTTTTTTTGGTTTTCAATTTTTTTAATAATTTTTTCGGATCCTTAATTACAATTTATCAAAATTCAAATTTTGCCATAAAGTGTTGCTAAGTGGAGCAACATGGGACTCTCAGATCTATAGTGCACCTGAGTTGGCCTAATGGTAAAGAACATGTGCCCTTGGAAGGGAGGTCACAAGTTCAAATCTTGCAGGGGGTAGGGATTGCACGCCTCATATTCGTAGCACAGTAAGGTGCCTCCCCACGATGGGAGTATGAGGTGGTCCCATATGCTGGGCATGCCTTGTAGACCATAACCAAGGCATTAATTGGCATCGTGAACCTTAAAAACTATATTATTATTATTATTATAGTCTTGTACATTTTGGTTTTTAATTTTTAAGGTTTTTGGGTCAGTCAGTAATCCACATTATAGCTATACTTCGATATAAAAGCATTTAAGGTGTATGGGTAATCTAGCATCATCTAAAATTAGGGAGGTAGTTTTCCCAGTTTTTAATGAGGAGTTTTAAGGTCTAGTTCTAATAGTTTCATAGATAACAATAGTTATAATTAGTAGTCACATATATATTCTATTTACAACCTAAGTTATAATGTTTGCATGGCCATTTCAATATTATTCAAGTCTTTAGCGATAGTTGCGGTCACACATTCAATATTTTCAAGTCTAACAACAGCGATAGTCTTCATGTTTCTTGGAGACCCATGTACACATATGTATATGTTCTAAGTCGGCTACCCAAAATATTAAATATTCATGATTAAGTCTTCGAAATGGGTTGACATGCAATGATAGGCATCAAATTTATGACAATGTGAAATGGGCATCTTTAGCATTCATGTGGCAACATCATGAGGTGTTTGGTTTATGGGATAATGGGTTGACAAGTGATGACAGTCGTCGAATTTAATCTCGTGTTCATAAAGTCTATGGCCTCGATTTCCTCTCATGGAGCTAATAGGCTATTGCATGGGTCTAGGAGTATGGGATGATGACATGTGTCATAATCATGGGGATCAAAAGTTGTTAAAATAGTGTGAACATGTTGCCATCTACAAATGGATCAAACTTCAGATACTGGCCCAGAAATAAAAAGCGCAGCCATAGTGTAAAGGGGTGGACGCATGAGTGATAAAAAAATGTAATTAATAATTCCATAAGTCCATGAGGACCGGAGCTAGTTAAATAGAAATATTAGGATCATGTCATATGGCACAATCACAGGGTACCTGCAATCACTATTCATAGTTTGATCATAGTCATGAGAATGACATAGTGCATTTCAACCTTCCATAACTTCCACTTGGGATCACCAAATGAGGTGCTTTTGGTCTTCTTGGAAAGCTCTTGATGAGAGATTTCAATTAGCATTGGCCACAATTCAAATGATCACATGCACAGATAACTACTCACAAAGAAAAAATCAAGAACATTTTGTGGTAGTTTAGCTATATCTTACTCCATGTGATCACAATTAGTTTCAAAATAAGTTAAAGAGTTAGAGGCCACAAGGAAACATGGGATCATTTAGTTAGTAGTGGCCAAGAGATGGTTCATTCATCCATGTACATTGTGTTATGACAAAACTCTTTGAAATCACGTGTATTTAGTTAAATGGGAACTCAAGAAGTCAACAAGTAGGAAGATGAAAAGTCATAGGTCAAACATAAAAATAGAATTTAACAGAGTGAAGGAAAGGGCCAAAATTATCATAAAGAAGAGGCCACAAATCATAACAGAGAGCATGGTAGAGGTTAGAGTGAATGTTGCAAAGTCTACAATAGAGAGTGATTATAAAACACCATAGAGACTTAGAGAAATAGAGAATAGAGTATCCACTAAAATAGATATCTTAAATACATTTATCTAAAATATGTCAAGAGATATCAATCTCAAGGTGCTTATATTGTGATGTAGGTTAGATAGGCGCCTCGAGATTGATATCTCTCAGCATATTTTAGAAAAATGTATTTAAGATATCTATGCTAGTAGCACCCACAGGTGTAGCATGCACATTTAACAATAAATACAAATTAATGCATCATTTCATATTCATCCAAATAAGAAATATATATCACATTCAATGATATTTAAAGAAAATAATTTGATATACATCGAAATTTGAAAATAAGTATAATTTATGTGATATGAAACATGTAACATTATTGTAGTTCTAAGGACTTGAGTCTCTCTTCCTCAACTTTCCATTTGGAAAGTTGTTTTCCTATTTTCAACTTCTCATATCTATCATATGAAAATAGAGACCAAATTTTGAGTCCTAGAGATTTTACACATGATATCACTACAAATGTTAACCCTGGTCTTTCTGTATGCCCTATATCAATTGTTGCTTTAGAAAGAGTCAATCCTTATGATTTGTTTATGGATAATCCCCAATCCAGTCTTAAAGGTAGTTGTTGTGTCCATCCCCTTTGTATTGGTGTAATTGGAATTGTATGTGGAGTTACATCTACAAATGGCATTCCAAAGTAACTGTCAAATTCCACCATAACATATGTAGGTAGCTCTGGTAGGGAAATTCTAGGTTTGTATACTATACTTCAAATATATCCTAGAGATCCATTTACAAGTCCTGATTCTATCTATAGGTTGGAGGTTAACATCACCCTTGCATCCTTAGCTATTAATAACTCCACATCCAATTCATCATCTTGACCTCCTGATGGATTGGTACTACATGTTTTAGTTGCAGTGCTTCATGCAATTGATCCTTTTAATGATTTTAATTTCATTTTGTTATGATTTTTCACATTATCATTCATTGCAAATAAATTAATAGCATTTTCAAAATCTTCCTTGATGCTTGGGTATAATACACTATTTGTTCTTGACATCAATAGTTTCCAATCATCAATAGTCGGATGTGCATCTCTAAGATTTGTGAGTAGTTATCAAAACCTTTTATGGTCGTCACTTTCTCCTTCTTATCTAAATACCTTATCCAAAGTAACAACTATTTTGAATTCTTCCCATTATAATATTTTGTGTTTGTTACTATTGTATGGTGCTTTATCACTCACATGAGGTAGCTGGCCCAAATCTCCTACTAAAATGATTGATCTCCCTCCAAAACTCATGTTTGCATTTTCTGGAAATGCTTGATGAAGTCGTGCATCTATGTTTTGCAACATTTTATTCCCAATGAAACTCATTTCATCAATCAATATGTATTTTATATGCCACATTTTTTATTAAAAACTTGTAAGTCTTGTTCCTTCTAATTCAGTAAAGTCTATGATTAGGATTCACAGTGTTGAGTGGATTGTCGAAACACCAATATTAAATGTTGTAACTCTAGTTGGTGCAAGTAATAGAAGTGGACAACGTTGCATAGTTGATGATTCATTTTGAAAAGCTTCACAAATGGCACAAATTAGATGTGATTTTCTTGTTCCTATTATTCCTTGAATTATCATGCATAGTGGTGTGACATTATGAGTCTAAAGAAAATGTATCATGATTATATCGAGTGCCTTTGTTGTTTGGCACCTAAGGTTCCATATGAAATGTTACTTGTTATATCATCTGGTATGAGTAAACCATTGTCTTTCATTATGTTTATGAAATTTATGGCTGAAGTTGTGTATTCTTCTATTTTATATTCATGATTCCATGGTGCTTGTCTATCAAGATCTCTTCTACCCAACATATCTAATTCTGATACTTCCATAATTTTCCCACGATGTAGCCTTGATATGATTTCCCACTCGTGTTCCATTGTATTTTGATGAATGAATTGAGCATCATCACATTCAACATCACTTTGATTTTCATGGTCATATGGCATAGTCCTCCACTCTATATGCCAATGATTGTAATTCAATGACTCCTAGTTTGGTGTTATTATATCATCATCAAGTCTGATATCTCTTTCTATATTATGAAATGGCTTGTAAAGCAATAACTCTGACCAACAGAAATCAACCCATTTTTCTGATTTCCTCACTGACACTGTAGTAAACCTTGGGAATACTCTCACAATAATTTCCACACTCCTAGCCTCCCATTTATTATCTCACCTTCGCTTGGGATTATATGACCATGATCTAGTTGTCTCTATAAGTGGAAAACTTTCTATTTCATAAGGTCTATTCATGTATCCATCAATGAAAGTTTTTAAGGGTTTATCATTTTTTAGTTCTTTAGTATATGTCACTGGTTTGAACACTTCATGTGAAACATTCAAGGTGACAAACACTCTATTGCTCTCTACCAATGGGAGCTCAAATAACATATGACATGTCTCTTGTGCCCCAATGTCTCTTTCGACAAGGGTTTATTTTAGGAGTCTTCTATATGCTCGAGCTGGTAACTCATCAAGGTTTTCAATGTTTGCAAGTTGCATTAGCATTTGATGATAAATTTCAAAACTCTTCTCATTTTTTGCCATATATTTGGCAATGTAATTGATTACCACATGTTTTGAAAGCATAGGTTACTAATCTACATTTGCTCTCCATAATTTTAGTATGTTTCGGTTATGTGTATTTACACGATCATCATTTCTTGCAGGCTCATAATTTTTTATCTCCTATTTTTGGGTCTTCAAATAATTTTGATCCATTCATATTCAATGGCCATGCTGCATTGTACCTATACAAATAATAAAAAAATAGTTTATGTAAGCACATTATGATATATTTATATATAGAAAAAATGAATGTATGAATATTTTACCTACAAACTATCTTTCCTCTTTTCTTATGTAGGCAGGCACCCTCTCTACACATTATATGATGCTCTACACAATTGAGTAGCACTTCATAGTCATGGTCAATATCCACTTGTGCCAGTTGATGTGTATTTCGAAGACATGGATGTTGAATTTTTTTTTGTAATGCCTATATTGCATCATATATAAAATTTTATCTATTAGTATGATTCAAATTAATTATTATGCAAAAATTCTATATGAAAAATATTGATAGCATACCTGTATGTTTTGTTGATGTGGACTGCCATGTGGATTCCAGGCATGGACAATAGAATCAAAGTATTTTTGAGTATTTTTTAGATCATGATTATTTGTCCAATCAAGGTTCTCCATGTTTGGTGCTCCCTCCAACCATATGAACCCATGTACATGTGGTGAACCTCTATATTGCCATTCATATATAGACTAATGATCTTTCACTTTCATTCCTTTTTGTAGTATCTCTTTTCAAAAAATTATATGTCACAAGTGCATATAATATGCCACTATATGAGGATAGTCAATAATATTTTATTGATGTCATTTTTGTGATTCTTGGGGATTGGTTGGTGGTGTTCCTTACATATCAACTGCACTCAACATGAAGAAAATTATTGGTTTTCCAATTTGATGTAACATGTCACTCAATTTTGCATGGCTTTTTGCCCAATAAGACCTTGTACCCCTCAATGTGGTACCAAAATGCATCAAACAATTAGCTAAATGAGAGTGTGGAACACTGTCCATATGCTCACGTAATTCATTGATGGTGATTGACATGTCTTACTGACTTTTTTTCACAAACATTGTAGATGAATTTTGTGCATGATGTCTCATAATCATATTCATCATGTAATATTTGAATCGTGGGTGTCATCCAAAACGGTGATCCCTGTATCGAATCAAATGTTTAACAAATTCATTTAGATGTACTCGTTTCATCCTTGGTTCTAACCAATCACATCTTCCATCTGGAAATAATGTGGGGAATGCCATATCAATTAACCCTTCTGTGACATACTCATTTATAGGGGATGCACCAATTCTTGGCCAATCCATCAGATCTCTAGGTTCTGCGTTAGGATTATTCACCCATTCATGGATCAAGTCCATCTCTCTCATGGTATTTAGGGGTTTAAAGGCCATTGAATTTGTGTGATTGATAATATTTCTTTCATCGATTTCCATCATCGGACCTTGAAATACATATTCACTCACATCTGAATCAAACTACATATGTACAAAGTTCAGTTGGTCAAATATATTTTTCTTAGAATTGGGTGGAAGTTCGATAAGTGCATTTTCATCAATCTGAACATCTCTATATAACCTGTCATGTTCTATTTTATATTTTAATGCCCTATATACTCTCTCTCTATCAATTGTAAAATTGTAATTCATTCCGCATTGATCTCTTCTTCGAACAATAATGATTGGCAAATCATTTATCTGATGTGGTAAAACCTTATCAATTTATTTCACTTCTTGTGGAAAACTAATTGTATGTCCTTTATATTTATATTGACCTCCAATTGCATGTGTGACTTGAAGGATTGGATTGACTTGTGCTATCAACATCTCTTCTAATTGGGTTAAGCATGCAAGTTCTGGTGGTTGTGCACTAGGATCTATATTGTTTGATGTTGAAAATCGATGATCTTTTTTCTCTTGTCGACGTCTATGGTAATTTGGACCTTCAAGTGCTTGAGAGATATTTATACCAGGGTAAATTTATTGACAAATATAACACATACTTGGTGAAGCCAATTTTTTTAGATGATGGTTAAAAATCATTTGTAACGTCTTTACATCTACCTCTATATTTCCACTATTATCATGTGTATTTTGTATATTATTTTCAACACCATCATCCATTTCATTTCTTTATCTATTATCTGGTGTTTCTAACACATGTTATATGGTCATTAAATTCACTTCTTCAGAGTTAGCATCAACATTAGCATTCGTTCGATGATGTCTTTGAACTACTTCACAATTACGTTCTTGTACTTGATTTCTTTCTTCCTCTGTGAATTGATTCGAATGCATTTCTCTTTGCATTCTTCTTCTTAATTTATGTTGACCATATTGAGATGTTTGTGCACGATATGCCATCATTTCTTGGGCATGTTCTCTCATTTTTGCTTCTAATTCTTGAACTATCATTTCTACCCTATGTTTTGCACGTCTTTCCCTTTCATTCTCATTACGTTGTCATCTTTGTTTTTTTGTTCTTTGTTCACATTGTTGTCTTTGATATTGTTGAGCATATTCTATTTGATATTATATTTGTTGCTTTTCGATTTCAAAATTTAATTGTGGACTTGCCATACCTATAAAATATAAACATAAAATATTCAATCTATTTTTTCAAAAAATTAAACTACAATTAACCTTTTTTTATAAATACAAAAAATTAATAATAATATACTATTAATAAAAAGTAATAAAATATATCTCATAATAAATATCATATAAATAAAATTTTCTTTAATATTATTTTATATTTTAACTTTTCTTTGAAGTAAATGTAATTATATATATAATATAATATTAACATTTAAACTAATTTAAATAAAATTATATATAATTCTATTTTCTTGGTTAAAATTTAAACTAATTTAATTTAAATAAAATACTATTTACTTCATTATTATAAACTATCAAAAAAGGTATGTAGCTATAATATAGTGCGTGATATAATTAATTATCATAGATATCTCTTGGCGCCCAGAGATATATTCAAATATCTCTTAAAAAATTTATCTATTGGCCTAAATACCATATCTAAGATATTTTAAATATGCAGTAAATAAATGTTTATAAACATATTAAATTATAGATAAAAAATATGAAATAAAAAATAAACATATTATAACGACCTATAAATAACCCAACACTAAGTGTTTATTATCTATTTTTATCTCATACTAATTTATTAAATGACTCATACATGTGTGAAAGTGTTAATACTCCAAATTAGATGACTATTTATTAAATTATTTATTATTAACTATTAATTTATCTCCTATTTTTTTTTCCCTATAAATATCTATAAACATATTAAATTATAATTATCAATCTAAACATTTTATTTATAACTGTAATTTAATTAAACATTTACTGTTATTTACTTATCAAAATATCTTCAATCCCCTGTAAAAATATTTTTATTGTTATTTATTTTTGAGATATTTAATGTTTATTTTTTCCCTTCTTTTATTCATTTACGGTTATATTTTCACATTTACGATTATATTATAACAATTTATTTAATGTGTTAATATTATGGTTTTTTTTACATGGGTAATTATGTAATTATTTATTAATTTTGTGAAAGTAAAAGTCAATAGGTGGATAAAAAAAATTTCAGCAAAATTTCAATCGAAATTTATATTATAACACAACAGAAGATAGCAGAATATATAATGTATTCAATTTATTTTTTGGTTTTAGATTTTTAATGATTATTTAATATATTTAAGGCACGTTTTAGCAGAACGTAATAGAATATCAGATATTTTTAAAAACATACCTCTTCTTTGCAACGAAGTTAAAACAACAGTCTAGATGGAATAATGAGACCGTAGAAATTCAAACGTAAAATTCGCAATGTAAAAATCTCTGGCTGGAGCAATAAAAACTCTGGTTGCAATGCAATGCGTTTTTATATATATATATTTAAACAATGTGTCCTTTCAAGTAATTATTGGCTGGTTATATATATATATATATATATATATATATATATATATATATATATATATATATATATATATATATATATATATATATATATATTTAATTTATTTTTATATATTAGTCCAAAAAAAAAGTTATGCACTCACGCCATTACATTCTTGACTGCCACTGTAGGTTACGCCTCTCGACGTAAATAAAGAGTCACTGTGAATTTAGTTGTCATTAAAGTGTGTTTCATTTAATAGCACATAATGAATATTTTTTTTTCATTGTGTGACTTTGGTTGCATGACCAAGGGCATCCCTTCGTAGGGAACCCTTATCATGAATTTCATTATACTTATCTGGATCCCGAAGGAATATAGCCTTTAGTAGGCATTTATTGTCTGGAAAGCAATCCCCCCACTCTTTAAGTGATGATTTTTCTTATTTAATGATCCATAGAAGTCACCATTTTTTTATGTGATTCTATTTATTGGAAGAGATAATGGTGTCTAAGAAGATCAGGAAATTTGTCCTAAATATTTTTCAAAATGTAATGATTCTCTTCATTAGGGTAATCCTCTTGATATTATTTTGCAACTTCTCAAGTTTGATAATGCTTGAAAATGCCTTGAAAATTATACTCTTATTCGATATTTTATGGACATAATCTCATTTGAAACCATGCTCAAGAGTTAGGTCTAGGCCAATTGACATCTCCATGGGATTGAGCTTGAAGAAGTTCATACTATGACTGAGGGATTTTTTCTTTTTAGGTTTTATAGACCTAAGCACTACATGCCCATCATTAAGCATGGATCTTGGTTTGTTAAGAATACTTAGATTGTGTCCTTACCATAGACTAAGGATTTTGTCATCTTTGATAAGGCCAAGATCAAAGTAATAGTTTGAATTGGATTCCTTATCATGTCATTCCTTTTTTAGGTTTTTATTGATAAACACATTAAATTATTAGGGCATTTTATTTGTCATGAGTAGAATAAATTCTATTCCACTCAACCTCAAAAAATGTTATGCATAGAAATTGATATTTTGTAATACATAAGTAAAACCATTCATATTTAAGTTGGTGGCTAAATATTTACACAATGGGTGTTGTAACTGTTGAACACTTGTTTTTTATTTTGTTGTTAATATATTGAGCAGAGATAAATTATTGGCTACTCATGGCTCCATTGAATACAATCGCCAAAACTTCACTAGAGCAAATTAAAACTCACGTATGGATCAAGACGTTTGACAAACTATCGGTAATATAAAATCCAAGTAAAATAATTAGAATAATAGATCTCAAAACATAAACCCTATTCCTCATATCGTGATTTCCACATATAAACCTTATTTTCCTCCCATGGCCTAATATTAGCATACATTTGTTAGTGTTGAGCACTAAAAAAAATGCTAATGTTATTTTTAGTTTACATTATACATTGTTTTGCCTCACAACCTCCAATGGAGGTGATGGATCAATGCCAAAATTTCAACACCACTCTCATTGATGCTATCTTACTCATTTCACCTAAATTCATTTTCCTAAAGGGGATGAGAGTGACTATGTTCAAGGGAAATGAAGGTCATTATAGTTTGGATAATTTCTTAGAAAAAAATAATGTAGAAACATCCCTAGCTTAAGGAAATATTGCATCACCAAAAAAGTTAAGTCATTATTTTCAATAAATTTATAACATGGTATGCATAGCATGTGAATTGTGTAATTTGATTGGTTGGAGGACTACATAGGAAGTTGGTATTGGTCATGTCAATTTGGAAAGTTTTGAGTGAGAAATTTGTGTAGAGGTTGTCGATATATGGATATCATTGAGTAGACACATGTAATGGACCAAATACATGTTTGCTTGTAATGGGGTGTGCAAGGCTTTGATTGCACATAAATTAGGTGTGATGGGTGCACATAGATTTTGTTACATGTGAAGGCATGAAAAATGTAAGAATACATGACCTAGATGTATTAGATATGTGTGCATGATGTAGATACTAATGAAGAAATCCAAATATATGCACAAAAGTATTGACGTGCATGAACTCTGGAAGGTTGACATGGGATCAAAAAATTATGCGAAGATCTAAATATGATCATTAACTTAGAGAATCTTCGAGATGAAATAGGAAAAAAATATATCTCACTTATAATGAATAGTGGATGGCACAAAACTAACTTTGGGGCATGTGGATAATTGCAAAGGCTTGTATGGATCCAAGTTACACATTTCACTTGAGGAGTCCTATATAAAAGCATGTAGAGTGAGGGAGAAAGCATGTTGAAGACATTACATAATATTTTCAAGATTAAGAGCTAGGAATTCATCTTCTAAATCCAACATTCCAACATATACTAGGAGAGTGATAAAAGGGAGGTATGAGTATACTCCATTGTAATCAATAGGATAAGCTTAAATTTTCAACTTGTAGTAGAGTGCAAATTATAGCTCATGCGATAGGAAATTATTTTACTTTATATATTTACATAAATATACATAAACCCTTTATGTTTTAGATATATGTGTTTATGTTTCTATTTAGCTATAGATTTAGGCCTTTCCCAGATTAGACTTCTCATCCCATGGTGTTTGCACCAATTGGTAGTTGAGTGAGGTTTAATTCCTTGTGAAGAGTGTGGAGAAGCCTCCTACATAGGAGTAAAATGTGTGATATTGTAATAGTATGGTTTGAGTGACTAGAGATGTAAGATGCCTCTAAGAAGAATGGTTGGCATTAGTGGAGTTGTAGCAACAAATGTGGTTGTAAGATTATATGAAGTCTTAGACATGCTGAGAGCTATGAAAACTATATTGTATGTTTTAGAAGAAGAGATAAGAATGGGTTTCACCCCAAGATATGACTAGAATGATTATGAATAAAAACCAAGAGTTGAAGGTGAAGATGATGATGATGATGATGATTAATAACTACACATGGATGTAGGGGAAGTTAGAATCCTTAGATCTATCTCAAGGACATATAAAGTAATGAAGGTAGATATGCCATGTTTTTCAAGAATTGTAAACCTTGAAAAAATTATATATTGGCTTCCTCAAGTTCATCTTATCCCATATACCCTAGGTCCCCCATGATAGATTTATAATCCACGTCATAATCATCTACGTCCTTTACATCGTTTAGTGAAAATAATGGTGTTAGGAATGCTTTAGTCCACAAAAATATTTAGATACATGTCATCCAAATATCCTCAACCTTTTGGTTTGGGCACCTCTCATCTTCATCCTCATTATCTATCATTAAATTCTCCCCAAACCTTATTACCATCCTCTCTACGTCCCTTTACTTACACTATATGAAAATGGTTTAGGGCATGTGCTGTGTTAAACCAAACTATCTCACTAATCCATCATAGTAAAACTTCTCTTCATACTTTTGGTACTAATGTTAGTACCACCTAGTATTCTTATCCCTCCTCATCTATGTTGCATACTCAGACCATATTGGGTGGTCCCTGTATGGATGTAGACACATAAATTTGGTTATATATACTTGGCAATGTTAATTATTATATGAATTATGCTCAAATACATGACTCTAATTCACCATTCCTCTAGGCCATTCATCCATATGTGGGCTTGACCATTTGTTTATCATTTCCTTAACATATAATTATCAATATTAAATACTCAATCTATGTAAAATCATCTTCAGACTATTCCCCAAAAAATTCATCTATCTATGATCTCTTTGGCCAAGTCTTCCCTAGGTAGATAGGGATGTAGTGCACCATTGTTCACTTAGGTTGGGCACATATTGCTCCAAATAATAGTTAGTTTTCAAAATTAAAATCAATATTTTAGGTTTTCCCACATGTTTCATAAGGTTGGGTAATGGAAATTATCAAAATATTCACTTATAAATACATGTCAAGAGTCATTCATTTAGAACACTAGTTATTCACTGGGTTCAAGCATACACACTTATGCACATTGAGTGAATCTATCCTATTATGCCCAAATATTAAATTATTCATAAGGAGAAATCATAAGCCAATTCAAGAACCTTATGAATCAAGTCAAAATCTACAATTATCAAGTATCAATGCCATATTTTAGTTGCATACACATAGTCAAATTATCATGACTGCACATTCAATTCAGGTGGGTTAACTACATGGGCTTGATTTCACTCCTTGGAGTATTGGATATGTAGGAAATGGTAAAACATCAATGGGGTGATTAAGGTTAGTTCAATGCATTAAATTCCCCTTGTTTTCTTACAAGTTTTAAGCTATCAAAGTGCCCTAAGGTCTTCAAAGGAAGAGAAGTTAAACATAAATTTATGCATGGAAAATCCCTAAGTGTGATATCTCATATATCTCCTCATCTATAGGTGTAACAAGTGTAGGGATTTGTTCGTAATCACAGTCAACACAAACATGTCCATGATCAATAAACTAGAATGCACTACACCATTTTATGCCTACTATACCTGTGTCTAAAAGAAATGTCTACATTTGATTATGTTTTTTCACTTCCATTTTTATAATTTAGTTGTTTCTTATTTTTTCCAATTGTCACAGTTAACTAATACAAGTTTGTGGTCAATGGAATAGGAGGTACTGTGACATTGTCTACCTATTGTACTCTTGTCTAGATCTAGTTTCTAATTATATGCCTGATACTGAGCTTGTACATTCATGTCTTCTTCTTATTTCCATAGTCAAATATTCATAATAGTTAATAGACATCAATGTGTGAGCTAAGTACCTTCTTCCTTAGTGTTGTGTCCTTGCACACACACCCATTTAAAAAAAAATCAAACAGGGACCCATTATTATTGAAAATCCCTATTTGAGGTCCTATTATAAACCTTAAGAATCTATGATATTAATTTAATAATTAAAAATTATAAGGTTGTCTTCATAATTCTATAGTTACAAGAGTCTTAACTATGAAAATAAAAGCTTGAACTTATATTTTGAGTTATTTTAAACCTTAGGTTTATACATTCCCCTTCAGAAAATTAGTTCTTTTGATTTATGGACTAATGGGACTGATGTTTTTATCCTAGTGTTCCTATTTATTTCAAATGATCGTAGGACTATTGGCAAAGTTTTATTAATCATTCACGATCGAGCCCTACCCTTATTGCACAAAATCATGGTAGGTGGCATCACTGCATTATTCAGAACCTTTAGCTCTCATAAAAACTTTCTAAGTCTTTGATGTCCCCAAATTTTGAGACATAATTAGATGGCATAACCACATTACATGGAACCTTTCACACTTCGAAGAAAAATTCTAAGTGATTTAAGTCTTTGAGCCTTGATAACACACCATGTGGTGATTTTTCATTACACATAACCCCATAAGCTTTAAAATTAAAGTAAATTCTAATGGTCTCAATTTTTTGAGTTTTAAGAGCATGCCACATGGTACATTTTCATTTACCTAAAACCATAAAAGGATTAACACAGTCTAATGGTTTCAAGTTCCTGTAGCCTAATGGTTTCAAGATTCTGAGCTTCGAGCATTTAACACTTGGCATATTTTTGTTTACTCAGAACCACATAGGGATAAAACATATCTGATAGTTCAATGGTCCTGTGGCTCTGAGTCTCCATGCCTCTAAGGCCCCAATATCACACCACATGTCGACATCTCATTACACAAAACATTTACATTGATGTGCATATTATGAAAGGCTCAAGAGCCTATGTTCATGTGCCTTTGAGTTTCCATAGGCCCAAGGTTGATCACATGGCATGGTTATGTTAATTCATGGCCCTAGAGTATATAAAGAAAATATGCAAATTTAAATGATTGAGTAAATGAAAATTGGATAAGTGTCATAACTTGGGAGGCATAGAGTCAAAGTAAACATGAATGAGTTTGACAATAGAGAAAAGAAGTGGGTAAATGATAATTCTACAAAAAAATATAGTATGATGACTGAACACATATAATTAATGAATAGTTACCATTTGGCAAACAAGTAAACCCTCCAAAGTTGACCGACATGTTCAAATTAAAATGAGAATAAAATCAAAAGGTTATTATTTTATTTGATGACCAAGACTCAAAATTTTGGGCAATATATGTGAAATCTAAGCAAAGGCTAGTCATTTCACTATCAATATATCAATTGAACTTTGTAAGATATGTGAAATTTTTTTTCCTCAAGTATATCAAGCAATTCATGGCACCCAGATACCTAGGCTATCTAAAAACCTAACAAGAAGCATTAGTAAAATGGGGGATTATTGGTATTACCTCGACTACATAGTCATAAGAGTTAAAATGACAAGGGCAACTCCTTTATTTATGCCATGCCACATCCCAGATAAAATTTTGGAACAAGAGGCGTATTTTCAACTCTATAACAACATTGATGAAGAACTTGACCTTAAACATCAAGTGTATTATTATAAAACTCCTCTAAGTATTTGACAACTTCAATTTGTAATTAGGCCACATTTCAACTAGGTTGGGAAAGCCAAATCTCACTAAATTCTAAGGTGGCCCAATTCATGGAATGGGACCCCAAGAAGAAAATTGGGACATACCTCAGGAAACTCAAGGAAAAGAAGAAGGTAAACATTTCATATGGTCATCAAGAAATGATCATAATTCTTTTTTTTCTAAATGCATCAAATGATATTGAGGTATGGAATAGGATGAAAGACAAACATATGTTTATGATATTTTCTTAGGCTCTTTAGTATAATCTTGATATCATTGAAGAATAAGACAAGGAGATATACAAAAAGAGAAAAGAGCATGGAACCATTAGTGGCCTCTAACTTATTCACAAGATTTAGAAGGGCAAGACCAACATCCCTCTCCTTTAGGAGAACTAACAAATTTATAAGAGGAAGAGTCTAGTAGCTAGAGAGAGTCTAATCCCCAAATAAGAATGGAAATTCTAAGAGGCCTCCCTGATCCTTAGATACCCTCTACATCCAGATACTAGTACTTAATTCTTAGGAACAACTATTACGAAAGAGAAAACTACACCTCCTCCAAACTAGTAAAAGAGCACATTATCTTGACACCTCTATCACCATTTACAACTGTCACCTATGTTAGTCTCCTTGAGTTTATACATGTTTCTTTCTTGTCTATTTTAGTTTCTCCTTCTCCTCCTCACACACCCCTAGTAAGTCCACCTCCATCCACTACCATCAAAGAGGAGGCATCTTTTCAATCACTCCCCACCATACTAGCCCCTACTCCATTCACCCTTCCTTCTACCATGGTTGTCCCACCAACCATTCTTTCACCACCACCTACAATGATTATTTCTACCACTCTAACTCCTTTAGTCATTTCACCATCTCCCTCACTGTTCGTTCCCCTTGTGGTCACTTACTAGAGAAAATCTAAAGGTCCTTCTACCTCTTCTAAGGGAAAACAAATAGAAGAAATGTTATCTTTTGGTCTCCCCACCATAGAGGAATCCTTCAATGAGGATGAAGCAGAAGAAGAGGATCCTAGATAGGTCATCTATTTAGTTGAGTATCAACTGATAAAGGTGAAGAATATGTAGAAATAATGAAGGGGTCAAGACCTATTTTACGTGAAGAGGCAACCCCAAATGATGAGGAAGTAGAGTTGGAAAAGGCTAAATTTATGAGCTTGGAAGATCTACAAGAATAATAAATTATGGCTTGCACTTTATACCCTCAAATACTTATTTAAGGGCAAATACAAAACATAAATGAGTTAGTCTCTTATCTTATTTCATCTATTTCTAATGTAGATATTCCAACTTTAGATTTGCCTCCAATTGTTCCAAATATTATTTTGTCTAGTTTTATTGACTCTCCCATTCTTTCAACTTCAAAAAAAATAAGGGCTTCAAGGAAAGGAGTTCATTTTCATAGCAAGGTTACAGTTTCTACTAATAACCCTAATACAACACTAGTCCTTAAGAAACATTCAGATCAACTAGAGCTACCTATGCCATAGTCTTCACCCATACAAGCAACCAATATGACTATTGAGAAAACCCCAGGCTTGACCAAATATGTGGCTGAAGTCACTCCATTGAGAGAGCCTTCACCATGAGAAATAATTATTTATCCACCTCTTTATGTCCCAATACAAATAAGTGCATCATTAGCATCACCAACAATAACACCTCCTCTAATGACTCCTCCACCTTCTACATTTGAAGATACAAGCCCATTAGATGAAGAAATAGGGAAAATTTTTATTCCCCAATGGAAAAAAGAGATGTAATATAAAAGGGATGAGAGACAGAACCTAGATGTCACAAAGTTACCTGTAGTCTTTACTCGGTTCAACAAAAATAGTGGAACCATCCAAAGGGTGAGAAAGAGGAAGACATTGAATTTAGATACAAGGGAAAAATGCAATTGGAACAAAGATAAAATATATTCCTCTTGGCAAGGAAAGCCAAAAATGATCCAAAAGATCATAATGAATATATTGAATATTTATATGTTTTTGTGGACTCAACTAGTGAAGCTATGAAAAAAATGTATAAAAGCAAAGAGGATGCACAAAATCAAGGTTAATGAAAAGATAGACTATACAAGCTCTTAAGAGATACTTGATGATATGCAAAGTACAACCACTAAGTTTTAAAACATTTTATATAATATTCAAATTACTAGAGCAAGAAGACAATCAGATAGAACACATGTGATTAAACTTTGGCACCAATTAAAAGAGTTGGATAAAATATTGAGTTTCTTGGTTCAATGCTCTAGAACTAGTGCCTTCAATCAATTGAACTTTGTCTAGCATGGATGCATCATGGTGCCTCAATTAAGTAATTAAAAAAAGGGATGGTTCCTTCAATTGATATACACAGATGAAGACTCTATTGGGACATTTTATAAATCATGAGAATGAGGCCTTGAAAATTTTGAAAGAAATGAGGGTCACTAATGTGATTACCCTTACATGTGAATTAGTTAACATGGTAAATTTTGAGATCCTCCTCCAAGTAGTTGCAAACAACTTCAAGGAGGAAGTTAAAGGCATAATATATAGAATCAATGATGAGGTTTTACAATTGGTGAATTTTTCCAAGGATAGGGTAACAAGAATTGAGGCTCTAGGAGCAGAGTTCAAGAGCTAGGAAATTGAACAAACAAGGCTGAAAGCTGAGGCCATCAAACTCTTCAAACCTCCCTTGCTCAATTTTGACATCATTAATATCTAATTTAAAGTTGCACACACGTTATTTGAAGAACTCAAGGAAAAATAAATAACTTTAGGGTTATAACCAAACATACAACCCACTATTAGTGTTGCCTTGTCATCTCAGGGTTTCCAATTTTTAGGATTTGTAGTCATACAAATTCCAAGTGGGCCTGACTTGATCCCAAAGAACAATAATGGTTACTTTAGTTCTTCCAACTATCACTCCATCATCTTCTTTGGCTAGCAATGCCACATCAACACCTTGAGAAATATAACTATATACTTACATGTTTTTGTTAAGTCATAAATTTGGTTCTAAATTTATGTTGCATGTATATATTGTATTTTTAGCTGTGAAATTCTATTTTAGGTTGATTGTTGTACGTGCATATTTTACATGAGGTTTGGATGCAAGTCCTATTTTTTAAAATGTATTTTTAGACTTTGCTTGAGAGATGAGACCTCCCCCATCCCAAATAATTTATACTTGTATCCTCCCATTCCCAAAGGGAGGAAAATTTTAGCTGTTAATATTAATAATAAATTTTAAGAAGTTTTATAATTTTAGACTTGATGTGTAAAATATTGATTCTTCTCCAAAAACTTTTGGATTATGTAAGAATTTATATCATTATGGTTTCTTAGTCTTTTAGTTATTATGAGTTATTTATTTTATATGTAGTCATTCATATTAATCTATAGCTAATTCGAATACCTTTTACATATAAATCATAATCCCCCTTGTAGATGTGTTATTGTAGTCTAACAAACGTGACAAACTTTGATTTCATGTGTTTAAGTATGTTGTATTTTGGTTCCCTTTGACTCCTAACTATGTTTGATTGTTAGTTTGCTACAGTGGCCTATAACAAATGTTGGTTTGTAATTCTTTGTCCAACTTATAGTTCAATCTTTGGTCTTGAAAAGTTTAATCTAGTGTGGTCCACAAGCTTCCTTTCATACCCTACCTTTCCTTATTTTTGAGTTTATTTTGAAGTATTACCCACCTTAGGTTAGATCCATCATCACTCCACCCATCTCAAGTAGATTTATATTCATACATAGCCAATCCATCCATCTAAACAAACTACCTTGCTCACCGTTATTCCATCAATAGGTTGTTTACAAAACCTAATACCTTAAAATTCATGCCTTATAGTGAATAATTTTTAGTGATCCTAAAATCTTATAAGTTACCTCATAAAAATTTTATGTGGTGTGCATAAAACCCACATCAACACTTAGTACTTTCTCAAAATAGCAATTTTCCATATTCAATATTTGTCAAAATTAAAATAGTTAATCATTTATATATCTTTAGCATTCTAACTTTTCTAATTTTTTACTTGTATATCTATAACATTAATTTGATTACTATTTTATCAAAAATAGGTTAAATTGATGTTTTGAGTGGTCCTCATAAATATCTATAGCTTGGCATGGTATGCTTTCTCTCTCCAAACTCTATTTACAAATGGTAAGTATGAGACATGTTTCTAGTTTTACTTTCATTTTATATATTGGGGAAACCCATAAAATTTTATTTATATGTTACTATTGTCAATTTTCCCATGCTATTTTATAAGATAGTTCAATATGTTTTCATTATCTCATTTCTCCTTGGGACATTTTTTAATATTTTCTCAAGATTAGATTATCACTATTTTTTGCGCTTCACACATATCTCAAGAGGTCGATGAAATATATTCTACATTATTCTACTTATTAGTTTCATGTCTCAATATATGTTTTATCTAAAATGATTATGGGATTGAAGGCACATTGCTAGACAAATGCAGGGTTCCAAATTTAATTCTAAACTTCCCAATGACCAAATGATTCATACTTTAGCATGTGGAGATTCATCACCGAATGAATTATATGGTTCTTAATACACCTCACTTAGATATCTTCTTTGAAAGTATGACAAACCCATTGGACTTCTATTTCATATAACCAACAATAATAGAGGTATCTAATTTTAGTTCATTTCCATATCTAGTATTTATTATTTTCTAGATTCACCCATGTTTATGCATGAAAATGATTTTTGAAGGTTATGAGATTCATCATGTTTAGTTGAGAGATCCAAATCAATAGTTTTTTTCTATATCCATTTTATGTTCTACTTTGAAGTGCATACTTACACCAACTATTTTGTAATTAAGCATTCACATCAAAGTAGAGGAAAATTTAGTATCCTAAAATGGCTCCATGGTCTTTATTTTATGTTGAATTGTGTTATTTTGACTCTCTCTCTCTCTCTCTCACTCACACACACACACACACACACACACACACACACACACACACACACACACACACACACACACACACACACACACACACACACACACACACACACACACACACACACACACACACACACACACACACACACACACAGAGAGATCTAAATTGAGCAATATTAGTACTCTTGTAAACTTTTAAACCATGAATACCCATCTATATCTCCTTGAGACAACCTCCATTTGATATTTCTACTCTTTTGGTCCCACTAATCATTGGAGGTTGACACACATGTAAATATTGTAAAATTTGAATTCAATGTCATCTATAAATAAATGAGTGTTATAGATCAAATTAGACATAAGTATGATCACTTAGATAGCATTCTACTATGGAGCACTTTTGGTGCACATTTTGAATTTCTCCCCTTTTTTCAATTTGTTATTTTTTGTCATCTGTGTTCCCATCCAAGGGTTTTAATAAATGAATGGCATCTCATAGAACACATGCCTCAGAGTCCATTTTTTCCTATAACACCCAAGGGTAGAAAATACTCAATCATTTCAAGTATATATGAATTTGTATGAAATATTAGATGGTAGGGAGCGAAGAGTGCAATCAAGTGAAGAAAACACATACGTCATATTTTAGTTTCAAATAATTTGTCTAGAGTGTAAAGTTTAGTTTAACCACTATCTCGAATGAAATGTATAATCCTGATAATTATTTATGATTGTATCTAATTTTTTAGTGACAAATGTCTTTGTTTTAATTGCATGTTTCTAAGTTCAAATTTCTTCTCTTATAACTCTGTACACACAGATACACCATTTATATCTTTTTATATTTACCGTATTGTTGTTTAATTTATTAATTGAATATTATTAATATATTACAAATATTTAATTAAATGTAATTTATTTATTTATTTGAAAGATCATAAATCAAATCTCACAAAATTTTAAATTCTAATAAAATAATTAATTTATTAAAAATTATGAATATCCAACTTAAATTTCATCTCTCTTTTTCCTCTCCCCTCACTCCGTGTTTGTGACAAGAAATAACTCCGACTCTTAACAAATTTTTTACACTTTGGGGACCTTTGGAGTGACCTAGTCTCTTATGTCATACTCAAGCTTCCACTTAAACGTTACCATCTTCACTTGATGCTATATTTTTGTAACAATTAAATAGACATCAAATTTAATTTTAAATAGAATTATAAATAATTTATTACATTACATTTTATCCTCGTCATTATTGTAGAAAACTTATCAATATAATAATTTTAAAGAAAGTGGAGAACATTATATCTTTATTTTATTTTTCATATCTTTTTTAATTTGAAACTCATTAAGAAAAATTATGCCAAGGTCACCAAGGTCATATGAGACTTTCATTTGACTTTATCATTTATTTCAATATTTATAATAAATTGAATATTGAGAGTTTTTAATGAGAAAACATTCTCCATTAATCAAACTTCACCTCTTTCATTTTTTTATAGTATGATCAGTAAAACTAACATCATTTCTTTTCTATTTTTTGACATGACAATCAAGTAGATGTCAAACTTAAAATCGAACATGATTATGAACAACTTATTATATTACCTATCCCTTCCCTTCTCCTTCCCTTTGTCTCCTCCTCATCCCTACTGCCATTATAAAATGTCTATCGCCATAATAATCTTAAAAAGAACTTAAAATATTATACATTTTTTTTACATATCTTTTTTACTTTGAAAATTATATAAAAAAATTCATTTAATATTAAGGCTTCCAAAATCATATAAGACTTACTTTTGACATTATCATTATTTCAATATCTTAAAATAATTAAATTTTGATAATTTTTTTTCTAAACAAACATTCTCTACCAATCAAACTTTAATACTCTTTATAATTTTTACAATATAACTAATAAACCTCTTCAATTTAATAAAATATTTTTAAACAAATATTTTTCACCAATCAAACTTCACCATCTTAATTTTGTTACAACATAACTAGTAAATCTCTTCAACTTTATTTCTTTCATTAATGTCCATTCCATATTAGATACTTCTATCTGGCACAAGAAGCAAACCTTTTCAATAGACAAACCAATGATAGATGAATCATGTATAAATATTAATCCTAATAGGAAACCAATTGGAAAAAATAAAATTATTGAAAAGATGAGAAGATGCTTTTCAATATTTCTAGAGGTTAATTAAGAAATAAAAATATTAAATATTATACCCATAACACATTAAAATTCTTTGTGACTAAGAGAGAAATATTCCAAAAGATGTATTTAATTTCGAGTTCTTCTGGCTCTCAAATATGTGTTTGTATTATAAATAAGATTGTATAATGAATTATCTTTATAATGTACACTAGTTTCATTTATTTTGGAGAATCCAAATAACAATTAGTATAAATATTATATATATATATATATATATATATATATATATATATATGAAATATAGTAAGATATATTCATTTTAAAGTTTTGATTTTTTAAAAAAATTACATATTATATTGATTAATTATTATATTATTATTTTATTTATTTTACATCAATAAATAATAAATTGTATTAATCTAAAAAAAATATTATATTAAGTTTAAAAATATTTAAAAAATAAATTAAAAAAAAGACTCCGAATTTTATTATATTATCAATATATTAATTTTTTTTATTGACTACTTTAAATAAAAAGCAAAAACTTTATAAAGTGACTATAAAATGGACTTCAACTTTAAAATTGAAATTATCTTATGATGGTCAAATGAATATCAAATTTAAGATCGAACATAATTATTAACATGTTTATGCCATTATATATCACCATGTTACTAGTGTAGAAATGTTTATTGGCATGATAAAATTTATTTTAAAAATAATAGGGTAAAATTACCCTTGTTTATGATGTATGTAAGACCCCAAACAAATCATTCAAAAGTAGCAAAAAATATTCTATGAAATCTCTATGAATATATGCGTGCGTGCACGTGTGTGTGTGTGTGTGTGTGTGTGTGTGTGTGTGTGTGTGTGTGTGTGTGTGTGTGTGTGTGTGTGTGTGTGTGTGTGTGTGTGTGTGTGTGTGTGTGTGTGTTTTGTAATAACCATAATAAGGTAAAAAGACTAATAAAAAGTATGTTTCAAATAAAACATAAAACAAAAGAGTTGAGTTGTTGAGATATTTTTCTTGATAACTTGTGATTGTTGAGTAGAATAGTGGATTTGATTATGCCTTTGAAATTGGAGTTAAAGAAAGGAGTATGAAGTTCAATCAAGAAACATAAAGGTGTTTTGATTACTCTTAAGGAGGTCAACTCTATGTTGGGTCATCTCTTTGATGAATAATGCTACACATCTTAGATCCTCATAATGAATAATATCTCATAAAGAACATTAATTTCCTCTAAAGAAGTAGTAAAACTTGTCATGGATCTTATAATACACTAAAGACCTAAATACAAAACGCTCCTCTAATTCTAGTTCATTATTTCAAAGTTTATATATAAACTGATGTCATATGAAAAAATTCTCTTACTCCATGTAAAGATGATCAGAGCATGTCCACAATTGACCCAACATATATCCCAAACCAAAAGAGAACTCGGTGTACATATAAATAATAATATGTCCATCTTTTATATGAAGACAGTACTTCAACTAGTGATGCATTTTTGTTGACAATAGTTAAATGATAGTTTTGTCCAAGTTAATTTTATTTGGGATTTGTCATCCCTAATACCTCTATGAATAACTATTTTCAATATGTAGGGGACATTGATGGAAAATGTATTAAGAAACAGATGATTGATATCAATAACAATTCCTTGTAGGAAAGTTGTACATTGAACATATTAAGTGTTCTCAATCCCTTGTTCACAGAACTTCATAGATGATTAAATAAATTTTAATAAATATCTAGTCTTCCTAATTGATATATATATTCCATACATCTTAATATGTGAAACAACATTAGTATGTGGAAAATAATTGAAATATAAAAGGGATAGATATTAAATTCAATAAAAATAATTCCACAAAAATAATTAAATGTGGAATTGACCATTTGGATTGTTTTTGAATAGTTGAAAATATGAACTTTATGATCAACCCAATCCCAATGGGGACTATGAAGTCTAAGAACTGAAATCTTACAACCATACAATATTGTTGTTGATGCTAGAGTTTGTAAAATACACAATTTGGCTTTAGCATCTCAAAATGGAATATATGGAAACATTGTCTCTTAAGTGTATTAAGTGTAGCATACTTTTTACAAAACCTCTCTTTTATAATAGCGATCATGTTAAGGAAAAGTCATTTGATAAGCAAACTAAATTAAATATAGGAAACAACTACTTAAACCAAATTTTCTTTGTAAATGAGATTACTTTTTTATCTTTTTTAAATTTTGCTTGAAATTATAATCTTTGTTTTACTCAAATTCACATGTAAATCAGAAATATCACAAAATGAATTTAAAATATCAAGATATCTTAATAACCCTGTAATAATATGTAACATGAGAATAATGTCATTAACAAATAATAAAATACAAATAATTATATCATTTAAAAAATATAAAAATCACATATTTTCCCAAAACTAACAATGTTATCTTCTAATTATTTTATACAAAACCCAAACAAATGAAAGGAAAGTAGAAAACCATGTTTAAAAACAAAAGCACTTTAATAAATATTAATGAAGAGGAAACAATAATATTACAAAATTTAACAATTCTCTTATATAAATTTTCGTACTCACTAAAAACATAATAGAGTACACAAAGAAAACAATAATATTATAAAATTTAACAATTCTCTCCTATTCCCCAAAATGATAGCGTACACAAACATTCTATATACATGACATGGTCTACCTAATTTTGTTACTTTAAATATTAAGTTGTTGGAAATTTTAGAAATCTTTGGTAATCTCTTGTCAAACCTCACATAGAGAGTTAAATCTTTTTTTAAGGGTGCGTTGCATCATATTTTATTGACTTTCCATACTTATCAAATTATTGATAAGATTTTGTAGTTAATGAGTTTTGAAGAGGGCTTTTATAATCCTTAATCTTTTACAATTTGATGGGTATTCACATATTTTATATTTTTTCTTTAAATTATTTTAATTGACAAATTTAGTTTGAAAGGTTGACTTGGAAATTCACACTTTTCACCTTGCAGATCTAGAAAAAACACATAAATAGAAATACAAACATATTTGATACATACAATTTTAGAATTTTAAAGATATGGTCCAAAATACTTAAATTGGTGTGAAGTGAAAATGAAAGTGTTAATAAATTTCTGAAAGTTGTAAAAATATAAATTTAATTATTAAGTTTAGAAGTACATATACAATTCTATAATTTTAATATTAATGATATAGTCCAAAATCTTCAAATTAAAAATGCTTAAATTAGTATGAAATGAAAGTAACAATAATTATTTACAAATTGTAAGGGTTTAAATCTAACTATTAAGTTTGGAAGTATATATACAATTCTAAAATTTTAATGATATAGAGTAAGATCTTCAAATTAAAGAAAGCTAAAGTGAAAGTGATCATGCATCATTGAGAGTTGTAGTGGTTTGAATTTAATTAATAAGTTTGGCAAAAAAGTGACATTTGAATAGTTGAAGTTGTGGGAATTCAAATATCTAATAATAATTGTGATGTGATTTTACTCATTATACCTATCAAATATTTGTATATTATTTTTCTCAATAATATTGGATTATTATTATGTTGATATGTTTGTGAATAATGCTATACAATAATATAGTAAAGCAAGTTGATGATTGATTTTTTTCATTAATTTTATTTATGATTAGTTAGATCAAACATATTATCGAATCAAATATAGATTTTGTAAGTATTTTTAAATAATTAATATATTTTTTTTGTTATAAAAGAGAATCAATAACAGATCCATCATCACTTGATTCAGATGTAAATTTGATTATGGATCGATGTCCCTTTAAACCCTTCATACTATTAATAAATGATAGTTAGAAATGACACCCAATCTCCAAAAAAATTAAATTGAAGTCATTAAATAATAAATATACAACTATTATCAATCAACCTATTTTCGAAATATACAATTGATATATTTTAATATTAAATTTAGAATATTTAATATAAAAACATAGAAAATCAATAATTTATTATATTTTTATTGGATAAACTCAATTAATATGAGTAACAAGATAGTATCTATTGTTGGCTACATGTGAAGTCGGTGGAACAATGCCTGTTTTTAGCTACCAGTGCTTGTTTATTGGCTGCTTATAGCAGACAGGACAAAATAATAGTGTTGGATGAAAACATGGGTTTTGATTTTTGAATGACAGTCATTTTAATATGCTTTTCAATTTGGACAGCTGTATGCTATCATAAAAAAAACCTTAAAAAATGCACAATTCTAAGTCTGTAGAGCTAGGTAAAATTGGAATAATAAAAAACCGAAAATCTGTTCCTTAGCCACATGGTATAAACAATATTCATTGTTTAAGAGCAACGAAGGAAATAATAAAATATTAATATACTTTAGTTACCTATTTTAATTTATGGGCAACAAAGAATAGAACATTTTGTTGGTATAAATAATTATTTGTGTTCTGAGAAATTGGATATTATAATCTGAAAAATAGAATGAAATTTTTATTAAATCAGTTAATAATTATTAATATATCTAAATACGTTTGTAAATAATCTTGGTTTTCAATAAAATATTTTTATTTGCATGAAAAGATTTTTAGATTTCACTGATTAAGAAAAAAAAGAGAGAACAATCTTGAAGAAAAAGTAGAAACAAATTTTATACATCAAATACGTTCCTCAGAAAACAGGGATGCAGAAAACAACCTGGAGTAATGAATTATATGCTGGAGTGAATCGCAGGCAAGTGATGAGCATCATTATGCCCTCAGTAATAGTGAAAAATGTTTCTTCATGAAAGAGAATAATCGATTGAGTCTTGTACTTGTGGTTCTGATGTAAACTCATGTGGTGTTAATCGCGTCGTAGTACCATCTGCATGAATGCATGCTTGAAGGTTGCCATGCATTCCAAAAGGCTCACGGAAAAGACATATGGGAGTATGGGAAGGACAACGTACACATTAATAAGATTGTCAATGACTGTCTTGTATTGTTTACCATGACAATGATGAAGCAGATAGTGAATTGCTTCTAGGGTTTTAAGGAGCTCGACAACATAGTAGACATGGGTGGGGGAAATGGAGCAGTATTGGGCGAGACAATGAAGGCACATCCACACGTTACCTACGTTGAATCCAGGGTGAATCCATGCTGAATCCATGAACGATCGGAAAGAAGGGTGGCAGCTCATTATTTGCATGATTGCAAGCAAATGTTTTCAACCCCAAACGTGGCCTAGCCCTGCATGCACTGGGAAGATTAAGAACATGCTTTTGACACTGCCCAATATGCATAGTCTATCCTTTGAGACACGTTCTCCATATGCTTGTTGTAAATCGCTACCATATTTGATTTTTTTTTTTTAAAAAGGTTGAAAAAAAATAAAGAAAACATTACCATCTAATTGGGTGCTTGCTAGACCAAGTATTCACTATTTACAAACAACAAGAAAACTGAATTAAATATTAATATTCCTATCCAAACATTAAAACATGCTTTTTGATTTTTGTTAATGGGCATAATTTCATTTGCTGTGGATGGCAAGAAGGTTAAAATAAAATAAAAAAAATTGCCAAGGGGCAATTACAATAGTACCCGCAAGTACTAATAACGGGAGGAAACTCAATTTTTATTGGGATGAAAAATATTTATTTTTACATTATCATAAAATAAAACATATGAATATTAGAAAACATTAATGTTAAATTGATAGCTCGACATGGTGCATCACATCTGTGCACAGCATGTCTCTCACATCTGTGACCAAATTGAGCGAAGGCATTATTTTAAGCGGATGTTTATCAGAGGTATGACAATTTAGCAGATTCTCATGGAGTTTGTCGTATGGATCTAGTGGTAGGGGGTTCCAGTTTGTGGAGTTTTTTTGAAATGTTGTTTTAGGCTGATCTAGGGTTTGCAGAATAACGTGTTTTTCTTTTTGACAGGAGATTGCTGGTTCGATTCCTTTATATGCTGACAGGATGGTTGTTGCATCGCGAGAAAATGGAAGCTCTACGTTGAATCCGAACGCGTCGTTGTTTATTCCTCGTGTATCAGCAGGTGGAAGGATTTTTTGCCTGAATGGTGGAAGTTCGTACAGTCTTCGATTTGCCACAACACCCTGCAGGTTAGAAAAAAATAGACGGTTTCAGAGAAATTTAAGAGATTTCTGGTAAATTTAATTGACGATCCTCTTAAATATAGTATTTATACAGTATTTGTGGTGAATTTAATTGATAAAACTTTTTCAACCTATCGTCTTTGGAGAATTTATACGGTACTTTTGACGAAATTAATTGATGAAACCCTTAAACCCCTATTTCTCTTAAACAGACGGGAATGATAAGGATTCGGTGTGGATAAAGCTTCTTAACAACGAATAGCCTTGCAAGCCAAAATATGGGGGTGAAATGCTGTGAGAAGCCTCCGCAGATTGTGAATGTCAAGATCTGCCCCCGTAGGATCCAGCAGCCCAGGTAGAGTGTGAGACTTGTTTGCGTTACTGTCACAAGGGCGCTAACAGACACTTGGGTCACGGTCACATAGGGGGTGTTATGTTCCGGTCAAAGTGCACTCAAGGTGCTTTGCTTTTGTTATTCTGTTTTGTATAGAGAGGCCGTCGGGGTGAAATTGGAGGAAATGTCGCCAGCGACCTCGTCGACACCAAAGTCGTCTGATGTGTAATTTTCTGTGTAACGCCATGGTCGTATGTAATTGGTTTTGTATAGTGTGTGCGCAGTTCACTGTGGTCATCATCTGTGGCCCGTTTGAAAAGTCCCCGCATGTAACAGGGTGATTACAGAGTCTCAAAGGAGAAAAAAATACAAAGAAACAAAATTTGTTCGTACGTCTCATTGCGTTTCAATAATTCACCGACTGGAAATCAGGTGTCTCATTTTTGATATGAAGCCTTATCGTTGTATGCACTCGTGTCAATTGAAAAAGTTCATAAAAAATCCTTCACAGTTTTCAAGGTGATACATTTGACCACCATAGTGGTTATAATATTGAGACGAGCATCAGAGGTTCTCATCACAAATTACTTGTGATCACCACAATAAATGAAATTCTAAGTCACAAAGATATTAAACAACTAATTTTAAGTTTTAAATTATACTGTCACTTGTAATTTTAATAATAATATTTAAGTCACGATGACTAACTTTGATTGCTTTTTCAGTGTCACTTTTAATAAACTAACAGTGTCACCCAACAAGATCTTGTTCAAAGGCTTTTGTTAAGAAACTCTCAAGTTTGAGCTATTGAGATTGTGATGTTTGTCAAAACTCTCACTCTAAATATTTTTATTAATAATACATACTAAAGCTACATCACGACACTTGTTTAATTACAAAGTTTTTTAAAAACTTACTCATTTATATAATTGGTATTTTTCCTTTAAATCAAATTATGTAATAGTTTTTCAAGGTTCATTTAAGTAGTTTCAATTCAATTTACGTTGACTCACATTTCAAGATTATTGGTTCACAAGAATCCATCTATCACAAGTTGGCACTCATATAATTTATGAGATTGATGTAAGGGACTCCAGGTAGTCAAGCAATCTTGCATCATCCAAAAAGATGTCTTCTGTTTGTAGGCTTCCGATGATTGAAAACAACCTAGATGAACTCCATCACACTTGAACAAGTTCCTAGAAAAAAGGGGGAGTGGTTTTAGGTTGTGAGAAAGTGTTCTTTATCTCGTGACAAAACCGTCAATTAATGTAGGTTTGTTTATTGACAATTTCAATATCATCATTTGGTTGTTTCACCTGCAACAATTGTAGATGCCCAATAATGACCCAGAAACATCCAAGTGTCCATTTGGAGTATTTTCAAGATTCACAGGGATTCAAAGAGCCACCCCACTTAACACAAAAGGAATAAGACAGGTTTGGAGAAGAGAGAATGAAGTTGCAAGAGATTTTCCAAGCTAGTGTAGGTGTTTGAGGAAGAAGCTTAGAAGAGCACATATCAGCATTTAGTCCAAGAAGGGACTTTGTAACACTCTTCCCATGTGTGGTAGTCAAGGGTTAAATTTGACGGTCGACTCTACCTTTCAAGAAATTCTCTAACCCAACCTTTATCTATAGTTAGTTGAGTGTCCATTAGTTATCTCTTGGTAGCTCACCTAGCCGTCTTCTCACTTGACAACCACTCTTTCCATTCTAACTTATTGTATTGGAACTAAATGCCTAGGCATCGACACTTCCTTTTATGGCTATCCATTCAGCATTGCACTTCAAAAGCGAGGACATTTCGTCTTTAAAGAAGGAAACATTGTTTAAAAACTAAAAATATATTTACTATAAACTAAATAACTATACCTACAATCATTTGAAAAATTTGATGGTCCATCAAAAATTTCCCATTTTTTTACATGCATAGTCTTTAAAAATTTTCAACTTTATTTTATGATTAACACGTTAAGTAATGTTTACATAGTCATTAAATTTAATCCCTAATGGTAGTCATAGGGAGAGTGAGTGAGCATGCAAGTGTAATCTTTGAACTTCCTTAAAAAGAATTAATAAAAGTGTATGTTTTTATTCCACTCATATTTTGTGTGTGCATAATGAAACTTTGAAATGACAAGGTTGCCCTTCATTGAATCCCTTCTCCTTAAGTGTATCAATAATTCTACCCATTAGAGTTTCCCTAACTCATTCATTTATAATATAAGTGGTGTTTTTGTAATAGTTCAAATGATGTGATATGATATGTTGGAAAGTCAAACATACAATTTTGAGTCAATCTACATTGAATTGTGACTCAAAAGAACCCAGTTCTCATGAATATGAACAATTTACTTGATATTTGTTGCAACTAAATGATGCTTACAAAGGTGAAGCACTGAGACTACTCAAGAGGTCATCCTTCGTAATTATACTTGAATAAATGTGCTTAACCATGAAATTTCCCTAATTCATTCATTCATATAAGTGGTGTTTTCACAATAAATTAAGTTATATAATATGATATGATATAATAGAATTTAAATGTATCATTTTTTAACCAATCTACATCAATTATATTTTATAAATAGTTACTCAGAAAAACACGTCTCTTAATAACATAAATCTCTCAGATATTACAACTATAAGAATGACGCACCACAACTTCCTTAATAAAATTTGAATAGTAATTTTGAACACCTAAATTTCAATGAAAGAAATAAAAATATTGGATATATAATCATGCTACTTTAAAATTTCATAAGACATGACATAAATATCCCTATTCTTAACTAAAGAAAGATATTTTATAATTTCCTATTCTTTTCGCCACCAAATAAATCTATGCTTTCAAATAAATAATCCCCTATTCTTAACTAAACAAAGGTATTTTATAATTTCCTATTCTTTTCGCCACCAAATAAAGCTATGCTTTCACATAAATAATAAGATTATGCGATGAACTACTGGTATTATAAAAGAGGATTTGTATCATTTGCATAAAAGAATCAGACAGTTTTCACTTTAATGGTCGTAAGAATGGCAAACAATTAAAAACAAACCCATGTTTCATATAAAAAATCATAAAATTGAGCATAGAGAAGGGCATGACATGTAATTTAGTATAAACGAGTATATAATTTAGCATACGCAAGCAATTGAGCAGTGTCCTGTGGAAAGCTGCTTTGTAAGAGAGCTTAGAATCTATTAAAGTTGATGAATTGTGGTTTGATTAAATATTTAATTTTAAGAAAAAGGGAAGGAATACCATTGAAAGCTTGGTCCCTGCATGTACATGAACACAGTTGCCTCCCAATCAGATTTTGTATTAGGAGTGGCCCACACCGCACTGCAATTGTGGATACCACTTTTCACATAATAATACGATTCCAATTTATGGTGTCCCCCCACCAAATTAAAATACCCATTTCCTTTTCATGTCATCACATGAACAAGCATTGCCTCCTGATTGAAAGCCCCTACCAGCCACAAACTTTCTATACAATCCTTGATTTTATGTGATATATACATTACAAAATGATGGGTGCAAATCATTTCTTTTATCATTATTATAGAAAAGATGTACTACTTTTTAAAATTGACATTTCCAAGATGCTATTCCAATGATGATGCAAGTGTCCAACACATTGTGGCAGTGTTTCTGCATGCGTATCTCATAAGAGAGAGCTTATAAGAGAAAATTGGGTCTTGGATTGGGTCTTGGCTTCAAGCATTCTTATCATGCTTGGATAAAGCTAATCATGAAGTTGATAATATTTAAACTTCTTGCATGCTGCCTGGTTTGTGCCTCTTCTAAGGAGGTGGGTGTCCTATTTTTTATATTTAATGAGTATTCATCGGGAAGATTTTAATCAGGGTTTGATGTTTATCACGATGTTCTTTGGATTATCAGATTTATATAGTGTATTTAGGTGACCATGTAGAAAACCTTTTTTGTTGGGAGAGTAGATTACAAAAATAAATGAATAATATACAGTTTTTTGAAAATGAGATTTAAAAAAAAAAACTGTAATAAATATTTATATACATATCTTTGATAATAGATTATACGGTGTCATCACAAAAATCGATTTTCTTCAAACATTTTTATCTTTCAAAGAATTTAAATTTCAAGCTTTAAATTCTTCAAAACATTGAGACAATTCAGCTAAAACCAAAAATAAATTAATTATTATTCAATCGCTCATTAAATTGATGTTTTTCTAATAAACAAAAAATAAAGTAATTACTTTTCAATCTCTCCACACGTGTAAAGAAAGATTGTATGCGTGTGAAAAAATGGGAGTGTAAGCTAATCTCATAATTTATATATAAATAGTTATTTTAATTTTGAAGAAAGGTTTGTAAAATTTACCATAAGATCAATTATAGAAATTATGAAGCATAAATGTGGAAGAAAATTTTCAGTTTTTAATTTTACTTAATAAAGTTATATCTAAATCTGAAAGAGTGGTTCATTCATAAGTTGTTTGATTTTTAAAGAGTGTACTGGAAATTTGTTTTAAAAAAAAAAATTTAATAGAATAGAATTCCTAAATCTTTGATACATATTTAAATTTTATATACATAATAATTATATTTACAAAAAATTATTTATATATTAAAGATCTTTAAATTTTTATAATTTAAAATGATTATTATATTTATAATTCTATATGTTTTGAATTATTAATTGTGATTCATGATTAGAAGAAATTTATTTAATAGATCACGGTTGATGATTTGAAACATATAAAATTAAAAAATATAAATACAATTGTTTGTATGTATATGTATATGTATGTATGTATGTATATGTATATATATATATATATATATATATATATATATATATATATATAATTATTATAACATATAAATACATTATTTATTATTCATTATATAATATAATATAGGGCGAGTAATAAAAGTAGTAGATGAACGATGATCTTTGGTGCAATATTATGTCATCCACAACAAATCTTCCTTGTTGTTGGTGATCATACCCTCAACCTCCAACAATAAGCAACCCCTCAGTTTTAATGCAGGCATACAGAGATGCATTAGTGGATGGTGATAGGAGGATTGGCGGCCAAATTTCTACAAGAAACCTCAAGACAATACCTAGGTTCATTTTCTATCCCAATGATAGAGTATGTCCCTATTATTAAGGTTTAAGATAGAGATAGAGAAAACAATTTTATATTTAACATTTAAAGTTCCTTAATTTACAAATTTGTGGGATTCTGGGCAAATGTACAAGATTTTCAAATGTGGCTAGGAAAGAACTGAAATATTAGTTATGCAATCTAGGTAAACCTTCTCTTGCAAAGGTTTTTTCAAGTCATTTTAGATTCTACAAAACAAAGAAATGACATCTATATAAATCACCATTGGTTCATGGGAAAAGTTGGGTTGTATATGAAGCCTTGGGAGGTGGGTTTTAATCCAAATACAAAGGATTTAGCTTCAATACCTATTTGGATTCGTCTTTATGGTTTGCTATCTGAGCTAGGGAAATAGGATATCTTCAAGCAAGTGGGAAATCGGTTGGGTGAGTATATCTACATGGCAAAAGCAATTGAAGTAGGGCTTACGGTAGTTTATGCAAGGATTTTTTTAAGAATAGATTTATCTAATCCATTACCTTTGGTAATCAAGTTCAAATAAGAAACCAGAGAATGGCTTCAAGATTTGGATTACAAAAATCTTCCTTCTAGATTTTGATTATTCAATACTCATGGGAACTTTGTAAGTCATTTCCCTAAGAAAAGGTCAAATTTGGATCAAAACTATGGAGGGTTCATGGGAACCAAAAAATAAGAAAAATTTAGAGCAAGACAATGAAGGGTTTATGAAACCAAAATATAAGCAAAGGAACAAGAAGTAGGAAAAGACTTGAAAACCAATGGATTTAGGAACGACTAGTAAATTCAATGTTTTTCAAGTAGAGGATTCTTCTGAGGATATTGTTGATACATCAATTGATAACCCTTAAGATAAACAAGACTCAAAATCTCGCCCAAAAGAAGAAGTAAAAGAAGACACATAATCTCTCCTAGAAGAAGAAGACAAAGAAGACATTGAAGATGCTATTGAACAAAATGTAGTTTTTACCTTAAATGACTATTCAAATATAAGGGGCATAATGGATCAGGACAACATATTAGTGAATCAAACCAATATATTGAAATTGGCTAAGTTAGGTGGCAAGTATAAAACTAGAAGATCATCTCTCTCAAACTCGATAAATTCTAAATCTTAAATTATTATAAGCAATGGAACCTATAAGTAAATATTGGAAATGCTTTCCAAATCTCCAGATCAAAAATCAGAGCATGAAAATAATCCTTCCTTTATGTTGGGAAATCACAATACTCCAAAGTTAGGGAATAAGCATATTACTTGCAGTGCTAGGGGTTAAAAGGCTAATTATAGTTTTAAAATCCTACTCTCAAGTCTTAGAATAATTTATTCTTTACAATTAGTATTTACCTTTAGTTGAAAGGCCTTCTTGTTATTTTTGACTCTGTCAGGTTTATTTTCACTTTTTATTAGACCGGCTCTAATCCTTTTTTTAGCAATTAATACACACACACACACACACACATAAATTCTGATATTTTATTATATAATATTAAACTAATGATATTTTATTATATAATATTAAACTAATATATTATATTATACTTAATTACAATAAATATATATAATTAATATTATAAGTAATATATAATACTATACCAACACACACTATTATATTATTATATAAAATAATATAATATAGTATATACTAATATAGTATATATATTATAATTTAATTATATTATATTATTTTAGTATTTCTTTCTTTTTATCTAGATTCCAATATCATCCAAACATTTAGGTCTAACAAATGGAAAATGCAGAATTTTTTCAACATAGTCTATTTTTAGGATAAAATAATATCATTTTTGTTGTACAAGAGTACATTTGTTGCAGTTCCACCATTATGTGTTTTATTCTAGAAATTGGAATCGGAAGCCTTAAATATGGAATTCTTAATGTCCACAAAGGAAGTTATAACAGTTGAGGTGATGCCTTATTTGATATACATCAAACTCCAAAGCAAGTAGATAGAGTATGCAGAAATTGGTAGAAATTTGAACCTAGGGCCAATAAAATACCCAAAATTCACAACACCTTGCTTTTTGCCTTGATCAAAATTTTGCCTTTTCTCCCTCCATTCACCAAATAAATAGAAATGAGCACTCTTATTACATATAAAATCATTCTTGTTTGTGTTACTATGAAAGATAATGGGAAAAGATTTGAAATATTTGTATCCATATCTATTTGTATATGACATCCAACATCATTTGATTATAATATATAGGAGGCATCTTTCATTGAGGAAGCCTTTCCATTTTTTATCTAATAAATTTTAAAGTCACATAATATAGTTTCATACAGTTAAAGCAAATAGATGTGGCATGTCGCTAAACTTTGCATGTGTATCTTCTTGCGCTTCTTCAAGTTCATCATTTGAAGTACATTGTAATTTCCCATCACCACCATTGCCCAATACACCTTGAAATCTTTTTTCGCATTCAAGTTTTGTATGGCCTTGCCCTTCTCCACCTAATCTCACTGTGAAACATGCCATCTCCTTCATGCACAATGCTTTGTCATACCATATAAAGTAACACACAACCTTATTTTCCACCATCACATCCACCATAAATATCAAATTAATGTTTTTTTATCAATTCATGTACAAAAGGTGAGATGAGATCGATGGTCATGGTTTTCAAGTGAATTATGATTGTCAATTTACACTCTTTTGCTTTACAAAATCCCACTTTACCAAAACAACAATAAATTACATTTCTTCCAATGTTATGTAATAGATGTGATTTTCATTTTTATAAAATAGGGTTTTGTGAAGTGAAAGAATGTAAATAAACAATCATAACTTACTAAAAACCTATGATTGATGACCACATCTCACGTTTTGATTGAAATGTATTAAGCAACAATAATCTTATATTTTTGGTGAAGTTGGCAATATAAAATGAATTTGTGTGTTTTTTTTAATATGAAATGGAAATGATTTGTGTGAGGAGAAGACATTTCATTTCATAGTGAGCTTGAGCAATGGAAAAGTGGTGGGGAAGGGCAAGGCCATACATAACATGTAATTGGTGAAATGATTCAAGGTAAGATTGGTGGTGATGGTAAGGGGCAACGCCAATGTATTTTATGTGATATCAGATACAAGAGGGACCATGTCATTCACTGATTGCAGATTCAAGGTAGATATTAGATTTACATGACTTGCACCCATTACAAAAGGGTTTTAGCTTGTTGTGTGGAGGCATCATTGATTGGTTGTTTTCTATTATCAATGGTGGGGGAGGATGCCATAAGAATTGATTTTATTTTGATAGGTTTATACATCCAATGCGCATCTCCAATCAATACTTGTCACTATATTTTTATAGTTTTACATAGCTATCTGATGGTACTAAATCATGTCAAACAATAAAATGTGGGTCTTTCATACATTTTTAGGATGATGTCACTATCTTTGTAGGTTTACTACTATAATAATAACCACCTTTTATTTTTTAGTGCCATGTATCATATTACTTTGGACAATTTTATTGTGGATGAAGATTTCTAAATAAAATCATGTAATAATTTTTTAATTCAACGTTTTGGACCATGCTCTGTGAATCATCATAAAGATGAGAGGATAGAATGAATTATATTGTAGACTTAGTTTCCCATTTAAATTAGTTAGCAATGAAGTGCTTTGATGTCAAATAATTGAGATCAATAAATATGAAAGAGGTAAATTTAATAAAATTCTATTAAGAAGATAAGGAAGCTAAAAACTGATTTATAGTAAAATGTTGTTTAATAAACCTGAAACAAATTCCCTTAACAATGATTAAAATAAAATGGACAAAATTTAAAAAATGAAGAGTAATTAAAATTAAAATGAAAAATTATAATTTAATTTTTACATATAAATTATATCTTTGAACATCATTGTTAATATTAAATGTCATTAGATATCATTTTTCAATTTAAGGTTTTTAAAAAAAAAAATAATATCTAAAATTTCCGAGATCAATGTTCATTTACCAATGGAAAAGAAAATAAATTCTTTTTTATTTACCAATGAAAAATAAATTATATCATTTTTTTAGTATTATTTGTTTAATTTTTTTTGTTAAAATAAAAACTAAACATTAGAAATGATTACATTGAACCAAAAATTATTGTATTTGATTGGTTGGTTGAAAACTTTTAATGGTTCAAATGATTCATATACTATTATGCCTATGATAGAAATACATTACCATCTTCCATAGGAATTGAGGAGATCCCAATAAAATTTATTAATGAACATCCACACAATAGTACTCAAATCATATAAAGAGATTCACCAACAACATACACTATATTGCACTAATGTCATATACAATGTGTATATGTGTACAATTAATAATAGTTGCACCAAAATATGACTCTTTAAGAGAATACATCTCCACAAGCTCTAGTGATGACTTTAAGCTCCAATCTAACTTTCCACAAGGACACAAAATATCCTTATATAATAAAAATAAGAGGTGAGTGAGATTTTTATTGGTTAAGTGAAAGGAGAAAAATGATTAATTTTCAAGTTACAATTTACCCTTCTCACACATTTGAGGATAAATACCACTTAAATAATATTATACACATAAACAATGCATATGATAAGTCACACCTTGGTAACACGTCACATAAAAGTGGATTTCATTTCAAGTGTAAACATGACACACACTAACATCCCCACACAATAATGGCTTAGGTGATGTGGTAAAAGAGAAGAAGTCTTAAGAATAAAATATGGGTCCTGACAACTAGGCCTTATGAGGTACCCATATACAATGAAAGAACAAAATAATTTGAAGTTGATGATGTAGATAGTTGTCAAATTTGATGAAGCATCCAAATTAATGTGTCAAAATTAGCTTTTATGAATTGGATTATGTGAATAAGAGTGACTATTGATATGTGTTCCATTTGAACTATATGCATGGTGAAAACCACAAGGTTGGCTAAGATTGTTCTAAATGTTTTAAAACCTCAAGTTGGCTCCATTACAAATCTGGTATTGAAAAAAATACACAATGATTTTGAAAAACTCTAAAGGGTTGGCATATAAATGCTCTAACATGAAAAATCAACTAGCCAAGATGTATTTGCTAAGATTAAACATAAGTTACATAACATGCTTGAACAACCAAGGAAGCATTAGTAGTACACAATATGCCTCCATAATGTTGACTAGAGTGTGAATACACAACAACTATGAATATCTCCTCAAAAGTGTCAATGTGGTAGGTCTGCATAAAAACATGACAAAAACCCTCAAGCGAGAGTGTCCAAGATGCCACATGAAAATAATCAACAGTTAAAATTTGAAAAGGGTGCATGAAATAAAACACACACACATGAAGGTAAAACTAAAAAACCCCTAAAGCACTTTATAAATAAGTAAAATTCTAAAATACATCTGAAAACCCAACCTAAAATAGGTGTAGAGCATTATAGAGTGATCCCTTTTGAAAACGAGGTGGCATATATATTTAACGTTTAGCAATATGATTAACAATTGAGAAAATAGGCCATTATGCTAAAAAAAATCAATTCTAAATTATCATCAAACTAAGTTGATGTTACAAATGTGATGATTTTAAAATAATATGAACTTTAAAAACAAACATGTAAATCAGAGCTACCAGTTAAAAGTTATATCCTCCATAAGGTCTAAAATGATATGGTTAGTAAATCAAACCAAAAACTATAAATTCTAAAAATATAGTACATCAAAATGCAAAAATAACCTCACCACTATGTAGATCTCAAAAAAAAAAAAAAGGTGAGTAAAAATAATCACCTCTTTAAGTCTTATAGATCAAAAAATACGAGCCATGGAAGTCAAACATTTTAAAAGCAAGGCTCAACTATGAGGCTAGCTCATAGGAGCTAAATCCACCAAATGGGTAGTCACATGACAGAGAAAAGTTGTTGTTATAGTAAGTTGCTAGTGGTTATCTATTGGTCGTTAAGCATAGTGGTCACATGTTTCGGTTTGTGTGGAGGTTGGTAGGCATGTCATTAGTGTGATCTCTTTGGTATTCAATTGCATAGACCAACTTCAAATGCATGTCATATGAGCACCTTAAGCTTAAATCAAACAACAGAGGACTTTTCGGTAAGCTCTCAAAATGAAGAATCTATTTAATATTTTTTTAGTCTATTATTTTTTAAAAAATATGCAAAAAAAATTGTTTTCTCTGATGCTTTTTACTTATTCTAGAGATCTAAATTTTCAAAAATTTACAACAAATCATGAGAAGCTAAAAAAAATATGATTTTTTTAATTAATTTTTTTATGAGTAAAATTCAAGAACAATATTAGATTAGACCTAAAATTTATATATTTTATTTAAAAATAAAAAATAAAAAAAAGATGACACTAAAATACTAGTTTTGGCACAAATAAAAAATACATATTGAGTAATTTTGAAAACCTACAATGTGGATTGGCTCAAAAAATAATTAGGGGTTTAGGAAAGAGCATGTAAATTTTAGCATTGATGAAGATGTATAAATCCATATTTCAAAATGCCTCCAAATAAAATTTTAGATCCACAGAAAACTCTAAATTTTTTAAAAAGTATAAATATCTTTATAAAAGGTTTTTTCCATTTAGATTTCCAATCAATAATGCAAATAAATTTAAATAAAAAGTTAAATCTGAGATAATTGAGAGATGAAGATTATAGATTTGATTCTAATACTATATAGAAATTGAGGATGATCCTTGAAACTTTGTAATAAACGTCCATCCACACAACATTACTCAGATCGTAGAAAAATATTCACCAACAACATACATTGTATTATACTAATGACATATACAATATAAATAGTGTGTAACCAACAATTGTTGTATTGGAATAGGATTGTGTAAGAGACTACATCTTCATATGTTTTGGAGATGATTCTAAGCTCCAATCTAACCTTTCACAAGGACACAAAGTGTTATTATATAGACAAAGTAAGAAGTGAGAGAACTTTTATTAGTTGAGTGAAAGGTAGGAATGATCATTCCCCAAGTTACAACTCATCCTTCTCACATATGAAGAAACACACAACTTCATTTTCCACCATTACCTCCATCAAAAATACAAAAATATTGTAATTTAATTCTTCGTTCTTAAATGATATGTTTCAAATGAAGTACAAGTGTTGAATTATATTTCTTCACTTTATAAAACCTCGTTTTACCAAAAAAAATCACATCCCTTCCAACATAACTTACACCCTTGAGACAACTGATAGTTAATACTAGTTAGAGGATTATAATATTGTATTTTCGACTTAGACACTCTTGATGAAGCAAGGGAATCATTGCTATACAGTCACAAGCATGTCTTCAATGGCTTTGCAGCCTATCTTTCTAATGAAGAAGCTTCTGCCATCTCAGGTACATCACTATATACTAATACCTTATGAACTTTGGTATTTCAACAAAACGATAAGTAGTTGAAAAATTCATGGAATTTTAGATCATCTATATTGATGTCAATAATTTATGAATATAGAGATGGAAGGGATGATCTCTGTATTTCCAATAAAAACGAGGAGGATGCACACAACAAGGTCATAGGAAGTTTTTTGTAGACATATCGGATGGAAAACATGAAGCAGATGACTCATCTTCAAACAGCGTGTGGAGGAAGGCAAATCATGGGCAAGATACAATTGTTAGGCTCTTATACTCAGCTACATATACATGCATATACATACATACACATATATCTATATAAAAAAACAATTAAAAGAATATGACCATCATATTTAAAGCGAGCTGATCTCTAATAGATTAATTTTGGATTAATGGGTATATTTCTAAGCAATTTCACACTCCATTAAAGCAGGTATTTGGCCAGAGTGTGAAAGCTTTAAGGATGAGGGAATGTCTCCCAATCCAAGCACATGGAGAGGCTTTTGTGAGGAACGACATGCTTTCAACTCTTCCCATTGTAACATGTAAGAAATACTTAATGTATATATTCTCTTGTAGCTGTACATTTAATGGGTATATTCACCTGCATATCGTAAAACAATTGATGGTCATTGGTAACCGTATCTATCAGTTTAGTAAAGGATAAATTGTAGAAATTCAAGTGGGTATGCCTTGTTATTATATCTATAAGTATACTGAGAATGACACTTAGGATTTTAAAGCACCTTTTCGGTAACCTTAGAAGTTCCTTGTTATTAACAAGGAATAGGGGGCAAAGTCCATAGATATGAATCCATAACTAAATTTTAAATATAATAATTATTATATGCTATTGTTTAGAAATCATCTAACTATAAATATATATCATAAAATAAATTATAAAATTATATTCAAATTTAAATAGTATAATAAAAACTATGACTTTGGGCTTTGGTGTTTGTGATTTGTTCATATGTTTTTTATTTTAAACTTTTTTTTAAATATAGGGTGTACATTTATACCACCTATTTTTTGATGGAGTATATATTATATATATTTTTTCAAATATATTATATATTTTCAATAAATACAAATTAAATAATATAATAAAAACTATTTTTTATTAATCAATAAAAATAATTAATTAATAATTTGAAAAAATTAATATAATCAAATTAAATTTAGATAATTTATCATAAAACTTATTAATAATGAAATAATATTTTATTTATATAAATATATTGTGATAGATCTTACAAATTAATTTAACTTAAAAATATTAAAAATTATTATCATTGAATATACTTTATACATATATTTTATATATAAAAATACACACACATATATAATAGATAAAAATATATTATATATATATTTTAATTAAAAATAGTGTATAAAATTAAGTGGGTTATAGTTTAATGGTGAGGATGATGGTGTAAAAGGTGTTGTTTAACTATTTACCAAAGTACAAATCTCAGGAAATCTTGAAAAGGGATGAGACTAGAATCATACCCCTAACAAATTTGGCAAAATAAATACCCTTCAATTGTTGACACTTAATTAAAAAATATTATATACACTTAATTAATATAAAATATAATTTTAATTATATATATAAATATAAAAATAAAATTTTAAAATATATAAACACCATTATATATAAAATAAGTTTATATATATATATATATATAAAGTTTATATATATATATATATCTTTTAAATAATTGTTTTTCTTAAGTCATAAAGAAAATGTATAAGATAAAATTTTATGCACATTTGTTTGAGTAATTATGTGTTTGAGCCTTGGGTAGGGAAAAGCCTCTTATGAAATTTGGAATTTTATGCACATTTGTTTAAGTAGCATAGCTCTTACCCTCATATTTGTGTTAAAGTATTCTCTAAATCATCATCTTCAAGATTGCATGCAAGTTGGGTGTTAGCGAAGTAATTACAGAGTACACGAGGTGAAGAAACCGTATCCTATATTAAACCCTAAGCATCACCAACTTAAAATTAAGAGAAAATTATATTCTTAAGCTTTGTTTGATTTACATGATTTAAGATTTGATTTATTAAATTATAATTTTAAAAGATTTGATTTATTAAATTATAACTTTAAATAACTTTACAATTATATTTGATGTAGCTATGTATTGAATAGCTTAGATCTTTTAATTCATTTAGTTACGCCTTATTTCATTATTTTCATTTTTTTATATACACTTTATTATATTATTTGATCCATTGTAAGACGCTGGGAATTATTATTATTATTTTTTTAAAAGTTTGTTACCTTGTAAAAATATGTTGGACACTCATTTGAGGTTGACAATATTTTTGTAGTAATGAAGTTTGTTCTTATTTATTATTTTCTTTTCTCCGATTAATTTTAGTATAGATTTTATATTATTGTTTAAATATGTTAATGTTAGATTTTTTATGTTGCTTTATTGATTTTAATATAGATTTTATTTTAAATATTGTTTAAATTTATTATAGATGTTTTAATTTTTAGTAATAATATTTTTTATTGAAAATTGTATTTTTATTAATTTAATAAAAAATTATAGTATAATTTTAATCATACAAAAAATAGATGGAAAAGTCACACTCTAAAAGTCGCATTGATTTAAGGAAGTTTCGAGAGAAACAAAAGTTTAAAAGAGGTTATAACCTGACCAATAATCACAGTTAAACTAATTCAAGTGCAAATCAGTTGAAAAAAGGGAATGAAATAGCAAAAACAACAAAGAAACAACTAAACAACATCTATGAACATGACAGCTGGTAGAGGAGGTGGAGACGAAGGGTCCTCAGGCTTTTTTTCCCAACCATCCTAGGTTGGGGGTTCTACATCATCAGGGAGGGTATCCCATCTATCATCATGTTGGTTAGCTTTAGAATCATGTTGCACCTAAGAATCCTGGTGGGGAGAAGAGATGACCAATGCCAACTGCGAGAATTTATCCTAAGGAACCCCTCAGCCCGCCCCTATCCCACACCCCCCCTCCGCCCCCAACCTCCACTATCTATGTTGCTTTTGTCAGATCCTCGAGAAGGAGATGGCCAATGAGAGCGAGGAGAGGAGCTCTTCCAAATTCTAGAACTCTAGTTGAGACAGCAATGGCACCTCCCCCCATGCACACAAACCCAAGGAGGAGAGTGGCGAGGAGGGAGATCAACAAGATCACGACTGACCACAGAAGGAACATTTCCCCAATGGTCCAAGAGAAGATGCAGATGGTGAAGCTCAAATTAGACCTTATTTATTTGACTTTGTATCTGAAGGGTAGCATTAGCAATCACAACAATTTTATTAATTACAATTTTTTTTCCATAGCTTCATTATTAAAACACGCTTGATTTATAGATTTCCAAATATGAAATAAAATATGAGTATAAAAACTCTGCTAGAATATGTTATATCCTGAAGGCAATAGGGTGGAGTCCCTTAAGAGAGCCATTTTGCAAGTGAACATTTTAGGCTTGAAGGGTTTGAAAAGGGTATGAATCCATCTTTAGGCTGACTGAGCATGAGGACAAAACCACAAAATATGTCTGATAGTTTTTGGGTGATGACAGGTTGAGCAAGTGGGATTTAAAACCTTGATGTGTTTGAGCCTATTACCCATAGACAGACCTTGGTAGAGGATACACCAAAGGAAATGGGATTTTTTAGGATCAATACAAGCCACCCAGATATTATCAAATATTCGAGCCCAAACCTGATGGAGAGATTGGAGACACCATCAGTTATTGAGGGCCTCAATATCAATATGCTGAGGGGTCAAAAAATTGTAACCTAACCAAGGAGAGTATCGATGAAATGATGTGGTTATGGGCCAAGACTAGTCCTTCCACTATAGTGTAAGAGAGGAAGCTCTAATTTTGTGAAAGTATTCATCAGGTATGGAATTTTGTAATTCAAGAATGGATTCTACATCATCCTTATTAAGATGGAACTTGGATTTTAGCATAGACCAAGGAAGCCAGTCCCTAGAGTTCTTATAAAAGATATCACCAACCATGATAATATCTTTCTTAAATAACCTTAAGCTTTTGATTTAAGGGACCATGGCAACGGGAACATTGTGGAAGTTCAATTGGGGAGACCATCATAATGACTGGGATTTTAAAGAAAGGCCACTTATAAACCCATCCCCAACCCAAACAATGTGGGGTTTGATCTTTTTCCAAGCCTTATAAATTATTTACATGCAAAAGTGTCCCCTAATTTAACTGTTATCGACAAGATAAGCACACTGTGAAAGCCAATTCCTTGCTAGGATTTTCTTCCAAGTGGACAACCTTGAGAGATATAGAGCATTAGTAAAATTTTCCAAGCTTTGTCCCCTTCCAAGATTTTGATGATTCATTTAACCCCAAGAGTGAGCTCTTAAAGTTTGATGTCTATGAGTCCTAGCCCACAAACTTCTTTAGAGTGACAACATATAGCCGAAGAGACTCTATGAAAACCCTGGTGCCCCTAAGAATTATCCTAGTGGAAGTCTTGAAGAATATTTTCAAACTTCACATAAGAGGCATTGGAAGGTGCCCAACAAGACAAATATTACACATGAGTAATAGTGAGTGTATGAATTAAAAAGTGCAAAGACAAAGAATAAGTCTATTCTAAGCTAAATTCTACTAGAGTTAGAGCAAAAAATGCAAGAAACAACAATCAAAACTCTTATAGATTAGATACAAGAATATTTCATTGTGATTCAAATTTGATTTACTCTATTAAAATGTGGTGCTCACTTCTCCAATGCAAAGGTGAAATGGGCAACATTTGGATGTAAAAATGGATGACTTTGATTCGCTTTGATTTTGCTTGTGATCTCTCAAGATTGCGATTGATTGTAATATTTATGATTATGATTCTCTATATGCTTTTTTTAATGAGAATTTACAAGTTATTTATAGAAGCTTGGATTATGATCTGACGGTGGAGGTTCAATTGGACTTTTTCAAGGTTCCAAATGATCAACGGTTGAGGATGAGTCCTCATCTATGAGGATAGGAACTATTTCAACCAGGTGGAGCAAAAAGAGGGATTGTTAATAGACTTAGTCAAAATGGAGTGAAAACTCAGTGGAGGAGTCATAGGAAGTGCAAGTTTTCATGGATTTAGTTGGGATGAAGAAGAGAAACGTGGAAATATTTGAATTCGTAAATAAGGAATTAAATAATCAAAATAAAGAATAAAAGGTACACAATTGACTTTTTAAAAAGTATTTGAATAAATTAATCAATTGATTTGAGGAAGAAATGTTAATTATTAATTAAGAAGAATGATTAATAAACTTTAAGAAGAATGATTTAAATAAAATAAGGTGCATTATGACACTAAATAAAATTTAGGTGTCTACATTTGTCCCTCTTTGAAATGGTGTTACGAAGTGATATTGTTTTGAAGAATAGAAGAAGTAGAGTGTTGATGATAGAGAAGCAAAAATTTACCCCAAATGAATGACAATGAG